>CM064572.1:61567631-61770131 GCA_032716605.1 Paralithodes platypus
ACTTTCTAGCTTCCAAAACTTCTTCCTAAACTTAATAAAATCGTCTACTAATAGCCACAATAAAATGTCTAAACGCGTCCTAATTCTCAAGTGGTTAAAGCTATTATTCAGATTAGTAAATAGCCTAATTCTCGGCTCTCTTCTCCTAAAGACGAGAAAGTAGGTTATATCAACCGGGCAGTAATTTGTACAGAACCGAAATAGAAAAACATACTTATAGACGGTACATACTTATAGACGGTACATACTTATAGACGGTACACATAAACGAAATACATGTAACAACAATTAAATACATACCGGTAATTCGAGTCAAGCCGCTGTCACAATAGCGCATTTTCCGTCAATTTTTCATGAGCAAGTTTTTTCTCGTATTATTTCGGGAGTCTTTCGCATTGGTATCGGTAACTAGACTGAAGGTAGACTATGTTAGGCAGCCGAATTCTGATAAAGTGTCATTTTTTAAGCTTCCAGACCATAATTGCCCGTAAAAATTGCTCGAAAAAAGGCTCGTGTGACTCCGGCTTAAATTACCGAAAGGCTGGGCATTAACCAAAGGCTTCAAGATACAATAGCGACTTGATTAGCATTTTTGTTTTTCCCACAACATTTTGGATTCCGTGACTCAAGGAAATTCCGTTGGTAAGACTGCTGATAAATAAACCGCCTTTAACCCCAAGCTTATCAGGCAACAGGATTACCAAGATTATGCTTCTTATCGAATTGATGATAATCCCTTCTAGACTTCATCGTTTCTTTATGTTTTTTTCTGGTCCCCCTTATCCCTCATGTTTAGCGCCATTGGTTTTCAGATTTTAAGACGTTCGGCCCAATAGTTTGCCGATTTTAAGACATTTCACCCCATTTCTTTGTTAATATTTAGACCTTTCCTGTCATTTAGGTGTCGATTTTTTCCTGGCGAGCGATAGCAAGCCTGTAGTTTAAGTGGAACCGGCCTTCGGCCGAGACATTTTTCTACCGAAAAATGCACAGCCCAGAAAGTTTTTGACAGGTAGATGGTCGAACCCGCGCTACCCGAGTCAAGCGACTAGAGTATGGTCCCTTAGTGCACTCGGCCACTGTGACCATAAAACACGTGCATACTTGCTAGTGAGTGCATGAACACACTGGCAAGTGGTGGGAATGTCAAGAGAAGTAGGACATTATCAGTAAGAGATAAACTTGAGATAAGAACAATTGAAGGTTATTAAACGTATATCTATAACGAATACAACAAGCGCAAGGGTACTGAAGGGGCCAATAAAGAATATTTGGAGAAGAAATTGGCCAAGAGAGTAGGACCAGATTGACAATATAAGAGAGTTCCAACAAGCTTACACTGGATTAATTATGATGTTTATAAGGATTAATAATATGCATTTGGTCTAGAAGCTCGATCCCTGGTGTCAATGTCAGCCAGAGGTATTGGATGATGGACCCAAAGCTGTTACTGAATGGATATTTTGGGAGGTTGGATAAAACAGGAAGAACAAAACAACAGGCTGTGTGAGATTTCAAATGAAATTAAGGAGGGAAATCTGCTGTGAGAAGTTTGGAAATAAATTTAGTCTGAAAGCTGGAGGAAAAACAGGAAGGCAAACAGTTTGTGTCGGAAATTGAGAAAAGTGAGCTGTAAGGAAACTGGTAGAAAATCTTGAAACCAAAATTGCTTATGAGGGCAAAACGTCAGACTGTCATGCAGTCACTTATTGGTCAATTTTGACAGGGAAAACGATAAACCAACAACTCATAGGAAAGAAAAATAAGAATAATAGAGCATTCTATAACAAATAAGATAAAACAAAATATACTCTAAACGGGAAAAAGTACCTAAAGCAGTAAACCAGACTGCATTCTGTAGTAAACCTAACACAATAGAAGTACCACGAAGGGAAAGCGATACGGTACCCGGCAATCATACCCACCCCCCAACACCTCAGCCCCATAATTTAGCCCAGGCCGTGTGTTGTTATTACCCCGTGTAGTCCCCCGTGTTAGTACAGGGGATTATAGAAGCTGTGACACTGCTGGTGAGTTAGTGGCTCCGGGGGTGATCTATGGGGAAAATAGAAGAAGCACACAGGGAACTTTCTCAGGGGGGGAGGATAGGAAACTTACGGGAAATTTTCTTAAGGGTGATCCATGGAGAAGTGAGTTGGTATAAGCGATTTTTCCAGGGATAACAGATATGTGCTAGGTTTGATCTCTGGGGAATATTGAAATTTGGTTAGGGAAAAGTGCTTATTGGGTGACATAATATTATGACATGCCAGAAATGTGTATCTTATTCTTTGGGGAGGAAAATATAATGATGTGGTCATTTGGTCATTGGATGATAGAAGCTGTGACACTGTCGGCCGAGTCAGAGAGTGATCGATGAGGTGGAAAAGAAAACAAGGGAATGTTCTCAGGGAGGAAGAATGGAAACATACCCATGAGGATAGTAATAAATACAAAAGGGACTTATCTCCGTGTATAAGAGGAAATAGCAATGTAGAAAACAAACTTGCTCAGAAGGAATCATGAGGTAAGAAATGTAAGAGAAATCCCCTTTAGTGTAGGAGGAAGCATTGTTGTAGCCTACATTGATCCTAACGGTAAATTATAGAAGATGTGACACTGGTGGAGGACTTAGTGGGTCAGGAACTCGACGTGACCTATGGGTTGGAGAAGAAGTAAGAAAAGGTTGGGGGGGGAGGGGGGGGGGGATTCTCAGAGGGTGAAGAGGAACTATACTATACTGGAAATGTTCAATGGTGAAGGATGTGGATGGGGCACGAGTATAAGATAAACTTACCCCAGGGATGACAGGAAACAATCTATGTAGGCAATACAAGAAATAAGAAGTATAGTTAAGGAAGTGGTTTTGGGCAGGGATCAGTGGAAATTGTATACACAATATGGTAATAGAAGACTTGACATACGAGGGAGGACATGACACATAGAACTAATGGTGCTATATGGTGCTATATGGTGCTAATGGTGCTATATGGGGGAAGCAAGTAATAATGATAAAAACTACAATATTTTAGTCCACTGATAAGATCCCATAACATTTGTATGAGATTGAAAATAAGTCACATACTATTATATATTGAAATCCCACAATACCACAGTTACAGTACATATTCTATATTCTATAATATTGTCTACATTCCACAATATTGAAAATACATATGTCCATTGATTCAAAATGACATACACCTTCCCCCATCAACCCTCCCCCTCCTCCATACATTTTAGTACACATACCTTCTCCATCAAACTTTCAAATAACCAGTCCATCAATATTTCACATGCCCAGCCTATCAAAATTATACACACCCACCCCAGCAGAAGTACACATGTCCACCCCAGCAAAACTACACATGCCTACCTTGTCAAAATTATACATACCCATCCACCCCCAAGCTTTCACATGTCTATCCCATCAGAATTACACATACGTATACCGCCAAAGTTACACATACCGATACGTATAAACTTTACATTCGCAATGAAAATAAAAGACGTGTCATATGATTTAATGAGTTAAAGGGATATGCACACCCTCCGCTCAAGGTTCGATCCTTTGTTATAATTAAGTGGAGGCTCACCCAAAAAATAAAATAAAAAATACTATCACTATATTTGCTCTCGGCCCCCCCCCCCCCCGCAAAAATAAATAAAAATAAAAATAAAAAAACACACATACACAGAAAGTGGGATCAAAGCTTGGTCAGGTTGGTGAAGTTTTTTTTTTAGACATAACCGGCGGTTACTATCTCCTTGAGCAAGATGGGTAATTTTCACTGACAATAGTGGTCTAGGAAGCGGGACAATAGACCCAAAAACTCAATTCCTGTATACTACAATCATGAGTACACACACACACACACACACACACACGATAATACTAATCATACGTGTACGGCACCGAATCCATAAATGTATCTACAACACCCATATCTACATTTTCTTTAGTAATCATTAATCCAATCAATAATTATAATATATACCGTATATATATATATATATATATATATATATATATGAAAGAGTGTACATTTGTGTGAGTATGGACCAGAAAGAGCTGTGTACAGATGAGCTTAAGATATGCTGTAAATACACACGAAAGAAAGAGAAGAAAAAAGTGTATCCCCAGAGCTGCATCACTGTGAAAAGGTCTGACCAGGTGGTAGGTAGGCTATAGGCGGGGCTGGTTACTAACAGAACACAGTCAGGGTGGGTACTAACAACACAGTCAGGGTGGGTACTAACAGAACACAGTCAGGGTGGGTACTAACAACACAGTCAGGGTGGGTACTAACAACACAGTCAGGGTGGGTACTAACAGAACACAGTCAGGGTGGGTACTAACAACACAGTCAGGGTGGGTACTAACAACACAGTCAGCGTGGGTACTAACAGAACACAGTCAGGGTGGGTACTAACAACACAGTCAGGGTGGGTACTAACAGAACACAGTCAGGGTGGGTACTAACAACACAGTCAGGGTGGGTACTAACAACACAGTCAGGGTGGGTACTAACAGAACACAGTCAGGGTGGGTACTAACAACACAGTCAGGGTGGGTACTAACAACACAGGCAGCACTCTTGTTTACCTTTCTTGGGTTTCTGTTGTATTATTATTCGGTGTATTCTATATTTGTAGTCTAAATTCTTCTTCCTTTCTTGCATATATTTTATTTTTTATATCAATTTTGTATTTCTTCTATGTAATATTCTATCGATGGTGATTAGAGAATGAACAAATTGAAGCATTCATATTTTTGTTTGCTATCGGTTACTCTTTTCTCTGTTTCTATATTCAGAAAGTGGGGTGAAAGTTTAGTTTATTTTGTTTCTATAGCTTTCTTCTGTATATTCGCTATCCATGTTCTATATTGTCTACACTCTAGACACTGGTAGATACAGAGAGAACCGTTTGTAGGATCAAGTCAGTTTATCTTTTCTTTCTTTCCTCTATTATCATATGTTCTACCTCCAGTTTGAGGAGTTGATTGTTAAAGTAGTGTTCTTATATTGTTTTTGTGTTGCTATATTGTTCTTCATTTTCCTATATTAAACTGATAAGGTTGGGGTTTATCTGTGATCTCATATTTCTCACAATGTTGCATGTTTTTTTTTTATCTTTTGCCTCAATAGTTTAAGAGTGGGGAGTTGCAAGGTTTCTTTTTCTCATGCGGTTCAATATTTTTATTTTATTCAACCAATGTTATCTTTCAATTTATGTTATATATATATATATTATTTTATGCTATCACTCGTGAATACACAGATATATTTTAAGTTTTTTCTATTTTCTATAGTATTAACTTTCTTTTCAGTTTACATATTTGTGTATGAAAGAACAGTTTGTGGGGTGGGGAGTTTGGTTAGTTACTTATGTCATTTCGGCATGAAGGAGACAAAAGGTAAAAACTGCCGGTAACAAGTGTCCCCCACCCCCTAACCCCCAAGGTTGGAAGATTGATAGACAGCCGAAATCAAGGTACTTTAGAGGTAACTTAGGTGTGTTGGAAAGAAGTGTAGTGTGCTTGTTAAATGTAGTGAAATCAATAGGAGCAGGAGTTGTTTGTGAGAGTTAGCTGGATTACTCTCTGTGTAGGTGATACACAAATAGAAACAGTGGGGGGAGCCAGGCAAATGAAACAGGAGTTCCAGCAACTCCTTATCATATGCCTATGTGGCCTCCCCTGGGTACTGCCCTGCTCGATTGGTACCTACAATCTCCCCATCAAAGGGTAGGATAGAGAAAGTAGACAGACGGGATTGCTATCAGTTGATTTATACAATTGAGTCTCGGTGAGGAAGAGAAGATCAGGTTTGTTAACCCCTTCAGACTCATATGACGCAGGCTTTACAGTATCCCCAATAGGCTCAAACTTGCGTCATATGTCGGAGAGGGTTAAAGGAGAGGTGGTGTTCAACAGAGGGAAAGTTAGATGAAAGGACGTGAAAATTACAAAACTTGATATATAGAGTGTCAGGCCGGGATCCAAGACTAAAAGTGCGTTTAAATTTATTGTTCCTTAGTTTCTTTAAAACTGATAGTTAATTTGTTGTTGCTTATTTATTTTATAGATATTTCTCTGCCGCACAAAAGATTAAATTTTTCTGCTCTCTCTCTCTCTCTCTCTCTCTCTCTCTCTCTCTCTCTCTCTCTCTCTCTCTCTCTCTCTCTCTCTCTCTCTATAGCAAGGCCAAAGCGAGTAATTACAGACCAATTAGCCTAACTTCAATTGTAGGAAAAATCATGGAAAAAATCATTAGAGATAAGATAGTAGATTACCTCGAATCAAACAACCTAATCAAAAATAGTCAACACGGCTTTAGATCAAATAAGTCATGCCTAACAAATTTGATTGAATTTTATAACAAACTATTCACATATAACGACATGACGAAATCACTAGATATAATCTTCTTGGACTTTCAAAAAGCTTTCGACAAGGTGCCTCACCGAAAACTATTGGCTAAACTGGAGAGGATAGGTATCAAAGGTGAAATTCATTCTTGGATAAAAAATTGGCTTACAGACAGAAGACAGAGAGTGGTGATAAATGGAGTGGAATCGGAGTGGGAGCCTGTCACTAGTGGAGTTCCACAGGGTTCAGTCCTTGGACCGGTCCTGTTTCTCATTTACATTAACGATATCGATGTAGGGGTAAACAACACCATTTCCAAATTCGCCGACGATACAAAAATAGGAAATACAGTCCTGAACGAAGATGATAGAAATGCGTTGCAATCTGATTTAAACAAGATATCAGAGTGGTCGAAAAAATGGCAGATGCCCTTCAATGTCGATAAATGTCAGGTGCTGCAGGTTGGTAGCAGAAATATGAAATACAAATACGAAATGAATGGCAAACAAATAAAAACCGCAACGGTAGTAAAAGACCTAGGGGTACTAATATCTGAAAACCTAAAAACTTCCGACCAATGTATAGCAGCTGCAAATAAGGCAAACATAGCATTGGGCTTTATTAAACGAAAATTTACATATAAACATGAAAACGTAATAGTGCCACTGTTCAAAAGTATGGTGAGGCCCCACCTTGAATATGGTGTGCAGTTCTGGTCACCTTATCTGATCAAGGACATTGTAAGACTCGAGTCAGTACAGCGTAGAGCGACGAAGATGATACCCTCATTAAGAAATAAACCATATGAAGAAAGACCTAAACGATTGAACCTGTTCTCATTAAAAAAGAGGAGGTTGAGGGGTCAGCTTATTGAGTGCTTTAAGATGCTAAAAGGTTTCGACAAAGTCGATGTAAATGCACTATTCACATTAAACAATACTAATCAAACTCGCGGAAATAGAATGAAATTAAAAACCAAAAAGGCAAACCTAGATGTCACAAAGAGTTTCTTCACCTACAGTGTGGCACCAGAGTGGAATAAACTACCAGCGAGAGTGGTGGAGAGCGACACAACAAACGCTTTCAAGGGAATGCTTGACCTCTATCTGCAGAGGGCTGGGGTGATATGAAAAAAAAAAAAAAAAAAAAAAAAAAATGTATGTATATGTATGTGTGTGCACTGTACAGTATGTATATATATACTGTATATATATATGTATGTGTGTATGTGATGTATGTGTATGTGTGTGTATGTGTGTATGTGTGTACCGGTGTATATATGTGTATGTATGTATGTATGTGTATATGTGTATGTATGTGTATATGTATATGCATATGTATATATATGTATATATATGTGTATATGTATGTATGTGTATGTGTGTATGTGTATATATGCATATATGCATATATAGTTTGTAAGGCCAGACTGCCTAGTAAGGACCTTGAGGTCTGTGTGGTCTGTGTATCTATGTAGCTCTATGTAGCTCTCTCTCTGGTAACCGGTACCATACCTTACATGCCACGTGTACTGTAGTACTTACTCTCCTTGGTAACCCAATTTATATGTAGTCCTTCATATTCTTCATAGTGTATTTAATCTTTGTCTCATTTGTCTTCATAATCATCATATTTTGTCATGTTAATCGTTAGCTGGTTACTCAATTACCTTCACTTTCTTATTATTTATCTCCTCTCTCTCTCTCTCTCTCTCTCTCTCTCTCTCTCTCTCTCTCTCTCTCTCTCTCTCTGCAAACTTTGCTATACAATTAGTTTTACACTCATATTTTCCAATCTCAAATATATCCTTTTATGTATATACCTTTCTCTTCAAGTGCAATGTTATAAAAGTTCGTTCTTTATCCATTTCAACCATCCGACCTCCTTCACGATGTCTCTTCCGCTCACTTCCTATGCATCCTTTGAACCTCTTCCATGTGATCCCTTCCTGCACTCCTCCCATATCCTCTTATCATCCTCCCATATCCTCTTATCATCCTCCCATATCCTCTTATCATCCTCCCATATCCTCTTATCATCCTCCCATATCCTCTTATCATCCTCCCATATCCTCTTATCATCCTCCCATATCCTCTTATCATCCTCCCATATCCTCTTATCATCCTCCCATATCCTCTTATCATCCTCCCATATCCTCTTATCATCCTCCCATATCCTCTTATCATCCTCCCATATCCTCTTATCATCCTCCCATATCCTCTTATCATCCTCCCATATCCTCTTATCATCCTCCCATATCCTCTTATCATCCTCCTTCCTTTCTTCTTCAAGGCCCCTCCTCTTCTTCTTCCTTCCCTTCTTCCTCCTCCTCTTTAGTTTATTTACCCCACTCTTCCTCCGCCTCCACCTACTGCTATTACTACTGAGCCTCATCATCGTGGAATATTTGTTGTCCTTTATCTAATATTGTTCATTCAATATATTTTACAAACATCCGATATTATTCTACTCATTACTACTACTACTACTACTACTACTACTACTACTACTACTACTACTACTACTAATTCACATGTTTTCTTACTACTACTACTACTACTACTACTACTACTACTACTACTACTACTACTACTACTACTAATTCACATATTTTCTTACTATTTCTCCTCCCCATCTTCCTTGCCCTCTCCAAGATCTTCTTCAGATCTTACGTTCCTCTTCCTCTAGCTTCCGTTTCCTCTTCCCTCAATGCAACTCGCTCTCTCTCTCTCTCGTTCTATCTATCTATCTATCTATCTATCTATCTATCTATCTATCTATCTATCAATCTATCTCTCTCTCTCCCTTGATTTTTTGTTTTTTTATTTTTTTCTAGCCTCCTTTTTGTCTTCCCTTTTGGACTACGTGTTTCTTTGTAGTCGATATTCTCTGCCGATTCTTTCGTATAATTTTCCTATAAATTTGATGTTCTAGTCTTATTTTCCTATAAATTTGATGTTCTAGTCTTATTTTCCTTCTTATTATTGTCTTCCATTCAATATTTTCCTTGATTATTCTCCTTCTCTACCCTCTCATTCATCAGGATTTCTTATTATTTCCATTGTTGTTCCTAACAATATGTGTTTATTAATGATTTCCTTTCCCATCACTTATTTATTCCTATTTTTTCATCCCTCTCGTGTATTTCCCTTTAAGGGGAGGTATTTAGTTTCTTCCCTAGAACTCCATCATTCTTAAAATTACACCCCCTAGACCCCCTTTCAAGATAAATTTGTAAATTTTTTGGTAGAAAAATGTCCCGGCCGAAGGCCGGTTCCTCTCAAATTACAGGCTCGCTATCGCTCGCCAGGAAAAAATCGACACCTAAATGGCACGAAAGTTCTTAAAATTGACAGAAATGGGGCGAAAGTTCTTAAAATCGCCAAACTAAAGGGGCGAGCGTCTTAAAATCTAAAAAAGCAATAGGGCTAAACATGAGAGAGAAAGGGGTCCAGAAAAAAATCCCTCAAGTGGAAATCTCCCCTTAACAGTTAGAAACGCTACCTCCTCAATGTATCGCCATTTGCTTCTACTTGTTCGCTTACATATAATTCACTTATCTAGCCTGGATAAATATAATTTTGATCTCACTTGAGTTCGCTTCTTGATCTACTGCACATAATTCCACATTAATGATAGTTATCCATCCATAGGTCTCTCTCTTACACACAAACACACACACATACACACACACTCTCTCTCTCTCTCTCTCTCTCCAAGCCATCCAGGTGGTAGTGGTCTTGGAGGGGAGGGTATGAAGAAGGACTGGTATAAGGGACACAATACCCCAACAGCGGGCCCTCTCCCCCCTCTCCCCCCTTCCTCCAGTGTCTACGGGGTTGCACTTTTATATTTACCGGTACTGAGTTCTTCAATGTTAATATAGATTGTTGTAGCTAGTTAATGGTACCGAGTTCTTCATTAACTAGGTACTGAGTTCTTCAAATGTCGTGTAGATTGTCGTAGCTAGTTAATGGTACTGAGTTCTTCAAATGTCGTGTAGATTGTCGTAGCTAGTTAATGGTACTGAGTTCTTCAAAGGTCGTGTAGATTGTCGTACCTAATTAATGGTACTGAGTTCTTCAAAGGTCGTGTAGATTGTCGTACCTAATTAATGGTACTGAGTTCTTCAAAGGTCGTGTAGATTGTCGTACCTAATTAATGGTACTGAGTTCTTCAAAGGTCGTGTAGATTGTCGTACCTAGTTAATGGTACTGAGTTCTTCAAAGGTCGTAGATTGTCGTACCTAATTAATGGTACTGAGTTCTTCAAAGGTCGTGTAGATTGTCGTACCTAGTTAATGGTACTGAGTTCTTCAAAGGTCGTGTAGATTGTCGTACCTAGTTAATGGGACCGAGTTTTTCAAAGGTCGTGTAGATTGTCGTACCTAGTTAATGGTACTGAGTTCTTCATATTTCATGTGAAGTATTACGGCTATTCAATGGTACTCAGTTCTCCAATTTCCTTGTAGATTGTCGTAGGTATTTACTGGTACTGAGTTATCCATGGTTCATGTAGATTGACGTAGTTATTTAATGGTATTGAATTCCCTGTAGTTTGTGTAGGTTATCGAATCTAATTAATGGTACTGAGTTATCCAATGCTAATGTAGATTGACGTAGCTATTTAAAGGTACTTTTTCCATAGTTCATGTAGATTGTCGTAGCTATTTAATGGTACTGTGTCCTCCAATGTTAATGTAGATATTCTGGTAACTACGGTACAGAGTACAAAACTTCAATTCCCTACGTAGTTCAGCATCCTAGGCCATGCATTAAATCCCTTTAACCAACCCTCAGACTATGTTTGTGATAAATAACACATGTCTTCATATATCGAAATATTGAGTTTCATGGACTGACTCTTCGTACAGATTTCCACTTGTATGTGTGTGTTGGGGGGGGGGGGGGGATCACCGTACTATAATATCCAAATTAACCTTTTGATAACCTGAGACCCATCACAAACAGAATATAAATAACCACAAGGCAGCTGGTGCCAAACTAAAATTAACATCGGTTTGAGTTATCTTTCATAAGCTAATTAAAATAATCTAATGATAAATAAAACGAAATTATAAAGAATGGCACCATGTTACGGTACAAAAAGGTATAAGCACATTAACTTAAAAGATTTGTAATATACTTTTACCTCCACCTCCACTCCCTCCCTCACCCCAGGGTTTTGCTGCTGACATAGTAATGGCTGATGTATAGTTTAAGTTAAAAGTGTATCTATAAGGATAAGTTTTCAACGCCTGTGGGTATCATGGAGCTCCTATGGGATTGTAAATTTAAATGTTTAAACCTCGAGACTAGGCTTTTTAGTAACCTTTAAATCTTAAGAGTCTCCTAGAATGGGAAACTTAATTAATTTGATTGCTTCATTTTGTCTGCAATCAATGGCAATGCCTTATTTTGTTCATATACACGCCACGTGGTGTTTGATGTTTGTTGAGTGTTGACATACCATCACCACAGTATGTTCGACTATGACCGGATATAATTATTCAGAGTTGCGAGTTTGTGACGATACGGGGGTGGGGAAGGGGGGGGGGGGGGTTTCTTGGCATATCAGTGTAACCAGGATATGACAAAACTGCAGTAACAAAATGTTAGCTGTAGAAACCTGGCCGCTTCTCCTAGACTTGAACTCCCGATATTCTTCTATGTAGTCCACTGAGTTATGTCTTAACAAGAGACAGAGTGTCGGAATTTGCCCCAGAACAGGACAAAGTTCATAAATGCTATGTAAAGAAGGAGCATTGATCGTTTGGAGTACAAAGGAGTACAAAGGAAATCAAGCAACAACAGATCTAGTGACCCTTCTAGGTTGCTTGTCCTCCAAAACACTGAGGATCAAGTGTCCAAACAGTGGTTTAGAGCGGGTAAGGGAACATTGGAAAGGGAATTACTGCCCTGGAACTAATGTCCGTGGCAGGATTAGGAAGTTAGTAGGGGACAGATGGGTTAGTAACTGAGGGGGGGATAAAATAAAGTTATTCATTTACAAACGCAGTCAGTCGCGGGTTTGATGCAAGATATTTGTCTAGGCGGAGTTTAAATGAATCAACGGTGATGCAGTCTATAACGTTTGGAGGTTGAGCCATGGACCCCATTATGTTGGCCGTTTCTCGATATCGTTTTATTCTATTTTAGCCTGAACTGAAGGGTGGTGCTGGGGTCTTGACAGGGGAACAACAGTAACAGCAGCAGCAGCCCACCTCCCCACCAGACCCAGGTAGTATCGCTAAGTTTCTCGGGATCCTTGTACTCGCCCTAATTTTCTTATACCAGCACGATCATGGTAGCTAACCGTAATATAGTATAATAGCATCTAACCGAACCTAACTTTACTAACCCTAACCGAACCTCGCTTTACCCTAAGCTAATCTGACGCCACCTAACTAAAAACCGATCCGATCTAACCATGCCTAACCTCTACCGACCTAAAAAAAAAAAAAAAAAAAAAAAATCACCTTATGTAGTCTAAGGAAATCTATCCTAAATATGCTTCACATGCTTGATGTATTTTAATTAAGATAGGCAGTTATACATCATACGAAGTAATATACATACATACCAAGACCCTATGGAACTTCGAAAATACTCTCAATTTAAACTAATCTAACCTATCGTTATGAAACTTGCTAAGATTAATTTGGGGTAGATTACCATAAAGTTACAAATCAAGCCAAATAGGTTACACGCACGCACACCAAAGACCCCATTAGACTTGGGACCCCCCCCCCCCCCCCAACACACACACACTCCCCCGAACCACCACCAACATCCAGGTATAATCGCGGCTTTAACGCTGAGTCCGGACCATAGGCTTACACAATGACGGCAGCACAATGGTTCGCCAAGACAATACTGCGGAACATGGGAATCTGGGGCCGTGATGTGATCTTGATAGCCCGCCCTGATACGTCGGTGGTGGCGGCTGCTGAGAGGAAAGTTGGGGATAGAAGGGATAGAAAGATATATTTGTCCTCCTTTTCAGTCTTCTCAATATCCTCCTTCCACTCTTGGCTCTCTTACTTCCTCTAATTACTCCCTTTCTTTTCCTCGTTTTCCCCTCCTCCTTTTTTTACTGATTTTGTTGTCCCCTCCCTGTTTTTCCTTTCCCTCTTTCTCCTCTATTTTCCCATCTATTCTTCCTCTTTCTTATCTGTATTATTTGTTTTCACTTTTTCTTTCTCATAGATCTAGTTCTCCTCCCTATCCATCTGTTCTTAATTTGTCCTCTCTGTCCTTCACATTGTCGTCTTCCTTCCTTTCTTCTCATTAACTTAGCAACGGGGCCATCTAAATCTACTACCCCTCTGCCCATTCCCCACTTCTCTTCTACTCACCTTATTTTATACTTCTCTCATTTATCGCATTCTCCCTCTCTTCCTTTCTTCCCTTCCCTCCTCCTCCTTCCTCTACTTTATCGTCTACCTCCTCCACTTATCAGCCCACTTCGCGAGGACTTTTGATTCCCTCTGGTTGATCTGATGTTGTTGACGTTGAGTGAAGGTAAGGGAGTGAAGTGGGGGTGGGGGGTGAGGGGTGGTGGGGGAGGTAAGGGGGGAGAGGGGAGTTAAGTGAAGGGAAAGGTAAGGGCTCGTACAGTATGGTCAGGAACAGCTGTAATAATTCATGAGGAACAACGATGGTATAGTGACGCAGTACTATGATATAATAAATTAACTGCATAGGTCAAACAATGAAGCGCTCTGGTTGAGTCCAGAATCTTTTACTCTCTAACTATATTTCTAACTTTGATCTATTCTTCACCTATTATTACACACCCCAATACCCTCCAAGTTAACCCTCCAATTAGTCTTCCATTCCAAAGTCCCAAATTCCTCCAATCTATTATTAGTCTGTTTCTATCTTTACTATAGCCATCAGTCAGTCGAATTGTTGGTATCTACTCGTCAATATTAAATTTATATTTTTTAAGTGTTAAGGTGTACGAGTATTCGTGACCGAGTTTGTACATTTAGTAGTCTTAATGCACTTCCACTACCCTGGCTCTATCACAAGACATTCTTCTTTGATATGAGGTCAAACGTTCAATCAATACACCTGGCATATGGGTATAACCGAAAGCTTCGTTCACGAGCCCTAAGGAATAATTCCGTCTTACATTTAGGAAGGACTCCCAAACCATGCATGTACTAGACGTTTTGCGCCTCCCTGTACTACCGTTTGTTACCCGGAAACAGAAGTGCTCGAGACCTCCTTGGGGGGGGGGGGGGGGGGGGGGTGTGCTGACGGCAGTTGGAGGGGGCCCGCTTTACCAACCCTACTGTAATAGATAGGCTACAGGGGCATTGTCAGCAGGGAGGTACCTACGGGACGTTGACGGATTTCTATGGTTTAGAGGGAACTTCTGATTTAGAGATAATTGTGAGAGCCTATAGGTGTGTAATGTAGATAATTGTGAGAGCCTATAGGTGTGTAATGTAGAGCTTGGTGATAAACAAACGGTAGACGTATCTGGATCGGTAAGCTAATTCCAGAACAATAACCAAGCACAGTCAAAGGGCATAAAGTTAATCCCTACTCTTGGTTAAGGGGAGACTGACCGTTTGTTTGGTCTATTAATTCATTTATTCATATATTTTATTAGTTTCCTCCCTAGACCTCCATCAAGCTTAGAAAAACACCCCCTAGACCCCCTTCAAGATAAATTTGTACATCTTTCGGTAGAAAAATGTCCCGGCCGAAGGCTGGTTCCTCTTAAAATTGCAGGCTCGCTATCGCTCGCCAGGAAATAATCGACACCTAAATGGCACGAAAGGTTTTAAATTTGACAACAAACTGGGGCGAAAGGTGTTAAAATAGCCAAACTAATGGGCCGAACGTCTTATAATCTCAAAACAATTGGGGCTAAACATTAGGGAGAAGGCGGTCCAGAAAAGCGGTCGGCCTCCCCTTAAGTCACTCTTTGTTCTTACACTAGACTAACCCTAACTGAACTTAGCCTAAATGAACTTGACGTTAATTAACTTGAGCTAAACTAAACTATCTAATTTAACATAACATTACTAGTCTTACCTACTCTATCAACTTATCCTAATTACCGTAACCTACATTATAGCCTAATCAACCAGATCATTAAATAGTCTAAGCTAAACAAATTATACTAATTTAACTTTACCAAAGTTAGTAAACATAACTTACCTATAAAAAAAAAGTAGAAACTTCTTATAACTCAACATGAATGAAAGCAATCGAGCTGACGTGTCTATCTTCTGGGAAGAGCCCACCAGGAAATAGGTGTGGAAATTTACAGCCAGTTTGCTCAAGGTCCTTTTGAGTTACGAAGAGGTCAGGGATCGAGATAATTGTCAAGTTCGTTGGCGTTACCTATAACATAACCATCAATTTGGTTTGAAAGTGGTCTGGGTGGGCAATTCTTAGTTTGCAGGAAGTCTGGGAAGGCGTTTTTGTTATCCTACGGGCCAAACTAAAGTGTCTGTACATTGCTCGATAACGGCAAAAGCAAAGAAAAATAATAATTTAATAATCATTAAAGAAAATATAATAACCTACAAAACTTCGGACCAGATAGTGTTAAAAGAAGAGAAAATATTAAAACCGAAGTCAATGAGGTGCCAGGGGTGAATGACTGTTGGTCTTGACTGTACCAATAACAGAAGCTATGAAATGGCCAATACACGTTTATATAATAATATTCTCTTCTAAAGACATATTGGTACTAATACACTAATCTAGTATAAGAATAGAAAGGCAAATCGCGGTCAATGTACACTCGGTCCAAAAAGTATCTGCACCCCCCTACCCTTATAATCTGGTGTGTACAGCTTGGTAGGGTTTGCTTATCTACCTGTAGCTATATCCATCTATGCTACTATCTACCTATACTACCTAAGACCTACTACCTGAGACCTACTACCTGAGACCTACTACCTAAGACCTACTACCTAAGACCTACTACCTGAGACCTACTACCTGAGACCTACTACCTAAGACCTACTACCTAAGACCTACTACCTAAGACCTACTACCTAAGACCTACTACCTACGACCTACAACCTATACTACCAAGCTGTACACACCAGATTATCAGGGTAGGGGTGCAGATACTTTTTGGACCGAGTGTACCGAGTGATTTTATATATTTGTTATCCTGTAATTGTTTACCGTGACATAATTCGCTACGACGAGTCTAGAAAATGTGAGTGAGGACTTCTCGATTCGTCATAGTGAATAGACTCTAGTCCAGAAGAACAATACATTTCTCAGGCTGGGAATTGCGTGGGGCATAAGAATGACTTGAAAGGGAGAATGATGGAGCCAAAACCTAACTTATATAGACGATTTCACACAGGCATTTTGTTCTACATATATTTTCCTATATATTATTGTGGAAATGTGAAATGCCCATATGTCTAGCACTATTGAAAGCCTTCGATAAAGTCTGGCACAAATCACTTACTGTATTTCCAAACTACCCCCCTTCGGCTTCTATCCCTTTATCTGTGACTTTATATATATTTTTCTATCTGATCCTACCATAGCTGCGGTTGTGGACGGCCATCGCTCACTTCCTCTACATAACAACTACGGGGTTCCTCGAAGCTCTGCCCTATGTCCAGTTATATTTATAATTTGTGTTTAAGATCTTCTCAACTGTACCTCTAGTCCTATCCACTCAACTAGTTTTCCACAACGTCTATCCTTGCAACCACTCCAAAACTCACGTGATGAGGTCATAGCACGCCTATTTTGTGATCAATCAATACCTTCCATTTGGGACAGTGAAATTATTTTATTATCAATGCTTCCAAATCCTCTGTGTGTCCAGACATTTTTACTCTAACGTACCTTGAGTTTGGCTCCCTATCACGCTTTCAATTTTGTTGGGGACACTTGTTACAGGCAGCATTGCTTTTTGTCTCCATAGATATAAGAACAAATCCAGCTTCAAATACACAATGGATGACTAGGATAAATCCGTAACTTAATTTTCTCTCTCTCTCTCTCTCTCTCCCGGGTGGCCAATAAAGGCATCTTAGAAAGGCTGATAAAATGCATTGTGGGAACTGCTACTCTCCCCCCCCCCCCCTCACTCAAACCCCCTTCTTACCCCCCACTTCCCTCTCTCAAGCCCGACCGATACCTGCTCTCACACACACTCTCTCTCTCTCTCTCTCTTTCTTTTAGGTATTTTCCATTGACTTATATAAATGAGCTGCATTGCACATTCCTGCCATTGTAGTTTTATCCTAGAGTATCTATAACAATACTATACTGCTCATTAAATTCCATAATAAGCTAATCGAGTAGCTATGAGAAAAGCACCCTCAACATATTGCATATTATAATGAGATTATCTAAGGCATATGACTATATTTTATACCAATAAATGCAATGACTTTAACCTGTATGTGCAAATGAGATAAGCAATATATCCACTTTCTAGATTGCAAATGCGAGTTATAAGGAATATCCACAAAATAACCAAATACAACACGTTCAATAGATAGTATATTGTACAAACCTCTTTATGTATAGACTACTGTCCACTTAAGGGGAGATATCCACTTGAGGGATTGTTTTCTTGACCCCTTTCTCCCTCATGCTTAGCCCCATTGTTTTTCTAATTTTAAGACGTTTGCCCCATTATTTTGACGATTTTAAGGACTTTCAACCCATTTCTGTCAATTTTAAGACCTTTCGTGCCATTTAGGTGTCGATTTTATCCTGCGAGCGATAGCGAGCCTGTAATTTAAGAGGAACCGGCTTTCAGCCGGGACATTTTTCTACCGAAAAATGTACAAATTTATCTTGAAAGGGAGTCAAGGGGGTGTAATTTCAAGCTTGATGGAAGTCTGAGAAACACACTAAAAACCTCCCCTTAATGGGAGACTGGCCGTTTGTTTGGTCTATTAATTCATGTATTCATATATTTTTTAGTTTACCCCCTAGACCTAAATCAAGCTTAGAAAAACACCCCTAGACCCCCTTTCAAGATAAATTTTTAAATTTTTCGGTAGAAATATTATGTATGTCGTCGATGAACCCTGTTATGTGTCAGCTACATAATCAAGAAGCCTAGTACCTGGGCCTATTGTGTCTTTGATATGTATTCTTCGGTGCATAATAAACATATCAAATTCACCCCTGCCCTCTTTCAATCACTCTCACTCTCTCTCTCCCCACTCACTCTATCTCTCTCACACACTCTCACTCTCTCTCTCTCTCTCTCTCTCTCTCTCTCTGTGGATTAATACGAACGAATTAGTAGGTATGTAGGTGCAGATTCACCCTTCAGAGTAAATTATTTCCATAGTCTAAAACAAATTTCCTTGTGGGCATTTCCTGACCCCTAAGCTTGCAATTAATCCTTTTTTCGGTACGTCTTTTTAGCCGGAGGGAGCATGGGGGTGGGGAGAGAACCTTTTACTTTGCTGTCCTATTCTTCTACTATAAACTGTCCCTGTCTAGTAGTATCAAGGCCGGACCACCTAGTAAGGACGACAAGATCTGTGTGGTCTGAGTATCTGTGTAACTCTGTGTAACTCACTTTATCACACACACACACACGTCCCTCCCACACTCCAGTACCTTTCAATCATCTCCCCTCTATCAATTCACCACCCCCTCCAGTACCAATGCCGACCCATTCTCCTTCACCCTATTTGATTCACCCTACCCGAAATCTCTCTCAGAAACTTTAACGACTTCCCCAATCCCAATTTACAATACTTAGAGTTTCTCATATCCAAGGCCATAACTCCCCCCCCCCCCCCCCCCACCCCTCACCCCACCCCACTATTGTATTCCTCTTCCCCAAATCTCCATTCCCAAACTACTGGCGCTCTGAAAGTAGTTTATGGGAAGACAAATGCTTAAGACATTTTGATTACAAAAAACTTTAGAGATGAAAGACATGAGAGCAATTGGACAATAGTTGGAGTATTGAGAACGGTCACACTTTTGGGGGGACAAGTTGAATGAGAACAAGCTTCCAGCACGAAGGGATGATGTAATAAGAAAAACAGAGATTGATGAGTTTACCTAGGCAGGGGGTCAGCATGGAAGAACAGTATTTTAGTACAACAAGAGGGACACCATTTGGTCCGTACAACTTCTTAGTATTCAGCCCAGAGAGTGCAGAAAGTACTTTTAGGCATAAGTAAGAGAGAGGAGGGTGGAGAGGGAGGAACAGCGCCGGAATCATCCAAGGTGAAGTTTTTAGAAAAAGCTTGAGTGAAGAATTCAGCTTTGTCATAGGAAGAAGTAACGGTGGTGCCGTTAGAGTGGAAAAGAGGAAGGAAAGATGAGAAAGTATAATTATTGGAGAGGTTTTTGGGACAAGCTAAAGTTGGAAAGTTCAGAACATTTGTTTTTAATGAAAGAGTTTGTGACGAGTCGAAGAACCGAATTAACATGATTCCAGACAGAAACATAAAAAAGTATGAGAGAAAGTATGAGATATATATATATATATATATATATAATTGAACACTGTAAGAATAAAGGGCATAGAAAGGGTACGAAAAAGATATATAGACATTCATTGGGTAAACTGATGGTGATATACCTTTCCAGTTGTGTATAAGACGGGTTTATTAACTCCAATATACCCGTAAATAGGTAAATTATTATAGACACTGTATATACCCTTTTCAGACCCGTTTTTATTTACAGTGAAATTACTGGTGAGAGTTTTGGTTGAGTTGCCCTTTATATCCTTAGCCGGTTTGAGGACGTGATAATTATGAAGAACAAAAAGTGAGTGTAATGTTCCTCTGAGGGGCGAGGGAGACACTATCTGGGGGAGATAGGTTATCGGGGGAGCTTTTGTGTTGAGGGGAGGAGTGGGGAGACGAGTGTGAGGGGAGGGAGATGGGGGACAGAAGAATGGGTGCGAGGGGGGTGGGGGGGGGGGAGAGAAGGTAAGTGAGGGAAGGAAGAAGGGATTGATGAGAGGAAGAGATGAGTAGGGGGAGGTGGGGAATAAGGGGGAGGATGAGGGGAATGAGAGGGAAGAGGAGGAGAGTGAGTGGAGGAGAAGGAGAGTGAGGGAAGGAAGGAGGGGAGGAGGGGGTGAGTGAAGGAAGGAAGGAAGTAAGGGAGAAAGGAGGTGAGTGAGGGAAGGAAGGAGGTGAGGAGGAGGGGGTGAGTGAGTGAAGGAAGGAAGGAAGGAAGGAAGTAAGTAAGGGAGAAAGGAGGTGAGCGAGGGGATAAGAGTGAGCTAAGTATGTGTGTTTATCGCGCATCAAATTATACATTACAATGACACACAGACGGTTCAAGAACTGAGGATCTTGATTACAAAGTTGGTATGAAACAGATTTTTTCATTAACGCTCAGAAAAATGAAAAATATATTATAAACACAACACATTAACAATTGATATTCCAGAAAATATCGAGACAGGTAAGTATTCAATGTGTATTTGCATGTATGAACGCACACACATATGCACGCGCGCAATTATAACACGTAATTAGGTAGGTGTGTAGGTGATTATGTTAGGAAGTAGCTTATAATTCGTGAAATACGGTATTCTCAATTAAGCTTTTGAATACTTCCCACAATACTTTGTTTACGATTCACAATGAATAGACTGTTTGTGATTGTGTAGTTTACAAAAATTACCCATTCCACTATACACTCTTATTGAACAAGTAAAGAGAGAGTGAATATCAGTACCCCGAAGCATGCACATTTCACCTTAAGGGGAGGTTTTTAGTTGATTCCCTAGACTTCCATCAAGCTTAAAATTACTCCCCCTAGACCCCTTTTCAAGATAAATTTTTACATTTTTCGGTAGAAAAATGTCCCGGCCGAAGGCCGGTTCCCCTTCAATCACAGGCTCGCTATCGCTCGCCAGGAAAAAATCGACACCTAAATGGCACGAATGGTCTTAAAATTGACAGAAATGGGGCGAGGGTTCTTAAAATCGCCAAAACTAATGGGGCGAACGTCTTAAAATCTCAAAAGCAATGGGGCTAAACATGAGGAAGAAAGTGGTCCAGAAAAAAATCCTCCAGGTGGAAATGCCCCCTTAACGTAAACTAGTATGACCACACAGCCTAATGAACCTGACTTGCATAACATAAATCATATATAAATCATATAATATAAATCATATATAAATCATATAATATAAATCATATATAAATCATATAATATAAATCATATATAAATCATATATAAATCATATATAAATCATATAATATAAATCATATATAAATCATATAATATAAATCATATATAAATCATATAATATAAATCATATTATAGACTTGGTTATGTAGTTATAAGAATAATATATTTGCTTCCATTGTGTTATGATATATTGGAGCCTTGTATGGCTATTAATATCCCTCACTTTGACCTACAGACCTAGACGTTTCTCGTAAATCGATGTTTCTCACGTATACACTCTCTCTCTCTCTCTCTCTCTCTCTCTCTCTCTCTCTCTCTCTCTCTCTCTCTCTCTCTCTCTCTCTCTCTCTCATATTATGCATACACAGATAAAGATAAAGATAATTATCTACTAATATATTTCCCATAATTATACTTAATATGTTCAGTATACGGTTATCTGTCGTTATATGCATGTTTTCTATCCAAGTCAATCTACAGTATTCCTTTACTAGTATCTATCTATCTATCTATCGGTATGTATCTATTTATCTACTGATATATATGTCTAATGCTCTACCATGCTATCGTACTTTCTATTCATTAACCTATCGCTATATATCAATCTACCGGTATCTATCTATCTATCTATCTATCTTTATATTTATCTATAGGCATATATTTATCCTTTTTCAATCTACCGGTATCTCTCTATCTATCTCTCCATCTGTCTATTTATCTTTTTATCTATCTGTTTATCAAATCTACCGGTACCTATATGTATCTATATATATATTACCTATCTATCCATCTATCAATCTATTTCTCAATCAATCTATCTAACTATATTTTTCCCTTCATGCCTCGATGCAGTTTTTTCAGCACTCTCTAGCCTCACTTACTTTTTATGGTGAGGCTTAGTTTTTAATGTTCACCGGTTACGATATGTTCAAAATTTTACTGCCAACTCTCAAAGGACACGAGCACCATAGGAATGAGAGAGAGAGAGAGAGAGAGAGAGAGAGAGAGAGAGAGAGAGAGAGAGAGAGAGAGAGAGAGAGAGAGAGAGAGAGAGAGAGAGATAATATATATATACTGTATATATATATATATATGCACAATGGACCATTTCCCTTCTATTACAAATGACTTATAATTTACTGATCTATTACAAACATGAATTGTTCATGTCAGCGATACGATATAACATAAATATTTAAGAAAAATAACATTTCATTACGATATTCTAATTTAATTAAACTACAGCAAATGGTTTCATTTCGCTTACGGAGATGTTTTGTCTCAATGAGTTTAAACCAATCATATAATTCTTAAATCAGATTATACACAGTAATTTAGCTTCCAGCTATACACTTATCGGCAAAAGGAAAGAATGGTGGCAAACCAATAAATATGTGATTTAGAACACAACAGTTGTAAAAGGTAGATGACGAAGTATAAAGGTAAAGTAAGATACTGTAAGAATATATAATATGAAGTTGAGAGAAAATAAAGATATAAATAATATATTATATAGGTAGATGAAACGGAAATGGAAAATGAGGTTAATAATGAGCACGAAACGGTGGAAGGCAAAGAGAGGGTGGTGAAAAGGGAAAGGGAACGAATAAAACTGTCTAGGAGCAGGCGGGGAACTAGGGAGAATAAGGGAATAAAAGAAAGGAGGAGATAAAAGGGGTTCAAGAGGGAATGGTAAGAGGGAGTGAGAGACAGGCAAGAGGACAGGGGAAGAGGAGGAGAGTGGATACAGAGGGGGTGAGAGACAGGCAAGAGGACAGGGAAAGAGGAGGATAGTGAATAAAGAGGGGATGAGAGACAGGCAAGAGGAGGATAGTGAATAAAGAGGGGGTGAGAGACATGCAAGAGGACAGGGGAAGAGGAGGAGAGTGGATAAAGAGGGGGTGAGAGACAGGCAAGAGGACAGGGGAAGAGGAGGATAGTGAATAAAGAGGGGGTGAGAGACAGGCAAGAGGACAGGGGAAGAGGAGGTGAGTGGATAAAGGAGTACCAATGCACACAAAGATAGGAGACGGTTGAATTGGATGAATGGCGAAACAAGAAATACAGACAGACAGACAGACAGACAGACAGACATATAGGAACACATACACATAAAACACAAAAATACAATGGCAGAAAAGTAAAACCAACAAACAAACAAACAAACAAACACGCACAATTAATCTGTGTGTGTGAGAGAGAGAGAGAGAGAGAGAGAGAGAGAGAGAGAGAGAGAGTGAGAAAGCTATAAATCTAGCTGTAAAAGGGGTCGAGAAAATTTGGATCTTTTTATGGATGGTCTAAAAATGCAGCTAATAAAATCGTCATAAACTTCCTTAATATTATTCTTATATATATATAGAGGGTTTATTATTCTTTTATATATAGAGGGTTTATTTTTCACACCTGGCTACCCGGAGATTTATTTCGTTTTACTGTTGATGGGTGTATTATTATTTTATTATTATTATTATTTTTTTTTTTTCGGAAATATTGTGGATTTGTATGGTATTCTTTTGGCCAGGTGAAACGGAAGGGTGTTGGGATGGTGGCTATTTAAATGTGGTTAAGCTCTCTCTCGTTCTCGCTCTCACTCTCACTCACTCACTCACTCACTCTCTCTCTCTCTCTATCATTGCTTTAAGGGGAGGTATTTAGTTTGTTTCCTACGTTTTCATCAAGCTTAAAATTACACCCCCTAGACCCCCTTTCAAGATAAATTTTTACATTTTTCGGTAGAAAAATTTCCCGGCCGCAGGCCGGTTACTCTTAAATTACAGGCTCGCTATCGCTCGCCAGGAAAAAATTGACACCTTAATTGCACGAAAGGTCTTAAAATTGACAGAAATGGGGTAAAATGTCTTAAAATGTCCAAACTAATAGGGCGAACGTCTTAAAATCTGAAAAGCAATGGGGCTAAACATGAGGGAGAAAGGGGTCCAGAAAAAAATCCCTCAAGTGGAAATCTCCCCTTAACTTCCCTTCGTACCACTCGTTCTTCTTTCGGTTTTCCCAATAATCTGTTAATATAGATACCCCTTCCTTTCCCTTTCTCTTATTCTAGAACCCCTCCATTAACCCTCTCACATCCTGACGCGATTTTTGAGCCTATTAGGGATACTTTAAATCCTTTGTTACCGTCAGGGGTATCTATAAACCTTTAGTTTGTTTACTTCAACCTCTGCAGTTGTCTTTGAGTTAGCTGTGGGCAGAAAACTAATTTTGGAGAGGTAATTATAACAGTGAGAGTAATCTATTTCTTATTGCTAATCTGGCAACCTCTGCGTCCTATGGTCGTGAGAGGGTTAAGTTACTACCCTTCCCTCCACCACCCATCAAGTATGTACCCCTGGGTCAAGACATCTTCAGGACCACAATCCGTCCCTTCACTACTATTACTTTGCCATTGCCTTTGCCTTTATCAAGATACCGTTCAAGATTTACGTTGCAGGAAAATACGATATTTCGATTCCTAATTAAATTGATCGGGAAGGCGTCATAGGTAGAGCCATAGACTACAGTAGATCTGGACCCAAAATGGAACTTTGCAGTAGGGGACCCAAAATGTAACTTTGCAGTAGGGGACCCAAAATGTAACTTTGCAGTAGGGGACCCAAAATGTAACTTTGCAGTAGGGGACCCAAAATCGGAGAACGAACCCCCAAATTCGAACCTCTAAACCGCGAAAATATCACGTGTATTACTGCAAAGTTCCATTTCCGTGTCCAGTCCATATCTACTGTTGTCTATGGTACAGCGTATGGCATTGTTTTTTGGGGTAGGTAAACAAATAAACAGGAAGGCAAACACAGACAGCAAGAAAACAAACATACAAATAAACAAGGTAAAGACAGATTCTCCCAACTCCCGTTAATCTGTCGTCCGTTATAATTATCTACTATGATAGTCTTTAATTATTGTAATTAATGGATAATATTTGTTGATACATTTGTTTTCAACTTGGGATTTACTTTAGCAACTACCTAAAATTATTAGAATGGCACAATGTTTACTTAACTGTCTACAATACGCGGTGAGCCTGACCCCCCCCCCCCCCCCCCACACCCACACACACACACCCACACACCCACTTTCCCTTATAATCTCTACATCTTTCCCTCTTCATCTTCTCCTCCTGGGCAAATTCTTCCCTCAACTCAATTTCTTCCACCCGGCACTTATGTAATTCATTGTTTCTACGCCCAAATACCTACCTCCAGGCAATACCTATCACTACATCAATTTGTTACTGGGGCTGTTCTAACGAGTTGGAGACATAGGGCTATTTTGAAACAGATTTAATTGTTCAATGCAAGTATACAATGGGTGTACAGTATATATATATATATATATATATATATATAGCATAATGACATACGTTTAGGGGGGTGACCTGCTTTTTGTTATTTCTGTCCTTTTCTCTCTTTCTCTGGCTTGTATCCATTCGGCCCCATTCAGCCAACTATTTTAAGACGTTTATCCCCATCTAGGTGTCGATTTCTTCCTGGCGAACGATAGCGAGCCAGCATTATATGAAGAAATCCGGCTTCGCCAGAGACATTTTTCTATCGAAAAATGTACAAATTTAGCCTGCTGTCTAACAAAAATAAAAAATATGCTGGCTCGCTACCGCTCACCAGTAAAAAATTGACACCTGGATGGGGATAAACGTCTTAAAACAGTAGGCTGAATGGGGCCAAATGGATACAAGCCAGAGAAAGAGAGAAAAGGACAGAACAAAAACAGGTCACCCCTCTAAGGTTACCTACGGGCTGACTGATAACATACTATAGGTAGCGACAACGAACTTGACAAATATCTTGACCCCTTAACTTCTTATAACTCGAGATGAATGAAAGCAATCGGGCTGACGTTTCTATCATTTGGGAAGAGTCCACCAGGAAATACTGTAGGTGTGGATATTTACAGCCAGTTTGCTCTAGGCCCTTTTGAGTTACAGAGAGGTCAGGGATTAACATGATTGTCAGGTTCGTTGGCGCTACCTACACTACATATACATAGGTACAGATACTCTTAAATATGTTGTATTATTTTTACTTAATGAAATAAATATGTATTCTAGGATTTTGGTGACTGATAGTGCAGCAGCAGATAATTGTATATCGAGCGTCTCCGCAGTAATGTGAACCTTTCGTACCTAAGCGAGGAATCATGGTACGTATTGTATAACGCATTATGCACTTCAGACCTTTTACAGTACGTATTGTATAACGCAGTATGCACTTCAGACATTTTACAGTACGTATTGTATAACGCAGTATGCACTTCAGACCTTTTACAGTACGTATTGTATAACGCAGTATGCACTTCAGACCTTTTACAGTACGTATTGTATAACGCAGTATGCACTTCAGACCTTTTACAGTACGTATTGTATAACGCAGTATGCACTTCAGACCTTTTACAGTACGTATTGTATAACGCAGTATGCACTTCAGACCTTTTACAGTACGTATTGTATAACGCAGTATGCACTTCAGACCTTTTACAGTACGTATTGTATAACGCAGTATGCACTTCAGACCTTTTACAGTACGGTGGTCAAACTGTACAGATCTTTTTAATATGGAAGCTCCTTAACCCCTTCAGCACCATGATGCATTTTTACCTTTGGCTAAAATTAGACAATTCTATGCAGTTTAAGAAGGACCTATGTTATTAAGAGGGTCTATTGAGATCGTATTTACCCATTTGAGTCATATAGATTATTAACTAAAGAAAGTCGTCTAATGATAACCAGAATATGATGAATATTAAGTATTGGTGGTGAAGGGGTTAAATAAATGTTTGCATTACGCTTCTACGAAAACAAAAATTATTTCCTAAATTTTATATTATCTGTTCATTGTTCTGTTGAGTAATTGTCTATTCACAAATGACAATTCGTACTAATGGCATAACCACTATCAGTCTACCTATTGTCTATTCGCTGTAAGTAGGCGAAATCTCATGACCTATGACCTCTAACCTCTGTAACTCAAAAACAAATAGAGTAAAAAAGCTAACATTTCTACCATTTGGGAAGAGTCAGTCATGGAACAGATGTGGAAATTTACAGCTAATTTGCTCTAGCCCTTTTTGAGTTACAGACGATAGAGTTAATGGTTTTTCGCCTACTTACAGCGAATAGACTAGCCAAGACAAGCCTCATCTTCTACATTATAATCTAGCTTATCCTAACATTGCCAACTCGGACCGGAACTAACCATAAATAGCTTTGACTAACCATATAACTATCTTGTTCCTTTCATATACACAAATAGGTTACATCAATAAACCTTGAAGTGAACCATATGAGAAGTAGCGTCGGCACCAGCACGAATATACCTCCAAATATCCAAGACATGAAAATAATACAGTCGGCATAAGTGTGATTAATTAGTGTGTGTGGGTGTGCGTGTGTGTGTGTGTGTGCGTGCGCGCGTGTGTGCGTGTGTGTTTTGTACCATTAATACCAACTATACCATCTGTGTGTCTCATGTATGACCTATGGACCATTAGAAATATAATTATCACAGCAGCGATGGTCTATTACTCATGCCGAGTCTAGAAACAGGCTGTAAATATCCATTCGTATTAACAGGTTGAGTCTTTCCAAAAGGTAGACAAATTAGCTAGACTACTGAAGTCCTGTTTGCGTTAACAGAAGCTTGAGGTTCGGGATTTGACATAATGAAGAGACTAGTCACGTGACCACCACTATCACTACCAGCATCACCCCCCCCCCCCCCCCCCCCCCTCCACCTTCCAAAACAAAGTCCAGTACCACCCTCCCCCCCCCTACCCCCTCCCACCACCACCACCACCACCACCATGAGAGGTCGGTACGAGATAAGACTCATTAACAAACTGGCTATGAATGAAAAGATAAGAGGTGAAGTAGGGAGAGAGAGCGATAGCCAACCAGTGACATTACAGTTACTGACAAACGTGAGGCGGCGATAACCTTGGAGGGACAATACTGTATACACACGTTCAAGGGGAAGCTACTTTAAATTAAGGGAGCCCACCTGTTTTTTGTTTTTATCTTGCTCTCCCTCTCTCTTTGGCTTGTATCCATTCGGCCCCATTCAGCCAACTGTTTTAGGACGTTTATCCTTATCCAGGATTCGATATCTTTCTGGCGAGCCAGCGAGCCAGCATTTTATGGAGAAATCCGGCTTTGCCGGAGACATTTTTCTATCGAAAAATGTACAAATTTAGCTTACTGTCAAAACAGAAATATATACATGGTGGCTCGCTACCGCTCGCCAGGAAAATATTGACACCTGGATGGGAGTAAACGTCTTAAAACAGTAGGCTGAATGGGGCCGAATGGATACAAGCCAAAGAGAGAGAGAGAGAAAGAGAAAAAAAGCGAGGTGGGCTTCCTTAACTTGACATAATCGTGATAGCGATATATGATCATTTTGAAGACACTATCGCTTGTATTCTTAATATTCTTCAACAATATTCGCAGCGCTGGTAATGGACGAAAGACTGTAACTTGAAAACATTATGTTATCTTCTGAAATGGAAATGCTGATGCAGGTGACCCCCTTTAAGGTGTTGGTGAGATTAGGTTAGACTAGGATTGGGTTGTAGGTCAAGGTAAGCTTAGGCTAGGTCATGTTAGGTGTGAACGAGTTAACGCTGAATTGCATTATCATTCTGAAGCAATGTTGCCCGATATTTCGTCAAACCTTTTAACTGAACTATTATATTTGACTGTATTATCATCTTGAAATGTCATGCACCTATATAATATGCTATGCCTATACAAACATCGGGTTTATTTTGTGTATGTAACGTATTGTACTGGTACGGTAGAAAGAAGACAGATATATGACTGGAAGTGCATGAATAAAGCCGGAGTCACACGAGCCGTATTTCGAGCAATTTTTACGGGCAATTATGGTCTGGCAGTTTCAAAAATTACACTTTATCAAAATCCAGCCGCCTAACATACTCTACCTTCAGTCTAGTTACCGATACCAGTGCAAAAAAGTCCCGAAATATAACGAGAAAAAAATTGCTCATGGAAATTTGACGGAAAAATCGCTCGTGTGACAGCGGCTTGACTCCTATTAATAGTACCTGATGAGTGGTGAGAAGAAGCAACACAGCCAGCCCTCGTGAATATCGTCACCTTTACTCACCCATCTGTAGAGAAAACAAAACTATTATCGTCACCTTTACTCACCCATCTGTAGAGAAAACAAAACTATAAATATTGCTTGAAAGTATTTAAATTCTTTAAGATTAACTTTAATAAAAAAAACATAACAATACTAATAGTAAAGCCTTGTTTGTTATGCTATATTCGATATTTTTAAACATGTGATGATGGTATAGCATTCACAATACGTAACCATTCAAAGCTTTTAAGGGGGCCCACTTCGCTTTTTTTATTCTCTCTCTCCCTCTCTCTTTGGCTTGTATCCATTCGGCCCCATTCAGCCTACTGGTTTAAGACGTTTACCCCCATCCAGGTGTCAATATTTTCTTGGCGAGCGGGAGCGAGCCAGTATATATATACATATATACAGAAAGCTAAATTTGTAAATTTTTCGATAGAAAAATGGCTCCGGTGAAGCCGGATTTCTCCATACAATGATGGCTCGCTATAGCTCGCCAGGAAGAAATCGACACCTGGATGGGGATAAGCGTCTTAAAACAGTTGGCTGAATGGGGCCGAATGGATACAAGCCAGAGAAAGAGAGAAATAGAGAGAAAGATAAAAAAATAAGGTGACCCCCTCCCCTTAATATATATATATATATATATATATATATATATATATATATATATATATATATATATATATATATATATATATATAATTATATAGTCTTCCTGTACGATAAATTCCACAGAAAACAATGAATTATGTGGGTTCAATATAAGTAGACTCGATGCCAAAATTGAATAAAATTAATTATGGTTTAATCCTGCTCGGAGAAGAGAGATTATTCCCGTTGTAATTGTATACCATATTAGTGTATTTACTTTGGAATAGTGATGCGCAACAGTCGAGATTACAATATTGTTCGTATTTATATCTTAGTAGCGTATATATAATAGTAACTTTATGATATTCTAATATCAACTTTATGATATTTTAATATTCATCTTATTCTTAAATGTCCACAAGTTGAAGATCATTATATTCGGTAAATGAATAAGGCTGTATAGTAATATTAAAAGTCTCAAATGTTTTATTAAGCGTCTTTTTTGTACAGTCATTTACTATCATTTTGATCAAATACTAATTAGTCCAAAAATAATGATTCGCCAGGAAATGAACAACAGACACCATATTGCATAACATGATCGATGTAGCGTATATCCAGATTGCGTAATACGATTCTAAATGACGCCATATACAAACTGAATAATAAGGTCCAAAATGAGAACACCCGTCACCCCAAAAACAGCCTTAAGGGGGGATGGCCGTATTTGTTTGCTTATTTATTTATGTTTGTATTTGTTTTCCAGTTTCCTCCCTAGACTTCCATCAAGCTTAACAAATAGACACCGCCAAGACTCTCCTTCAAGATAAATTTGTACATTTTTCGATAAAAAATTGTCCTGGCCGAAGGCCAGATCCTCTTAAATTACAGGCTCGCTTTCGCTCGCTAAGAAAATATCGACACCTAAATGAAACGGAAAGTCTTAATATTGAAAAAAATTAGGCGAAAGGTCTTAAAATCGCCAAACTAATGGGCCGAAGGTCTTAAAATCTGACAACTATTGTGGCTAAACCAGGGGAAGAAGGTGGGCCAGAAACAATCCCCCTCCCCCCTTAACAGGCCCCATCTGCCTCTGTGTGATGGTCAATAGCTCTGGCAACGTGACACTCGAAGGGCAGCTGATACCCTGCATTAGGATTGCATGGAGTAGGGGAAGAAGGGATGGCCCATTTGACTGACACTGACTGGCTGGTTAAATGACTGACTTACGGGTTGACTGACAGGTTGGTTTAATGATCTAATGACTGACTAGTTGACTGGCTGACTGGCTAAGTGACGAACTAGCTGCCTAACTGACCGACCAACTGACAGATTGAGTGAATGACTGTCTGACCAACTGACTGACTGACTAGCTACCTAAGTGACTGCCTGACGGATTAACTGACTGACCACTCCTGTCCAGCTGGATCATCACTCACTTTCCTGACACCTCTTTTGTCTCTACATGCAAGGGGGCCACTAACATGTGTCGGGGGAGGCTGCAGTGAAGGACGCTCGTGTAAAGACCACTGATATTACGTAAGAGGTAGAGTTGGCTGACTGTAGGGACGCAGTAGGTTGCGTGAATCATCTTATAAATATTTTGTTTCAACAGACATTATCTGCACAACCCTTATACATTATATTGCCTTTTATAATACCCGCATTACATGTAGAATGCTTTATTATGGTATGGTGTGGTTTGCATGGCGGCCGTTGGCTTAGTCCACCCCACCACCTCTCATGTAGGGACTAAACGGTTAGTACGGCCGGGATCGGAACATTTCTGTTTTTTCGTAATAATATCTTACATCCCACTAATTACCCTTATGAATGTTGACAATTCGTATGTATATCTTCAAATGGAAATATAACAACAAATTTCAGCAATATATAAATTTATAAGACATATTGTAGAATCTGAAGCAGGCCTTAACGCCCTTCAAAGTAATAACTAAGGAATATTACTCGTATCGCCATAGGCAAAGCTCTTAGAATAATATCAAAATGTAATAGTAAATATCCTTATGTCCAAGGTGTATTTACTTGCTCGTAAATGTAATACGTAAACTAGGATTTGTTCTAGCCAAATCGTGTAGTTATCGTACATCTCCACCTTTGCTGTGAGTATCCCTACTGGAAATTAAACAGCAGGTTATAAGATTCATGTTGAAATTACTTATAAAAGTTGACAGAATTAATATAAACACCAAATGAGGAGAAGCTATCTGCGAAGCGTTGTCAATAAAGTGCTCCTCCTCATTGCCTCCTCGGGTGGCCTAATAGCCTTCATAATGCAACCAACCTTAAATGTCACCGCTGCTCCGTCCGTCCGTCCGCCCGTATTTCAGCGATAGTAGAAGCACTCGCGCACGCAAGTATACGAACACAAAGCATAAACACTCAGCGCGTCTTTCCATCCTCACGGCGATAAAGGGAAGGAGAGAGGGAGTGTGTAGAGGCGTGATGAGAAGCCGAAGGTCAATAATACGTTAAGATTTATTACTCGACCATCTTGCTCATTTCCATTTATCGGCTTTAAACACCACACACCACAAACGTATATTTCTCTCACAAAGTCCTCTAATGTACAAAACGCCGCTTATAACACCAATATGGGCATCAATCGACCAGTAATTAATATTTTAAAAGAGCGTGAGTGACCGTGCTAATGTCAAGACCGTGCCGTGATACTACCAAGGAAGACCACCATGCCTACAGAAGCCAATATCAATACATAAAACACATGTTATGACCCGTAGTGCATCATGTGGTCCTAAGCGTCACATTAGCCGCAACTCCCAACCTTCCTTAACTAATTAGAATTCAATAGACGGGAAATACCTTGTCTGCAGCTTGATTACAGAGAGGGAATACACTTGTAAACGTAAAATCATCAAAGTCTATTTACCTGAATTGAATGTTAATAAATATTATTGATAGGTATTAAGGCAAACGCAGGTTATCATGGTACACGTATCCTTACCTCTCCCCATCTTCCTTGTACCTGCCCACCCTCCCCACTCTTCCCCCCTCCCCACTCTTCCCCCCTCCCCACTCTTCCCCCCTCCCCACTCTCATCCATCTCACTCTCTCTGATTCTCTCCATTTCTAACTATTTCTATACATTTATTTAAGCAATTTCCAAGCCCCGGCAAAAATATTAACTTTCAACGCCAGATTGCCATAGTGATCGGAGGGTGAGAGAAAGCCTTAATATTTGCTATCCTGTCTTTTCACTTTACCTTATTCTCGGGGTTACTATCTCTAATTTAGGATTAAGTCCTGGCCATCTCACTGAGATCGAAATATCTGTGTGGCCAGTGTAAATTATATAAATCTCATTTCACGATCTTTATTTCTCCTATTTCCTCCCCCTCCTTTCCTTCTTTTCTTCCTCCTTCTACCTTCCTTTTCTCTTCCTCCTCCCGCTCCTCTTCACTTCCTCCTCCCGCTCCTGTTCTCTTCCTCCTCCCGCTCCTCTTCACTTCCTCCTCCCGCTCCTGTTCTCTTCCTCCTCTCGCTCCTCTTCACTTCCTCCTCTTACGCCACCTCCGCAACGCAGTCACAAAAATTATACCTAGATTTCGAGAAAAACAAAACACACGAGGAGCATTTAAAAGAACTAAATTTGTTTATTCTAACCAAACGCAGATTGAGAGGTGATCTAATAGAGGTTTTCAAGATTTTTAAGGGATTCAGCAACCTAAATATGTAAGTGATTACTTCACAATCAACCGATCAAACTTCACTAAAAAACAATGGTAAGATTATAGGAAAGCGATTTCATTCTATTGAAGCAAAACACTTCCCACGCCAGCGTTAGCTGGAGGGAGTGGTGGGTGGGGAGGAGCCTTCTGCTTTACTATCCTTATTATTTTGTTTGCCTAGTAGTAAGTAGCTTAGTGTAGACACCCAAACTGCCCCGTAAGGACCAATAGGTTGTTGCAGTTTGTAAGTCCTTTGTATTCCTTTGTATTTGGTGTTTATTTATAAGATTCATGCTGATATGAGCCTGGAAAAGTGCGGAAATAAGACGTGAACATGGATGCTGATACGGTGAAGAGGGATACAGACACAAATAGGCCATAATGTTGGGGAAGATACGAGAGTATATATGGGTTAAGGGGGGATGGGCCGGTTTTCTGGACTACTTTCCCCCTCATGTTTAGCCCCATTAGTGTTAAGATGTTTGCCCCATTAGTTAGTCGATTTTAAGACCTTTCGCCCCATTTCTTCGTCAATATTTAGACCTTTCGTGCTATTTAGGTGTCGATTTTTTCCCTGGCGAACGATAGTGAGTCTGTAATGTTGGAAAAACCGGCCTTCGGCCGGGAAATTGTTCTACCGCAAAATGTACAATTTATTCTAGAAGGGGGATGGATCTAAAGGATGTTTTTTTTTTAATTTGATGGAGGTCTAGGAAGGAAACTAAAAAAAATAACGAATACATGCAAAAATCGCCCAAAAAGTGAACCATCTCCCCTTAAAATAGATCTAAATCAGCGCGGCTACTCATATGGACTCGGTCAGGATGATAGAAGTCGACACGATAGAAAGTGGAAATGTTAATGCATGGTATTTAGATACAGATTAAAAAAATTTATATGCAACAAATATTGGGAGATACAAGAGCAATATGAAATACAAGATGGACGATGGAACAATAAACAGAGAGAGTGTGTGAGAGTGAGAGAGAGAGAGAGAGAAGGGGGGAGGGGTGTTACGGAAAATGACTCATAAATGCATGGTCAGAGTTAGGACACAGCTGGGGCCCTGGAGACAAAAGAGGGGGGAATGGGAGGGTATGGTAAGGTGGGCAGTATAGGATATATGATCACTAACGTCCAGGGAATCTTTCTCATCACGAATAATTAATTGACTGCCTGCCTGACTGTCCGTATTAATGAAGGGGATATGATTACACACACACACACCCATACGTACATACACACACACACACACACACCCATACGTATATACACCTACACACACATGCACACATACACACGCACATTCATAGACTTCAACACACAAAGGCCCCCATACAGACACAAACGCATATGATACACACATACACTCTGCCGCACAACGACAGAGAGATAGATAGATAGTTTATTGACCACTGCTTAAAAAGCTTTAGGCCTATACATTTATGCAGTATCACAATCAATGAAAATACAAATAATTGCACATGACAGTTCAATACTAATGAGCTGCAGTCCAACACCAAATTACAAAATAACCAATGCACCCATTAATTATATTGTATTTACGAAGAAAATGCCAAAAAGAAACACTAATCACTTCATGTAATTCCTATCTTCTACACCATGCATACAGAGAGAATTTCACGGACAATTGTACTCGTCACATTTGATAATTGGTCAGAGAACAGGCCTTCTATGGTTGCAAAATGGTAGCATTGTCTTATTCCTAGAGTAAGTGTACAGTGGTGTACAACATGTCTCTCTGTTTGTACATAACCACAGGGACACACACTGGCCTCCAGGTACACACGACAAACTATGGCGCACACGCTATGCTACAAACACATAACACATATACTGGGGCGTACACACACACATGCCACCACACACATATACTACACATACACACACACACACACACACACACACACACACACACACACACACACACACACAGACACACATACACACAGACACACACACACACACAGACACACACACACACACACACACACACACACACACACACACACACACACACACACACACACACAGTATATGGTATGAGGGGATCTGTTTATGCAGTGTTCCAGCTGGGGCTGTGTTAAGGGGGAGGTCACACACACACACACACACACACACACACACACACACACACACACACACACACACCCACACACACACACACACACACACACACACACACACACACACACACACACACACACACACACACACACACACACACACACACACACACACACACACACACACACACACACTTACAGTAATATCGTATGAGGGGATCTGTTTATGCAGTGTTCCAGCTGGGGCTGTGTTAAGGGGGAGGTCACCTCGCTTTTTTTATCTTTCTCTCCCTCTCTCTTTGGCTTGTATCCATTCGGCCCCATTCAACCAACTGTTTTAAGACGTTTATCCCCATCCAGGTGTCGATTTCTTCCTGGCGAGCAATAGCAAGCCAGCATTGTATGGAGAAATCCGGCTGGGCCGAAGAAATTTTCTAACACAAAATTTCCAAATTTAGCTTGCTGTCAAAACCAAAAAATATATATGCTGGCTCGCTACCGCTCGCCAGGAAAATATTGACACCTGGATGGGGTAAACGTCTTAAATCAGTAGGCTGAATGGGGCCGAATGGATACAAGCCAAAGAGAGAGGTAGAGAAAGAGAAAAAAAAAACGCGAGATGGGCCCCCTTAACATATCACAACCTGGACATCCATAGTACAGTTATTAATGAGTGTCAAACATAATCCAAAATACCGGTAAGGGGTCTGCTCTCCCTCGCAACCCCCTCACCCTTTCCCTAGTCCCCTCCCCTTCCTCCCTTTTCTATGGTAGTTTCAATATGACTATGCATGTCCCCTCCCATTACGGTCCCCACCATGGAAAACCAGCTATAAAAAAAAATAGTCTGAGGTCTGTGCTCCACGGCATAGTATTTGTTCATTAGTGCCTGTCATTTCACCAAGCTCTGTAATGACGGATTTGGCTTACTGTGATACTAATGAATTTATATCATAATTAGCACACTTCTAAGCACAACACAAAATCAATAAAGGAACGAGATGTAATTAAATAAAGTAGAACCAAAAATATCCTTGATTCGTCTGCCTGACTAGTTTGGGGTTGTTTGTGTTTAACCAACGACTGTTCTAAATTGATCAGCAATTCTTTTAAGTTGTGAATGAATGTGTGTTTCCTCGGCAAATGGTTGAGACAGTTTGTGTCCCTTTCATTCTTACGTGTACCTCTAAACCAGAACTCGTTTAGTCTTAGCCAAAAATATAAGGAGTGAAGCCATCGTAATGCAGTGGTTAATGAAGGTTTATAATAATTGTTTACAAAATGTCGTTAGTTGTCCATCAGTTATGTTCACCAAAGGGTCCATGTAGATGACCGCCACCATGGACAAGCTACCCTGTAATAAGAGAGAGGGTCCAGATTTGTCTTTGGACGCCATTTTGGTACCTCAATTACCAGACAACAGGGTGATAGTTTATGTTTTATTGTGTACTAGGAGGGGTACCGGCGTTGCCCGGGTTTAAATTCTACTACCATAATCACCATCAACAATCACTACTACCACAATCATCACAATACTACTGCTACCATAATCACCGGCCTCGACCTCCCTGTGCCTCATTAAACGGCGACCTTGATTTCGGCCGCTAAATGACCTCCGATATTGAATCTGACCTCATCCGTACCCCCATTTTGGGGAGCTGCGAACAACTCTCGTTCCATACACCTTTTCGATCGGAGGCCTCCTTCTGCCCCAAACGGCCATATTTTTCGCATTTTTTTTGTTTGCTTCCGTATACTACATAAGTTCTGCCGAAAATTTTATTAAACAAAAGTGTCTCTGATTCCACTAAACTCTCCTAAAACCATCTCCAAAGCCTGGGCTTTCCAACGGTGCCCCACACTCCCACCTGGCACCAAAACTGTGGGAGGAGTTTAGTAACAAAGGTCGGATAAGGTCGGGTAACTGACAAACAGACAAACATTGACCTTTATTATTATAGATATATATTTTATTTTTATTTTTTTGGAGTTCATACTATATTTCGTGTACCAGAACTGCCGGATGTGTATTATGGACACATATATATATATATATATATATATATATATATATATATATATATATATATATATATATATTCAAATGCAAAAGAGAGACTAATTTTATCCCTGGCGCCAAGATGGCGGAGTTTGGCCGTTCTGTTTTTATAAAGTTAACTTAAAACCGGCCTGCCCCTCATGACCATCAATCAGGAGAAGGATTAAACAGAGGATCATGAGCAGGATTACGAGGGGAATAAAGTTTGCCGGTATCTGGAAGAGCCTTTTCTTAATGAGTCACAAACGTCAGATGGATGTTGGGGAAAAATTAACGATGTAGATTTCATCCCTCAGGTGATTCGATTCCAAACGATTTAATCCAGATTTAAAGGAAGTATCAGTAATTTACATAATTATATTATCAAAGTGTGGTATACCAAGGATAAGTTAAAATAAATAATAGGGTTATGTCATTCGTCAAATCATATATATATATATACTGTATACTGTATATATATATATATATATATATATATATATATATATATATATATATATATATATATATATATATATATATATATATATATATATATATATATATATATATATATATATATATATATATATATATATTATATATATATATATATGTTAGTATAGCCAGGTAATAGATTCTCTTTTAAACAGACGAGGTTAAAGGCAACAGCAGTTTCAGCATTCAGTATTTTATTGTTACAGCTTTCAATAGTTCTAACAATTTTCCTCTGGGGTTCAGAGATGAGGTACAACAGGTTAGCAAAATTCATGGTGGATCCAACGTTTCACAAGTAAACATCTTGCAATTGTTAGAACTATTGAAAGCTGTAACAATAAAATACTGAATGCTGAAACTGCTGTTGCCTTTAACCTCGTCTGTTTAAAAGAGAATATATATATATATATATATATATATATATATATATATATATATGTGTGTGTGTGTGTTACATAATTAAGTTGTATGTATGTATATACTCAAGCACATAACTGGGGGTGGCCAACTTGAGACAAAGCCCGAACAGAAACAACATTTAAAGTTCTAATTCTTAGGGTTTGATACCACTTTCGCGTTCCCTCACCCCTTTCTCTGTCTCGTGTAGTAGGTGGATTTTACAAGTGGAGGAGGATTCCTAGCCTCACGTCCGCGAAGTAGGAAAAATAGTAAAGGAAATGTGACAGACAGAAACGGCGAAGATTAGGTAGACGATGCCAAACCTCACTCTGGACAGGACCAACCAAAATATATAGTTACGACTTACGAGAGAGAGAGAGAGAGAGAGAGAGAGAGAGAGAGAGAGAGAGAGAGAGAGAGAGAGAGAGAGAGAGAGAGAGAGAGAGAGAGAGGGGGGGGGGCGGAGGGGTAGAGAGAGAGAGATAGAGAATGTGTCAAAGTGTACTTTTGGTATAAATTTGAACAAAATCCATACATAGATAACTCGTCTATGGAGTTTTTAAACTTTAAAATACGCCTATTGGGCCTAAAAATTTGTCAAAATTACAAAATCCATATACCGTTGGAATCGCAACGACGAGACGAATCCAAATATTTAATAATATTGACAAGTCAAAAATTCGACAAAAATCAATCAAGGATTTTGGAAAAAATATTTTCAATTCTGGGCGAATGGCTGGGCGAAAATGCAATCTACGACCATGTATAGAAGCTGCTCGTCGAGATAAATCGGATGGCAGCAAGTACAGACTTATTGCTTGGGCTACTATGAGCGCTATTTTGCAGCCCAACACAGCCTTCAGTTTGCAGTGAAGCTGGTGTCACATTTGCGATATTATTATTCTATGTTTTATTGGAGTATGGGTTTTAGCTACTAGATATCTGGTAGTTTTTTTTTGAGAGTTGTGATTTTCATGCTCAGATTTATTTGAATGTGCTTTCAACCTGCCTTCCGATATGCTAAAAGTTAACCATTTACGAAATTCCACATGAATATAAAATGCCTCTAGAATAATAATTATAGCTATGATTAACCTCTTGATTTGTATAGGTATTATCGAAATACAACAAAATTGTCTAGCGGTAGTTGGATTAGTATATTGCTGTCATCACCACGAATGTGTTCTTTGGGAAATCTTATATATATTTTTAGGCTACGGTGTGTCTTTTCTAGGTTGAATTAAATTCTCCTGACGGTAAGCGTCAGTTTGAAAGGTCTATTCAAGATATGTTACATACAATTGGAGTTTGACCAAGAAAGGTCTTTCTTAGCCTAATTAAAACTGTTAAATGCTAAGCAGAAAAGGATATACAGTACATGAGGTCACCATACGGCATGGGTTACGAACATAACAGATTATGAACAACATAAAGGTATACAATAAGCAAACTACCGTAACAAATTTAGGTAATACATTTCCCTATATAAGATGTCCTGGGCGTGAATGGCGAGCTATTAGCCGGATGAGAAGGGAAGCTAAATGGTGGCGCTGCTTGGGAAGGCAACCAAGGGTACACAAAAAAGAGAAGGGTTGAAAATGACGAGATACACAGTTACTACCAAAAGTTAAGTGCGTCCTTGGTAAATGAAGTATCTCGTATGTTCATCGGGGTTCTTTGAATGAAGTTTTCGATAGAGAAGATTGGTATCAAGTGGTTATGTTTAACTCCTACTGTACGTTCACAACTTTCAACATGATCATAAGCCCTCTATTGCAGGATCAGACCATCCATGGGGGAATAAAACAGCCTCTGAATATCAACGCAGTGGTTTAGTCCGGTTTTACTGGGTTGCATGTATGGTGGGAAGTTGATGCAGAATATTAATGTGCTGTTGGGTAGTTTGGGTTGTTGTCTATTCTTGTTTACAACCTCAGCTATGAGAGCTAAATTATAAACTGACTCAAATCCTCAGTAGTTGGCTAATATACACTGGAGATGCATCATTTGTTTACGGAAAGTCCTTCCTAAGTAGAATATTATCCCCTGGTGGTCACTAAATTAATGCCGTATAGAAATCGTCACCGGGAATATAATAGTTACAACACAGTCGCCGTTAATAAGTGTTTAAGGAGAGGTATTTAGTTTGTTCCCTAGACCTCCATCAAGCTTAAAATTACACCCCCTCGAGTCCCTTTCAAGATATATTTGTACATTTTTCGGTAGAAAAATGTCCCGGCCGAAGGCCGATTCCTCTTAAATTACAGGCTCGCTATCGCTCGCCAGGATAAAATAGACACCTGAATTGCACGAAAGGTCTTAATATGGGGTGAAAGTTCTTAAAATCGCTAAACTAATGGGGCAAACTGTTTATAATATCAAAAGCAATGGGGCTAAACATGAGGGAGAAAGGGGTCAAGAAAACAATCCCTCAAGTGGAGACCTCCCCTTAACCAATATATTTCAGTTACGTTACCCTTAGCCATAGGCGGTTACGGTACGATGCCATGGTACTCAATGGCTGCCTCGAGGTATGTTTATGCCAATTACAAGTTGTAATAAAAGGATTGATCCCTTAAATGCCTGAGAGGCTATTTCACACTGTATTTTGGTTATCGCTAAGCTATTTTAAGCATCTTAGGAAGGATCTCTTGGGATCAAAGTGATGCATAGCAATCATAATTAAGCTTCTAACTCTCGTAGTTGCTTCCTAACTGTATAAAATTGCTTAATGATAGCAAAATTAAAAGAGCAACTGAGTCATCATATACTGAGAGCGTTAACCCTTTCACGCATTTATGACGCACGCAGAGGTTGCCAGATTAGCAATAAGAAATAGAGTTCTCTCACTCTTATAATTACCTCTCCAAAATTAGTGTTTTGCCCACAGCTAACTCAAAGACAACTGCAGAGGTTGACGTAACTAAACTAAAGGTTTCTAAATACCCCTGATGGTAACAAAGGCTTTAAAATATCCCCAATAGGCTCAAAATCGCGTCATATGCCGGAGAGCGTTAATGAAGACAAGCAGAATTTGTAGACGGGCGAGCAGGAGCGTTCTCACCAGAAATAATTAAAAGACGATTTTTGTTTCATTACATTGTCATCATCAACAGCATTAATTAAGTGGCTAAATTATTATTACACAAGAACATAATTCACTAAGAGAAATCTGTCAGAAAAGTTGACCATTATGTAACGTCTATTCATTAAGGGGAGGTTTTTAGTCGACTCCCTAGACTTTCATCAAGCTTAAAATTACTCCCCCTTGACCGCCTTTCAAGATAAATTTGTACATTTTTCGGTAGAAAAATGTCCCGGCCGAAGGCCGGTTCCCCTTAAATTACAGGCTCGCTATCGCTCGCCAGGAAAAAATCGACACCTAAATGGCACGAATGGTCTTAAAATTGACAGAAATGGGGCGATGGTTCTTAAAATCGCCAAACTAATGGGGCAAGCGTCTTTAAATCTCACAAGCAATGGGGCTAAACATGAGGGAGAAAGAGGTTCAGAAAAAAATCCTCCAGGTGGAAATCTCCCCTTAATACGATTCTAGAAACTGGCACCTAGCCTCTTGTAACTCGGGAAGGGCTGGAGCAAACGGATTGTAAAATTCCTCACCTACTGTATATGCAATGTGATTCTTCCCAAACGGTAGCAATATGAGGTAGATAGTTCAAGACCTATTGGAGTTATGAGAGGTTTAGGGTCGGGATTTCTTGACTCGTCATAATCAAATTTAATGTATTATTGTCACGCTAGAAATCCGTGTCATACCTTGAAAATTTCAAGTTTGCTTATCCCCTTAATAATAGAAGTACGGACACATTGAAACACGTGAACAAAGCATTTACAATCAGGTTATGTTCAAGTAGATCGGGGATAATATTGTTATGCTTCAAAGAAGGAAATGTACAGTCGCGCTAATAAGTGATGTCTCGGCACCATGTATGTTTTGATCAATAATTGGTATCGGTAATATCTAAGCTTCATTTCTTCATATCGAGTGAAATATACAAACATGTTCCTACAGTTACCCACCCTATTCAACATCTGACGGACATTAATACAGTACAGAGAGAGCCAAACGTAATATCAGCTGGGACATGACTTATTAGCGCGACCGTACAGTTCAATTGTAAAGGTTGGACACAACTATTGCAAGCTACTGTATGTGTTGCAGTGGTCTGAATAAGGAAACGGTAACCATTTAAAGGTAGAAAAGCACACCATTAGCCGGATCGGAAGGAAACCCTAGCTTGTGGGATGCTTGGGAAGGCAGGGTGTGTGTGTGTGTGTGTATGTGTGTGTGTGTGTGTGTGCGTGCGAGGAGGGTAAACAGTAAGGAAAAAGCAAAAAGAGAAGGGAAGGGTTTAATAATTTGTACATGAGGCCGAAGGTTGAAAGGGAATAGCAGGATGAAGGGGAACGGGGTAACTCCTGCATACCCTGTGCAACACAGATGTTAGTAAACGTCACCTAACCAAATATAGTTAGACCTATAATTAATTTCGACTAACAAGCTGAGTCTCCCTGAACCCCCGCACACCTGCCTGCCTGCCTGCCTGCCTGCCTGCCTGCCTGCCTCCCTCCCTCCCTCCCTCCCTCCCTCCCTCCCTCCCTCCCTCCCTCCCTCCCTCCCTCTTTCTCTTTCTCTTTCTCTCTCTCTCTCTCTCTCTCTCTCTCTCTCTCTCTCTCTCTCTCTCTCTCTGCCGGTCTTCAACGAGATGACCAAAATGACCGTCACAGGCAAAGGGTTAAGGGCAGAAAAGCGAACCATTAGCCAGATGAAAAGAGTAGCTAACTATGCGGGATGCTTGGGAAGGCAGTGCAAGGAGGGGAGGAGGGAAGGGCGAGAGAAGAAAAGGATTACGGCTAATATTTTGTACGGGGGGGGGGGATGTGGGCACGGAACACCTTATATTATGTACGAAGGCACGTAAGAAAAGAGGGGCAGAAAAGCATATAATACGAATGCACGGAACAAAGGAGGGGGCCGGCGATGGGAGGTAATATCCACTTTGAAAAGGAAGAGGGGTAACTAATTTATTGAGCAAGTTTCAAAGGGGTGTCAAATGTGTGTTTAGACTATTTAAGAAGCCGGGCGATTTATCAACACTAAAATTAGGGAGAGTGTGTCAGTGTTCCCAGAGAGTGCAATATATATTAATTATACAAGGGTCAAGGGAATCACCAGGTCAGTATGTTTGATTGCGACGGACGATAACAAATGCATCAGAATATAACCAAGCTACAATATTCTATTAATTATATTCTTTACAGTTTACTCATACTGAAAATTGTCGAGATATGTGTGTGGCTCTGTGTGTGTGTGTGTGTGTGTGTGTGTGTTTGTGTGTGTGTGGCTCTGTGTGCGTGTGTGTGTGTGTGTGTGTGTGTGTTACACATCATACACAATTATATAACTGTGATCCACAATCAAGGAAATTAACGGAGTAACCTATACGAATCAGATGAAATGGTGTTTCGGGGTTTGCCATCACCTTTCTCTGCAAAAATGGCAAAAATTTATGTCTGCTTGTAATAGTAATTGGTGCCGGGTGTGGTCCGCATCTCCCTCATACGTCTGACCGTAGCCGGGCACCGCAACTGAGAAAAACAAATAATCTAGAGATGTATCTACGAAGTTTTCCCGACGGTTACCGGATTCCTCACCCACGAGTCCATTCACCCAAAGGTCACTTCGCCCATACTCGAGTTGCTGTGCCACACATTAAAGTCGGCTAGATTTGGACAGATTTTGGATATTGTAAGCTTAGTTGGGTTTGGAATGGTGAAAATGAAAATAAATGTGACCCAAGTGACTGCGAAAACAAGTGGGGTAAATGATCGAAACTGCATTTCATACAATTGTTTCTTCCGTCAATTTTCGATTATCAACTTCAGGCTTGCAATATTTCGGAACTCTCGTTTTTATATTAGCACAACTAGACTAAAAAATATATTAAAATACGTGGTTGTATACTGATAAAGCCTTAATTCTGAAACCGCCAGAACAGAATAAACGAAAGGTTTTATTTTTTTAGAATTTTAAAACAATTATGATTTATCAGCCTCCGAAATATAGTTTTGTAAGAGTACAACCACATAAAATAGTCTACCATCAGTCTAGTTGCCAAAATACAGTTACCGGTCGAAAACAAGCAGAAAAAGTGATGGTGTGACTCCCCCAGGAACCATCCCACTTTGCCCAGTGTCCCCCTCTACTCCAAGCCGTCCCCTGGCTATCATATCATCCCGCCCATGAATGAGTAACTGGCGTCTCCCGTGGGCCAACCCTTCCTCACTTGTTCTCACCCTGGAGGGCTATTGTGCCTCCGTTCCTGCAGCGAGGGGAGGGCAGGCGAGGCATGGGGAGGGCTGTCACGCTGGATTTAGAGAGACTCACATGCTCAACTTAAAGGGGCTGTAATACCAAATTTGAAGGAGGTATGATATTTATTAGTAAATACTCTTTGGCAGTAAGTAAGGCTCTGTCGTTCAGGATTTAAAGTGGATACCTTATCATGGTTAACCCGGAGGGTTTATCATATTGAATTAGGAAGAAGTCCCATGCCAAAGAAGATGTCTTGCAAAATTTTAACGGAATCGTAAGCTTGAAGTAACTGTCATGATGAATGTGTAGTGGTTGTCATGCTATACGTATGGGGATGATCGGACTGACATGCTACAGTACATTTAGGGAGAGTGTCATACAAGATCGGTACTTGAGCTACTGTCTTAATAGATAGGAAGGGGTTGTTGCCATGCAATATTTGGATGGGTTGTTATATTATACATTAGGCACTGTCATGATATATTTGGAAGGGTTGTTAAGCTATATATGGGAGGGGGAGGCTGTCATACAATATTAAAGTTACTGTCATGTTATGGGGGGGGGGGATATGCTATACTTAAAGTGATGCCATGTCATATTTGGAGGGGTGGTCACGCTATACTTAAGGCACTTATCATCATCATCATCAAATCTGACGCCTCGCTTCCAGAGGAAGCGCCCCAAAAGGGATGGCCATGGCAGAAACTGCCTCCAGGCTCTCAGACATGCCCCGACTGACCCACTCCACAGTGCCATTTCCACTAAGTGGATTATAACCATGAACACTGAAGGAGCAGACCCAGAGCAGTCCCTCACCCGGATGGCAGTTCCACCACTGTTTTGCTATTTTATTTACCCCAGTGGGGCCCTGGCTGGAAGCATACCAAGCACAGGAATTTTCTGGAAATAGGAACCAGTGGTCCACTGCTCCAGAGGCTGATTGCACCACCAAAGTGGCGGGCGGTGGGGTCGCCGCATCTCTACGCCAGAGAGAGAAAGGCCAACTTGTGCCAGTGGGCTGTGAGAGTAAGACACTAGGGAAACATGGGGCACACCATTATGGCCCCACTGCCTGCACCACTCTCAAGAAAAAAGTTAGAAATAAGAATTATGATAAAGGTACAGTCAGTAAACGGCTATGGGAAGTAGAGGACACCAACCCTCACTCTGATAGATCCAGCCCACCACCATAGTCATGTTATATTTGGTGGGATTGCAATCATATACTTAAGGAAATATTATGCAGTATATGTCGGAGATACATATCATACAGTATTGAATGACTGTCATACAGGCTTGAGGAAGTTATTATGCTATACTGGGCTTCTATTTCAAATTTGGAGGGAATTTCCAGCTAATCTTGAACGGGCTTTCACGTTAGCCAATGAAGTGGTGACACGCTAAACTTGAAGAAATTGTTACGATAATGGTAGAATTTGGACATCCAAGTCTTGTTAGTGTGATAATCCCGTTGGTATGAGAGTTACGTTAGTGTGATTCTCCATTGGCGTACTAGTTCAATTAATATGTTAAATCTATAAATGGGATGGCTTCTTCAGGGTGATATTTCCGTTAGGATGATAGTTCTGTTAGGATGATGGCTCCGATAGTGTGATAGTTCCGTTAGCATGATCCGTTTCTTATCTCTCGTCTTTCCTTCGCCCCCCCCCCCCCTGCATTCAAGTGTTCCCCCTTCCCCTGGTGCATTGTGCCTTCGCCCTTGCAGTACTGTGTGTGTGTGAGCTAGAGAGAGAGAGAGAGAGTAAGAGTAAGTGAACGAAAAAAGAGAGAAACTGTGTTTGTCAGAGAGTCCATTTATATTAACAAATATGTAATAAGCATAAGCATTCAATAAGGCAATTCATGGGGTCAACACTGATCACAGGAACTGGGGCAGTCAATGTATATCAACAGCTACACAACGTTCTACAAACTCTCACATGCGAAGTATGAATGACCATGGTAAGAGATTACCATTTTGTTACAGACAAGAACAAAGAAAGGATATAAAGAAAGTAATGAAAACAAGATCCATATACCTAATGATATAATGTATTCATTATAAAACAAGATCCATATACCTAATGATATAACGTATTCATTATATATTTTAAGCATACAGTTTTGACCTGATGTGGATTGAAATAACGGTGGAAAACAACTCCGGGGATTTTAATTTAGAGGGAGGTGGTTCGGGATGTAACACAAACGTTTTGCACTCTGGAGTCATGTGGCCTGACACCCATTCTAGTACCACGAGGATAGAAGTGATTAGGTAACATAATAAACGCTAATTCACATGAATATTTTCATATTTGTTTTCACAAACTCCCCAATGAATTTACAAATAAACCTAACTAGTGAAATCAATGGAAGTAATGAATACATGTGGTATTCCAAGGACTCGAACTTAGGATACTCACACCGAAATTCCGCACACTAAGCACTAGACTAGGCTATCAAGACATGAAAGTGTTTGTAGCACAGTGCAAGGAATGTGATATTCCTTCGTAGACATAAGAGGGAAAATTCGTTACCATGTGATGATATAAATATATTATGACTAGTTTTCGATTTGTTCAGGTCGAACTGGATGTAAAGCTATAAATTAAGAAAGTTATCACAATTAAGGTTTATCATCACTTGTGTGTGTGTAAGTGTGCGTGTTTGTAAGCGTGAGTGCTTGCTTATATGTTTATAAATAATGTGTGTGTGTGTGTGTGTGTGTGTGTGTGTGTGTGTGTGTGTGTGTGTGTGTGTGTTTAGTACAATAATTAAGCAAGGAACCAAACATATACGGAACTATTCCATGGACCGATGGACAAACTGTCATACAGGAGTTCACAATCCCGAATGCACACACACACACACACACAGAAACACAAAGACAGTTTAGTGCTCGACCAATAGCCAATATATTACTGTAAAGTTTACAACATACTTGACAGGCCCAGTAAATACTTGGAGTGAACTACACATACATAAACACGAGCCCACCACCACGGCCAAGCACATTCACATTCCTTACAATAAATAACAGACGTTGTTTCCTGGACAATAATATTATACATACTGTATATTTATAAATACTCTGAATATACGGTACTGCATAATTTAATTAAAATATAAAACTTGCAAACTAAACAAACCAAAATTGGGACAAGGACAATATAAAGTCAAATTAAATTATCAAAATCGCTATGTGGAAACAACGTGTGGAAATAACATGTATATAATTGTAGCTCTCTTGGAGTGCAAAAGCGGATTCACATATGCAAGGGGAAACCCGTACAAATTGTTTGAATATTCTGGTTCTATTTAAACATTTATTTTAATGTTACCATCTGGCTAATGTAATCTACCTATACTCGCCAATCGAAGAACAAAATAGTTTAATAATGTTGCCAGAATACAGTTGCAGCCTTCACTCTACTCGTCAATCTCAGCGCAGTATCAACCCCAAATATTGCCAAAATAGAATTGCCGATTAAGGGGGGATGGGCCGGTTTTCTGAACCACTTTTTCCCTCATGTTTAGCCCCATTAGTGTTCAGCTGTTAAGATGTTTGCCCCATTAGTTAGTCGATTTTAAGTCCTTTCGTCTCATTTCTTCGTCAATATTTAGACCTTTCGTGCTATTTAGGTGTAGATTTTTTCCTTGGCGAACGATAGTGAGCCTGTAATGTTGGAAGAACCAGCCTTCGGCCGGGAAATTTTTCTACCGAAAAATGTACAAATTAATCTAGAAGGGGAATAAAATGGATGATTTTTGTTTTTAATTTGATGGAGGTCTAGGGAGGAAACTGGAAAAAATAATGAATACATGCAAAAAATAATGAATACATGCAAAAAATAATGAATACATGCAAAAAATAATGAATACATGCAAAAAATCGCCCAAAAAGTGAACCATCCCCTCTTAAAGTTATGAAGATCGGTGGTGTGACTGTGCCTCTTCGTAACTGTTGTCGGTGGGTAAGCAGGTAAGCTGACCACTGGCTACTGTACACCTGGTGGTAGCCGGGTTATATCTTATTGTTAGACGGGCCCTCTGTTTCCCTTACCCTACACTACCTTACATTACCGTCTTACCTTCCTCACCACCAATACTGTCTCGGAGTGGATTGTATTCAACTGAGATGGACATTTCGTACATATGGTAACTCCTATTTTAGTCAACTTGCCCTATCTAGCCTAGCCTAAATGTAACTAGCCTAGCTTGGGTACCTATATACGAGAGGGTAGTGAACTTGAATTGTGTGCACCATATTGTTTCTATCTCATGTTTTGCCCAATAACACCATTATTTGTACGCTTAATTTGTCAGCATATAAATATTAAGTTATTATATTTATAATGCTTTTTATCTTACTATTCATCAATATACATCTATTAGAGCACTTAGTCTCCGGGCACCACATTGTTTACTATTCATCAATATACATCTATTAGAGCACTTAGTCTCCGGGCGCCACATTGTTTACTATTCATCAATATACATCTATTAGAGCACTTAGTCTCCGGGCGCCACATTGTTTACTATTTCTATTAGAGCACTTAGTCTCCGGGCGCCACATTGTTTACTATTCATCAATATACATCTATTAGAGCACTTAGTCTCCGGGCACCACATTGTTTACTATTCATCAATATACATCTATTAGAGCACTTAGTCTCCGGGCGCCACATTGTTTACTATTCATCAATATACATCTATATAAAGGCACTTTAGCCTAACCTACCTTAACTTAGCCTAGCTTTACTTTAGCTAATAAAACCTAAACTACCTTGACCAGAGTCTAATTTACTCTAACCTATTGCAATGTAACAAGTTATATACACTGTGAAACCAACGTTAATAACAGTATTGTATGTACCGGTATCTCAAGGGTATCAGATAGAGACATGGTGGTGACATAATATATACAAATGGTCAGAAATGGGTTGCATAACATACCTGTACATATAGCACCCGTTTACCTGTCTGTCTGGATTTACAACTCACTTACCCACCTACCTACCTACCTACCTACCTACCTACCTACCTGCCTGCTTACCTACATCCCCCCCGTGTTTCCCTGCATAGTTACTAGTGCCGTTAGCCCACCTTTCCCTGACCACTGCAGGGGGTTCGAGTCCACGCTACCCTTATATACTTCACTGCAATACCTTCTTATACTGTCGGCGTGTTTCCCAGACCTCACTGCCCCACACTCTTCAGCATCGTGAAAATGCTACTGTATTGTATTATATATTTAACTATATTGCAATTTATATTTAACTGTATTGAATTTTACATATAAATCAAACTGCATTGTAATTTGTATTCAACTGTATTCTATATTAAACTGTATTGCATTATATAATTTAACTGTATTGCATTATATATTTAACTGTATTGTACTCTATATTTAACTGTATGGTACTCTATTTGTGACGGTATTGTATTGTAAACTTAGCTGTTTTCCATTGATAGCTACATACGTTGGTTGGTCGATGGAAATAGAGAGATGAATTATTTGCTTGACTGAAATAATATCATGAGTAGGACTAAACATTAGCACTGGGTACTTTGTGATCATGTCGATTCTATAGTAATCAGTTGTATACTTTCATGCAAGCGAATAAATCGTCCTCACACATTTATAGCATAAATTTATATTTTTGCTCAGCCAAAGCTATCTTATTAGTATTTAATGGCTGGTCTGATTTAGCCAAGCATTTAAGTATGTCTCACAATTACACGTGAGCCACTAAATATATTCATATATATATATCGTGTGGACGCGCGCACGCGCGCGTCCTTGTTGTATCAAATTAATCTGTATTCAATCCCTAGGTGCAAGCTGCTTTTCACGTTCATAATTGCTTATACCATGTGACATATTTATTTTAACTATAATATATAATTTCAAAAGTAAAATTAACAGTCATAAATGAGTTGTTAAGTGACGGATATGGCTCTCAGACGGAGAGATAAATTTGTTCTTCAGAGATTATTATTTAATCTCTGAACACAGATTGAAGCAAGTGCCAGACACAATATAACGCTCTACAGTCAGGAATCTCGAGTGTTAAGATACGAGGACGTCTTGCTTTTCTTTATTCTGGCTATTAAGACGGTTTTATTCAGCTTAGGGGATAATTGTGGGAGTAGGAGGGTGAACTTACATAGATTTTAAACCTTTGAGTCGTAGAGAGCCTTCTAAATCTGCATAAATCCTTTCACTATTAACCATAATAAAGCTAAAACACATCCTCGATTAATGAGAGGGATAACATCTGTAATTCTGTAATTCTGTGCCGGTGACGTGTGTTATATTTTATTCTAGCAATATTTATACCATTGTATGCAGCTTAGAAAGGATCTGTGGTAGTTAAGGGGAGGTCTCCACTTGAGGGATTTTTTTCTTGACTTCTTTCTCCCGCACGTTTAGCCCCATTGATTTTCTAATTTTAAGACGTTCGCCCCATTATTTTGACGATTTTAAGAACCTTCGACCCATTTCTGTCAATTTTAAGACCTTTCGTGCCATTTAGGTGTCGATTTTATCCTGGCGAGCGATAGCGAGCCTGTAATATAAGAGGAACCGGCTTTCAGCCGGGACATTTTTCTACCGAAAAATGTACAAATTTATCTTGAAAGGGGCTCAAGGGGGTGTAATCTTAAGCTTGATGGATATCTAGAGACCAAACTAAAAACCTCCCCTTAAAAGGCTTGATTGAGATAGTTGGAAGCCTTATAATTGCTAAAGATCCTTCCTAAAGTGAATACAGTCGATCAGTAGGAGCCAGAACCAAATTAAAAGACGTCGCCGGTACAGAAGGGGTTAAGCGATGCACTATCTATTGTGAATAATGCATCGGTTTCTCTGTTTACATTCTTAAGCTGAGTGCCATTCATCGAATAGTTTGCTTTCTCATTTAGGTATCCGATATGTAGTACTTTACATTAATCCGCATTGAAACTCATTTGCCAAATTTGGGCATAACATGACAATTTATCTAGATTGTGTTGCATATCGTCAACTTGTTCTTTTGAGAGTACGCTATTTGCAATTTTTGTATCGTCAGCAAATTTTAAGATTGTAGTTATCGGGCAACACACTCGCATAAACAAGTCATGGACAGCTACTGATATCACTCCAAGCACAAGTACATGTGCCCACTCATAGACTTTTATTAAGAATCATTTCAAGAATATTTGTCCTTGAGATGCAATTGATTATACTGTATTCTCGTAATCATTAAGATAGGCCTACCATTATACGATTATAAGCAACTTAAGGGACTTGTGACCTGTTTTTGTTCTGTCCTTTTCTATCTTTCTCTGGCTTGTATCCAATCGGCCCCATTCAGCCAACTATTTTAAGACGTTTATCCCCATCTAGGTGTCGATTTCTTCCTGGCGAGCGATAGCGAGCCAGCATTATATGAAGAAATCCGGCTTCGCCGGAGACATTTTTCTATCGAAAAATGTACAAATTTAGTCTGCTGCCAAACAAAAATAAAAAATATGCTGGCTCGCTACCGCTCACCAGTAAAAAATTGACACCTGGATGGGGATAAAAGTCTTAAAACAGTAGGCTGAATGGGGCCGAATGGATACAAGCCAGAGAAAGATAGAAAAGGACAGAACAAAAACAGATCACCCCCCTTAAGGAGAATTGTGGGAACTAAAAGGCTTATTTGGAAAATACCTTTCCATGCCGTTTTTACACCCTTGAATTTTTACAGTGTGCATTTAAATTAGGTCCAGGGTACAGTTACTCAAATTAAATTGTACACACTGTGATTTTATGTTAAAAAAAAGGGACAATTAGTATATTTGAGTTAGAAGTATATGTTCGTATGTAGTAGTTGAATAATATGACCAATTAACGGTTTCACAGCACATTATTATTGTAAGTAATGCATGATGTGTTTTTTTCTTGTTTTTTTTGTTTTTTGTTTTTTTCAGTACATAAATCACGTAATGGATACAAATGCAGGTGGCAAACGGTACAAGCAATTCCAATAATAAGAGCACGGAGGAGTATGCCTAAGTACACGTGGCAAGTTTTTTTTAGAATTCAACCTTGACTACTTAAACCCCCCCCCCCCCCCTCACCTCACCCCCCCCCCCCCCCCCCCCCCCCCCCCCCCCCCCCACCGGCGATCTCGGCTAAGTGATACAATTTTAATCATCATGGTACTATTATTAGATCCCATTGTAGTCTCAAGGGGAGATTTCCACCTGGAGGATTTTTTTCTGGACCCCTTTCTCCCTCACGTTTAGCCCCATTGCTTTTGAGATTTTAAGACGTTCGCCCCAATAGTTTAGAGATTTTAAGAACTCTCACCCCATTTCTGTCAATTTTAAGACCTTTCGTGTCATTTAGGTGTCGATTTTTTCCTGGCGAGCGATAGCGAGCCTGTAATTTAAGAGTGACTGGCTTTCGGCCGGGAAATTTTTCTACCGAAAAATTTACAAATTTATCTTGAAAGGGGGTCTAGGGGGAGTAATTTTGAGCTTGATGGAAGTCTAGGGAACCAACTAAAAACCTCCCCTTAAAAGCTCGCCACGTATATGATGGCATAGTCCTCCACGAGACTATAACCTGGTTCTTCAAATAAGAACTAAGGTTGGTTCCCTTATATACACTCATGGTCGAGTGGTTAAGGTTGCCAAACTCTCCTAATTTACCTGGAGTGGGTGGGTTCGAATCCTGGTCAGGATACATCTCTCCCAACTTGTCCGACGTAATCATTAGATATTTGTCATCAGAGGGGTTCTATACAGGTACCAGGATTATTACAATCGTATCACTTAACCGAGTTGGCGGGGGGGGGGGGGGGGGGGGGGGGGAATGTGTAAAATAGTTATGGTTGAAGTCGAAAAAACTTGCCACGTGTACGAAGGCATAGTCCTCCACAATCCAAGAAAGAGTTTCTAGTGAATGTTTGAGCAAAGACTTCAGCTTTGTCTCAGAGGAAGAAGTGACGGTGGTGCCGTCCGAGTGAAAGAGTGAAGGGAAAGACGAGAAAGTAAAATTGTTGGAGAGGGTTTTGGCTAGATGCTAGAAAGACTGGGAAGAGCTAGAGTTGGAAAGCTCAATACATTTGTAATATACAGACAAACTTAACAATACAGATACAAACAAATACAGACTTACAAATATAATACAAATATAATACAGAAAGAGAGACATAGATAAAGATAGAGAGTACCAAGCCAAGGTTCGTTTCTCTCATCTAAGCTCTATCAGTAAAGCATCCTTTCTTACATAATAGAACTGTGGCTAAACAATCTCTCTCGCTCCCTCTTTCTCTCTTTCACACACACGCACATACACACAAACTATATCTATCGCTCTTTGTCTCCCTCTCCATTGAAATGACTTTCGTCCATGACAGCCTATATTGGATACCTATTAAGTACGATACCGATTTGTCTCATATTTTACCTACCAGAAAACTATTGTATTCAGACAGAACATTTCGAAATCAAATAATTGAAAACTATCTGGCCGACGTGTTTCATTCTTATCCGATTATTTCTTTATTATAGGAAGATTAAGGATAGTGTACAGTTGTAAGTTACGTGTAAGAACAGGTGAGGAATACTAACTCTAAACCCTTTCAGGACACGATGACGTGTTTTTGTTTCTTTCTTTTCTTTTCATTATAGTCTGGTTAATTAAAATGTAAAACTTGCAAACAAAGTCAAACCAAAACTGGGACAAAGACATATTATAAAGTCAAAACAAAATATCAAAATCGCTGTGGAAACAATGCTTACTAAAATATTAGACAAATTAATGCATCTTAGGAAGGATCTTTAAGGATCAATGAGGTAAAATGTATCGTAAGTAATCCTCTGACTTCCAATATCCCTTCCTAAACTTAATAAAATCATCTAATCATAACCGACATAAAAGGAAGAATCGGGTCATAGTATTTTCAAAGGGTTAGCCTAGCTTTAGTGGACAAGGAAAGTCGACACAGGTGCTGGGGGGGAGAGGCTTGCTATTTTCACCACCAGCGATCTATGCTATAGTGAACAACATTAATGTAAAAGGTAAAACTCTTTCATTCACCTTCAAACTAGAACAACATATAATATGAGTGAGAACATCACACCGAGGCTAAGCTGAAGGGTGGGAAGGCTCCTGGTATTTGTGGCATTCCTGGAGAACTGCTGAAAGCTGGAGGTGAGTAAAGACTATCTCATTTAACCTTCCAACTCCCTAATCTGATTAAAACCATCATAAAATCGAAAATAAATGCAGCCACATCTAGTGAAAGAGTTAGGGACTCCCAGGTTGTATGTAGAGATCCTGTTGTAAGAAATAGCGACCATCCTTTTCTTTGCACACTTTGTTGGTGCCTTAACTGTCAAACAATGAGGAAATATTGTACTTTTGAGCATGTAGAAAGTTAAGCCAAATACTAAACAATATATCCTGTACCAGTATTGCCAAGTGTTTGTTATGGGTATGGACTTATTTGAGTGTAAATAGGGACTAATGGTACAAATATGGCTGAGGTTGAGTGATTTATGTTACTATAGGGTCTCTGCCTTATCGCTATCTCACGGGATGCTGACCGCCCTTATCTGTTATCGTCAAAGCTATAATTATGTTAAACTATAGTTGTTGGCTCTCTCTCTCTCTCTCTCTCTCTCTCTCTCTCTCTCTCTCTCTCTCTCTCTCTCTCTCTCTCTCTCTCTCTCTCTCTCTCTCTCTCTCTCTCTCTCTCTCTCTCTCTCTCTCTCTCTCTTTCACATACACACACACACACACACATATCACCCCTTCTAATCAACTGAACCCAGGGTTACCTAGATTAGCAGAAAATTGTCAACAAGAACTAGTCGCCATTATGACTCCAACTCTCCTTCTGTAAATCACACAATGCAGTAATAGGAGCCAGATATAGTAAATCACACAATGCAGTAATAGGAGCCAGATATAGTAAATTGGTCGATAGTTAACTAGAAAGAAACATAATTACAATAACTTGAGCATAAGAGGCTTGTTAATTAAGGGGGCCCACCTCGTTTTGCTCTCCCTCTCTTCTTCTTTCTCTGGGTTGTATTCATTCAGACCCATTCAGCCTACTGTTTTAAGACGTGTATCCCCATCTAGGTGTTGATTTTATCCTGGCGAGCGGTAGCGAGCAAGCATATTTTGTATGATGTTTTCTTTTGTCAGCAGGCTAAATTTGTAAATTTTTCGATAGAAAAATTTCTCCGGCAAAGCCGGATTTCTCCATACAATGCTGGCTCGCTATCGCTCGCCAGGAATACATCGACACCTGGATGGGGTTAAACGCCTTAAAACAGTAGGCTGAATGGGAACGAATGGATACAAGCCAGAGCCAGAGAGAAAATTAGAGAAAAAAAGCAGGTGACCCCCCTTAACTGAAGACACAATATCACTAGAACGACTACAGAGTATAATTATGAGGACCCTGTTCTGTCAACTAGAAGGACTACAGAGTATAATTATGAGGACCCTGTTCTGTCAACTAGAAGGACTACAGAGTATAATTATGAGGACCCTGTTCTGTCAACTAGAAGGACTACAGAGTATATTATGAGGACCCTGTTCTGTCAACTAGAAGGACTACAGAGTATAATTATGAGGACCCTGTTCTGTCAACTAGAAGGACTACAGAGTATAATTATGAGGACCCTGTTCTGTCAACTAGAAGGACTACAGAGTATAATTATGAGGACCCTGTTCTGTCAACTAGAAGGACTACAGAGTATAATTATGAGGACCCTGTTCTGTCAACTAGAAGGACTACAGAGTATAATTATGAGGACCCTGTTCTGTCAACTAGAAGGACTACAGAGTATAATTATGAGGACCCTGTTCTGTCAACTAGAAGGACTACAGAGTATAATTATGAGGACCCTGTTCTGTCAACTTACCCAACTCCAACGATTACCACATTATGAGGACCCTGTTCTGTCAACTTACCCAACTCCAACGATTACCACATTTCCGCTCTTCTTTAACTTGACACTCAGGTGTTAATTTTGGTATACGGTTCTCAGAAGGGAAAATTATTTTAGTATATTATTTTTCAGTCTCTCAAGTTGCTTAGTATTAATTAATCAACATGGCCACTCCCTGTTCAGTCCCCCCCCCCCCTTTTCAATCTACAGTGATATATATATATATATATATATATATATATATATATATATATATATATATATATATATATATATATATATATATATATATATATATTAGCTAAATATTCCAATTTTACGTGTATTTTTCAGTTTTGTTTTGAAACTGAGGATGACTCTTGGTTAGCCAAATATATTCTCTCTCTCTCTCTCTCTCTCTCTCTCTCTCTCTCTCTCTCTCTCTCTCTCTCTCTCTCTCTCTCTCTCTCTCTCTCTCTCTCTCTCTATGTGTGGGTATTAGTTTCCAGTCTATACGTTATTATAATATTGCGCTATAAACTAGCTCATGGAATATAAGTATAAATCTAATATTGCAGCATTGACCCATTTTCACAACAACGACTGCAAAACCAGAGGAACATTTATTAACCATGACAGCAAGCACGACTAAGCCTTCCTGTTTGGCTACAAGTGGTGTTAACATGCAAGGCGCTGCTTCACCCTGTGGCCATATACAGGCAGGATTAGGATATCATAATAATTTTCCTGCGCCAACATTGTACATTGCAGGATGTAGCCTTTGGGATGCGTACTGAATGCATTTGTGCGATTTTACGATTTTAAGTACATATATTTAACTAAGATTAAGCTCCCACATGAAAGTAAGGAACAAAAAAAAAAAAAAAAGAAAAAAAAAAAAACAGGAACATTAAGGTTGACATATATTTTTCTGATTTGCCTAATATGAATGAAAGTCATTAAATTGATCAAGGTATATATATCCATAGTGAGTAGGATAAAGACATTATTGGTTTACACTAACAAAATCTTAACATTAACTTTCAAAGACATTGTGTGATATCTATAGGAGTCTAAAATGTAAAACCTGACGTGTTGCTAGGAGACATCGCGTGTGACTTGCTTGTGAATTATTGTATTATTGCAGAATCTTAACTAGGGTCTCATATAAACAAAGAACGAACACACTTGAATTTCACTGCGAGCTGAATGACAATAAGACATGAACAAATATACTTGTGTTGAGCAAAACAGTCAGCCTGAAGCAAGAGATGCAAGAATGGTGATGTTAGGATGGAAATAGCACATACATTTCTATAAATACAATATCTAGAATACTCCTAACATCGTTATGTAACATCAGATACATAAATACCATCGTTCAGCTAGGTATTACTATATATAATACTGAATAAAGTTAGATACTGTAGATAGACAGATTCCTGATTCTGTTAGGAAAAGGGTTGTGTTTTGCCAAGTTGAGTATTGTCGTCTCCGGAACCTTTGACACACTACTACTGTTTAACGGCTGCATGAACACTAAGACCCAGTCGTTCACAGAGCCATAATTAACAAAGTGAACCAACTGGATTTCCAATACCGACTGTGCTGGCTCTTGCACCACGAGATTGACTAAAACGGGATGTTGCAGAATCGGGATGTAGCGGATTCATCCACTATTCAGTATATATATATATATATATATATATATATATATATATATATATATATATATATATATATATATAGAGAGAGAGAGAGAGAGAGAGAGAGAGAGAGAAATATGTGTGTGTGTGTGTGTGTGCTTATCTATATATTTTTCTCTCTGTGAGCTATGTTGCTCTCCCCCACCACACACATACCAGTACCAGTCACGAATTACGCCCCATCCTGGAGCCATAGCGAGGAAAGACGTTATGAACAGGAAGGCATCAAACAATGACCATAACACAACACACAATCATAAGACACCCTACAGTACACAGAGACGGGACAACTGCCCAGATGTGATGTACAGATGTCATCACTACTATATGTGCACCCATGTCAGTCTGTATTGAACCTAAGGATCGAACTCACGTGAGACATTACAAGCTTTCAAAAAGTCAACTTTTTCCTATGTTTAATCTCTTCTAAAGACGGGGTCTTAGCTGTGTTAATACTACATTGAGAGTTCTTTACTCAGCTTGGAAAGGATCTCTATTTGTCAAAGGGTTAAAGAATTTCGCAATAAACCCATTATATAGCTCTTTGAATATCCCCCTATATCGAATAAAACCATTTGAAGATATCTATAATAAATACAAATAGGGTAATTTGGCATAAAGGATTAATATAAAAAATGGCGTCAGGGTAAAGTTGTCGCCCGGTGTTGTCTAGATACTTCCTGCTACACTGACCTGCCACGCGCCCGCCCCTCACAAGACACCTGGCAGGGGACACGTGTTGGGAGGACTTGGACACACGGACACATACCCAGACACAAGACACATACACTGGTACATAGGCTAGACACACTGGTAGATGCAGACAAGAAGTACATGCACAAACATCACATGCACAAACACCACAAATACTCGAATAGCACACACATTACTCATATCCTCAACTCATAGTCTACCTGGCTAAAACAAGAAGGGAGGCTCCGCTCTCTAACCCTTCCATTACTCCACACACACACAGGAAACAGGAAGCTACTCTCCACTCCCACCCTCTCTATTACTCCACCCCACACACACACCTGTCCCGGTTACCTTCCACCTGGGATAATCCAGCGCTATCTTCCATTATCCCACATGTTCAGCGTCAGCGTCTTCCGGAGAGAGTCACGATCGCTTCCTCCACAGGCCAGAGGATGGACATATTTTGCTATAATTCATTCAGAGCGGTACTTAAATTGGCGTTTGGTCGGATATATATATATATATATATATATATATATATATATATCCAAGAGTATTCTATCCTAGAGTATTTAGCTTCCTCCGGGTATTAAAACACGTCTAGCGGTATGTTGCAATAACAACAAATATCATAATTGGATAAGGCCATGTAGATACAAATATAATTTACATAGTAATTATAGAACACGGGTTTAGGATAAGTATGTTGAGGAAAAAATCAGTCCTGTGGCATATCAGCAAAGATAACCGATGGACCAAATCCCAAACTAACACTAGTCGATACCGTTCAGAGAAGGAGTTACATTCGTTGGGATATCCCTTGCTGAAAAATATCCGGAAAGAGACCAGTAAAAGCTTTGGGTGTTTATGCAATATTCTGGGGGTATTATATAACGTGGAAACTGACAATCGATGGGTTGGCTCTCAAACATATCTAAGAGTTGGTTTGAAATATACATGAGGAAATGTATAACCTCACAATCCATCTGGTGATAATAAAGAACATTAACTCAAAGAAAATAGTAGAGAAAAATAACCATCAAGCTTAAAATTACACTCCCTTGACCATCAAGCTTAAAATTACACTATTTGTACATTTTTCGGTAGAAAAATGTCCCGGCCAAAGGCCGGTTCCCCTTATATTACAGACTCGCTATCGCTCGCCAGAAAAAAATCGACGCCTAAATGACACGAAAGATCTTAAAATTGACAGAAATGGGATGAAAGTTCTTAAAATCGACAAACTAATGGGGCAAACGTCTTAAAATCTCAAAAGCAATGGGGCTAAACATGAGGGAGAAAGAGTTCAAGAAAAAAATCCCTCAAGTGGATATCTCCCCTTAAGAAACATTCGTGTTCTTGCCAATAGTCTCACCACTCTAATTGCATAGTTTTAATCAACATTGTTTCAAACAGCATATCATATATCTAAATTAGGTGAAGGTTGGAAAATAGAAAATATTGAGAAGATATCATGGGAATTTGAAGGTCATTAAAGATTCGCAGATAAACTAAGCAAAATCCCCCACAGCCGGTCTAGTGGGCTGATAAGAATCCTTGGTGCATTTATCGTGCAAGACACACTAATAATAATGTTTGGCGTATATCCTTGTTGCTCCACCCACGCAAATATACTCCCTCTCCCCCCCCCCCCCCCCCTACCATACCCCCTGCTTCAACCCTTCACCTAGACCACCCACACACCAGACACACCTTTATAGGGGAAGTTTTGATGCCTTATTTTTTGTATGTGCAGACAGGATCATAAAATTGGATCATCTCCATAAACGTAAGCCAATATTAAATCACACGAAGCCCCTGCATAAAGCTAACCTTTAGTTTCATCTCGCATTGCTCCTCTTATCGGTATAGCTTCAAACTATCAATCCTTCCCATGTAAAAGTTCCAGGATTTCCATTTTTTTTTTTTTTTTTTTTTTTTTTTTTTTTTTTTTTCTATATTCCAACTACTCCCTCTCGGGCATAGGCTGAGAGCCTGTACATTCCACCGCTCAACACGGTGAAGCCCGTGAGGTCTTGTTCCAGTCTGGGGAGTGAGACATGCGAAGCATCCATCATGGCTCGAAGCAGCTCCATCTCTGAAGCGGCCGGTTGCTTCGCTCAAGTGCTTCACCGTCTCACCCTCCAGACTCAGACCCTCACTCTCAGAACGCCACCTATTGAGCAGTGAACTCACTAGGCATTGTCCCCCTGTAACATATTTTGAATATGGGAATATTAATACAGTGTTATTTAATCAGGGAACAATGAGGGTATTTTTTTGGGCATTTCGGTGGGCTTTGTGGTAATGCACTGATACTAGGTACAGCACAAATTCAATCCCAATAATATCTTCCCATTGACATATCGGGATTTGAACCCGGGTCCATTGGATTACCAATCCAGTGGCATGACCACTCCACCACACCTCCCCTATAACTTGATATTAACATCATGTAACTCGCACTTTATTTCAAACTTTACAATCGTCTCGTATACAGTAGAGCCTGCCTAGCTTGAACCTTCGAGTTCATCTCTAGTTAACGCACAAAAACACATTCTAAAGAGCATACATTTAAATATAAGCTTCTATAGTCATCCGTGAATTTATTTGTATTGATAAAGTTTGCACTGAAATATAAGAATTGATTAAAGATGACGTGGAGGTGCTTCGTTGCTATCAACTCTAAACTGCACCACAAAGAAAACCAACATAAAAAGGTCCAGTTAACCTATGACAGTTATTATGTATGGCGACTAATTCGAATTAGTCATAATGCGACAATAGTGGTCTAGCCTTCGGAAAAGAGAGGTATGGGACGTACAAATACAAATTAGAAGGTCATAATTATACATGTTTGAAAATCATGATTAACCAAAAATATGTTAGCCAGACGAATAACAACATTTCGCGACTAGTTATTAACGTGAGAGCATGTGGGATAATTGGAGTTGGGCCCTTCCTGCTTGTTGGTGCTGTGTTTTCGTCTCCTCAGGAATTAACCTGGAGATAAAAACAGAGCCCAGGTGTATAAAAACTAGTTTAAAGTACATGAAGGATACAAAAGACAAAGCTACCTGTAAACAGTACCCCCCCCCCCCAAGTTGGAAGAGTGAAAGAGCCAAACTCAAGGTACCTTATATTCAAAATGGCTGGACACACAGAATTTGAAGCAGTTTAAGTCATAAGATGGGGAAAAGACAGATTGAGGGAGAGAGTTGTTGTTGTTGTTGTTGTTTTTCCCCAAGCTGCCTGGCCGAACAGCCCCAAGGCCCCGAGCAAGGCCAAGGCCACAACCGAGCGCCCCCACAAGAGAGGGAGAGAGTTCCAGAGGTTGCTTGTTGAGTAGAAGAAATACTAGGAAAATCGGCTCACTCTTGGGTTAGAGAGTTGTGCGCAGTGTCTAAAATCATCTATTGACCATTGTATAAAACCTCTGAACCTTGCTTCAAACTACAGGCTACTAAAAACCCTACATCGAGCGGATTGACACATTAACATCTCTCAACCCAACACTATCTCTCACTTACCACCCAAAGCCAGTGATAAACCCTACCAGTAACACCACTTCCATCTCCATTAAACCGGAGTCACACGAGCCCTTTTTCGAGGATTTTTTACGGGCAATTATGTTCTGGAAGCTTAACAAATTACACTTCATCAGAATTCAACCGCCTATCATAATCTAACTTCAGCCTAGTTAAGAATACCAGTGCGAAAAAATCCCGAAAGAATACGAGAAAAAACTTGCTCGTGGAAAATTGACGGAAAAAGCGCTCGTGTGACAGCGGCTTTACGGCGGGGTCACACTACACTACCACTTGTTTATCGCCAATTTTCGATTAATAATTTTCTTCCGGTAATAATTATCGGCACTTTATTAGGCTATATGCATTGTCAACTAGACTGAAGGCAGGTTCTTGATGATTACTGAACTCTAATATACCTTTACTTCAGATGCTGCCAGACTGGAATTGATGAAATAAATTGCTGGGAAAACTAGTGGTATGAATCCGCTCCCCTGCCGCTTTCTCCCGCTCTGACCCGTACGAGATGTGTTACCTTCCAAATTGATGCGCTGTCGGTAAGATATGATGCAATTACGATTCACCTCTTATTTATGACCTTAAATTACAGACTCAGAGACGAAAGGAACTGCATCTGTACCCAAGGTGGAGATAGTGGTGGTTGGGGTGGTGGTGATGGTAGTGGTAATAGTGGTGGTGGTTGTGGTGGTGGTAGTAGTGATGGTGGTGGTGGTAGTGGTATTAGTGGGGGTGGTAGTGGTAGTTAATGGTGGTGGAAGTGGTGGTCAAAGAGAGTGGTGGTGGTCATGGTAGTGGTGGCTGTGGTGGTGGTGGTGGTGGTGGTGGTGGTGGTAATAGTGGTGGTGGTGGTGGTGGTAGTGATGTTGGTAGTGGTAATAGTGGTGGTGGTTATGGTGGTGGTGGTGGTGATAATAGTGGTGGTGGTAGTGGTAGTGATGTTGGTGGTGGTCAAGGAGGGTGGTTGTTGTAGTGGTGGTGGTGGTAGCGACAGTGGTGGTGGTGGTGGTGGTCAAGAAGGGTGGTTGTTGTAGTGATGGTGGTGGTAATAGAGATGGTGGTAGCGACAGTGGTGGTGGTGGTGGTGGTCAAGAAGGGTGGTTGTTGTAGTGGTGGTGGTGGTAATAGAGATGGTGGTAGCGACAGTGGTGGTGGTGGTGGTGGTCAAGAAGGGTGGTTGTTGTAGTGATGGTGGTGGTAATAGAGATGGTGGTAGCGACAGTGGTGGTGGTGGTGGTGGTGGTGGTCAAGAAGGGTGGTTGTTGTAGTGGTGGTGGTGGTAATACAGATGGTGGTAGCGACAGTGGTGGTGGTGGTGGTGGTGGTCAAGAAGGGTGGTTGTTGTAGTGATGGTGGTGGTAATAGAGATGGTGGTAGCGACAGTGGTGGTGGTGGTGGTGGTGGTCAAGAAGGGTGGTTGTTGTAGTGATGGTGGTGGTAATAGAGATGGTGGTAGCGACAGTGGTGGTGGTGGTGGTGGTCAAGAAGGGTGGTGGTTATCGTGGTGGTGGTGTAGGGCTTAGCCAAAACGATTCCTGGGCAATGGACGACAAAAGGCAGGTTGCCTGTTACGAGTATCTCCCCTAAAGCCAAAAGAGTGACAGAGCCAAATTCAAGGGACGTTCGGGTCAAAATGCCTGGACACGAAGTTTAAATAATTTAAATTATGAAGAAAAGATTGATTGAGGGAGAGAGTTCCAGAATTCACTTGTTGAGTAGAAGAAAGACAGAAAATGTGCTGTGATCAACTGTAGGCAACCTCTCAAACCATTTGTTACGATTGGTACAGATATCACACACATTTCCACCCATTAACTGGATTAGCCAATATAATCAGTCAGTAGGCAGTCAACACTGAAAGACAAATTGAGGAAGATTGACCAGAAGACCTGAGAATAAGTAAACAATATTAAATATTGAAAACAATCAGGTATTTTATATCATTAAGACCAACAAAGAGGTTTTCTATAGAAATTATAGCCACATGACGGAAAAACGTTTTACTGTAGCGACACGACAATTTCGTTTCACTCTGAAGAGGACTCCAAAGAGAATCAAAACTGTCGTGTCGTTACCAATAATACTAAATATATACCTAAATATATATATGAATAAATAGATAAATAAATACATTAAATCTACATCACGTAGATATATATGATGTCTTAATTCAAGTGTTCGCAGCACTGTGAATTTCTCATCTCAAACAAGCTTCCTGCAAGAGCTGAACTCATGTACATTCGCTTGATTGACTGGCAATTTATATGGTCCAATTGAATAAATTGCAATGTTTATTAAACATACAATATCAAATAACTGACTCAGCTCTTTGATAAAGTATAATCTTTTGAGAACATAGACAATGAATGCCCATCTAGCTATATGCAAAACTGAAAACAATTCCCGTTCTGGCCGCTTCCTTAACTCTGGTTCCAATTATGCGATCAGTTGTGGAAACTGAGCATGTGGGAGGTTAAGCAAATCCCTGGGTGTATGATGGCAACGAATTATCATATATACCGTAATTTTGTCTCCAATATGGCGACCGATTGTGCAGTTGGCCGAATGAGAGGTTAGGTTGGCCCCGGGCTATAAGATGGTGGTGGCCTTGCTGGACGCGCCATTCATTCCTTCAAAACTCCCGCCACCACTACAGACCCCAGTGTAAACAGAGATAGACCAACTTCACTCCACTACACACCACCCCTTCTTTCCTCAACCTATATTACTCAGTACTGATATGGCGGCTTTTGAAGTACACTGCTTAAATAATTCTGTCACCTAAATTAATATATCTTCAGTCTAGTTTCCGATACCAGCGCACTCTTAAGATCCCAGAAATATTGCTGGAAAAGTGCTGACAATTGACGATTAAATCTCGTACTCCAAAAAATGACACAACTACTATGTAATACATCTAAAGCTAACTATACTCTGTTTTTTTCCAGCTGATCGTAAATTGAATCTCTTATTAGCTGATTTCTCGATACTTAATGGAAATATATGAAACTACTATGGCTGTGTGTCGTATTAATGGCACTATATGACACTACTATGGCTGTGTGTCGTATTAATGGCACTATATGACACTACTATGGCTGTGTGTCGTATTAATGGCACTATATGACACTACTATGGCTGTGTGTCGTATTAATGGCACTATATGACACTACTATGGCTGTGTGTCGTATTAATGGCACTATATGACACTACTATGGCTGTGTGTCGTATTAATGGCACTATATGACACTACTGTGGCTGTGTGTCGTATTAATGGCACTATATGACACTACTATGGCTGTGTGTCGTATTAATGGCACTATATGACACTACTATGGCTGTGTGTCGTATTAATGGCACTATATGACACTACTATGGCTGTGTGTCGTATTAATGGCACTATATGACACTACTATGGCTGTGTGTCGTATTAATGGCACTATATGACACTACTATGGCTGTGTGTCGTATTAATGGCACTATATGACACTACTATGGCTGTGTGTCGTATTAATGGCACTATATGACACTACTATGGCTGTGTGTCGTATTAATGGCACTATATGACACTACTATGGCTGTGTGTCGTATTAATGGCACTATATGACACTACTATGGCTGTGTGTCGTATTAATGGCACTATATGACACTACTATGGCTGTGTGTCGTATTAATGGCACTATATGACACTACTATGGCTGTGTGTCGTATTAATGGCACTATATGACACTACTATGGCTGTGTGTCGTATTAATGGCACTATATGACACTACTATGGCTGTGTGTCGTATTAATGGCACTATATGACACTACTATGGCTGTGTGTCGTATTAATGGCACTATATGACTACTATGGCTGTGTCGTATTAATGGCACTATATGACACTACTATGGCTGTGTGTCGTATTAATGGCACTATATGACACTACTATGGCTGTGTGTCGTATTAATGGCACTATATGACACTACTATGGCTGTGTGTCGTATTAATGGCACTATATGACACTACTATGGCTGTGTGTCGTATTAATGGCACTATATGACACTACTATGGCTGTGTGTCGTATTAATGGCACTATATGACACTACTATGGCTGTGTGTCGTATTAATGGCACTATATGACACTACTATGGCTGTGTGTCGTATTAATGGCACTATATGACACTACTATGGCTGTGTGTCGTATTAATGGCACTATATGACACTACTATGGCTGTGTGTCGTATTAATGGCACTATATGACACTACTATGGCTGTGTGTCGTATTAATGGCACTATATGACACTACTATGGCTGTGTGTCGTATTAATGGCACTATATGACACTACTATGGCTGTGTGTCGTATTAATGGCACTATATGACACTACTATGGCTGTGTGTCGTATTAATGGCACTATATGACACTACTATGGCTGTGTGTCGTATTAATGGCACTATATGACACTACTATGGCTGTGTGTCGTATTAATGGCACTATATGACACTACTATGGCTGTGTGTCGTATTAATGGCACTATATGACACTACTATGGCTGTGTGTCGTATTAATGGCACTATATGACACTACTATGGCTGTGTGTCGTATTAATGGCACTATATGACACTACTATGGCTGTGTGTCGTATTAATGGCACTATATGACACTACTATGGCTGTGTGTCGTATTAATGGCACTATATGACACTACTATGGCTGTGTGTCGTATTAATGGCACTATATGACACTACTATGGCTGTGTGTCGTATTAATGGCACTATATGACACTACTATGGCTGTGTGTCGTATTAATGGCACTATATGACACTACTATGGCTGTGTGTCGTATTAATGGCACTATATGACACTACTATGGCTGTGTGTCGTATTAATGGCACTATATGACACTACTATGGCTGTGTGTCGTATTAATGGCACTATATGACACTACTATGGCTGTGTGTCGTATTAATGGCACTATATGACACTACTATGGCTGTGTGTCGTATTAATGGCACTATATGACACTACTATGGCTGTGTGTCGTATTAATGGCACTATATGACACTACTATGGCTGTGTGTCGTATTAATGGCACTATATGACACTACTATGGCTGTGTGTCGTATTAATGGCACTATATGACACTACTATGGCTGTGTGTCGTATAAATATATGACACTACTATGGCTGTGTCGTATAAATATATGACACTACTATGGCTGTGTGTCGTATTAATGGCACTATATGACACTACTATGGCTGTGTGTCGTATTAATGGCACTATATGACACTACTATGGCTGTGTGTCGTATTAATGGCACTATATGACACTACTATGGCTGTGTGTCGTATTAATGGCACTATATGACACTACTATGGCTGTGTGTCGTATTAATGGCACTATATGACACTACTATGGCTGTGTGTCGTATTAATGGCACTATATGACACTACTATGGCTGTGTGTCGTATTAATGGCACTATATGACACTACTATGGCTGTGTGTCGTATTAATGGCACTATATGACACTACTATGGCTGTGTGTCGTATTAATGCCAAGTTTTCAGAATAACCATCATCTTTCGCTACAAACTCTAGCTTATAGCCGAGTACCAAAAACAGAAACATGACAATTTAGGCTCAGCTGGAACAAAATAGACTATAGTTAGAAGCCACTGACCAACCCTTACATACGTAACTTAAGGGGAGATCTCCACTTGAGGGATTTTTTTCTTGACTCCTTTCTCCCTCATGTTTAGCCCCATTCCTTTTGATATTATAAAACGTTTGCCCGATTAGTTTAGCGATTTTAAGAACTTTCACCCCATATTAAGACCTTTCGTGCCATTCAGGTGTCGATTTTATCCTGGCGAGCGATAGCGAGCCTGTAATTTAAGAGGACCCGGCCTTTGGCCGGGAAATTTTTCTACCGAAAAATGTACAAATTTATCTTGAAAGGGGGTCAAGGGGGTGACATTTTTAGATTGCTGGAGGAGTAGGAAACAAACTAAAAACCTCCCCTTAAGCTATTGTTCATTCATAATATGTACGCCAGAAATCGTGACCTCTAAACTAATACAAAGCTAGAACACATGGACTGTAAATTTGCACCCCTATTCCCTAGCTGACTCTTCCCAAATGATAGAAATATTAGCTCGATTACTCTATTAGTTTTTTTAGATTTAGGGGTTAGTGGTTAAGATCTTGGTCTAATTACAATACATAGACTATAGAATGCCATTCCTGTAACATATCATAATTTATCACATAATAACCTACCACAACATAACTTAATATAAGATATATACTGAAACCATATATATATATATATATATATATATATATATATATATATATATATATAGATATATAGATATATGTGTGTGTGTGTGTGTATGTGGTGTAAAGTCGAATCTATCCTGAATGTTGAAAGGAGGGTTAAGTTGATCAGAAGTAGAATCGACCAATCAGACTTATACCTGTGTTATAATATATTTGTTTAGCAATGTAAGCATCCCTGTATGATGTCTTGCTAGATGTCTTTGATCAGAAGACCATAAATCAAGTGAAAACATCGGTATTTTCCTAGTTACCTACAGACTACTTTTTTCATTATAGGATAGATTTATCTCTCTCAAAAGACTTACAAAATTAGCTCAATTAACCCTATAACTCTTCCATGTTCTTCATAAGTTGAAGAAAATTGTCAGTAGGTCATAATCAAAACATTTATGTATCCTTCTAAAGGTCAATACAATTGTCATTTTGGGCCAACAGTTTTAACCCTTTCAATCATATGACTCTATATGCTATATTTTTCAGATTAGGAAAGACCGCTAGGTATAAGAGAGCGAAAACAAATAGGCTCTTTTTTTTTTTTTTTTTTTTTTTTTTTTTTTTTTTTTTCCAACTTACTTCCTCTCGGGCATAGGCTGAGAGCCTTAACATTCACCGCATTTACAATGAACAGTGAAGCCCGTGAGGTCTTGTTCCAGTCTAGGGAGTGAGACATGTGAAGCACGTAGAGTACAACGAGCACCTGCCATCTTGCCTTCACATGAGGCAAGGTGCTCACTCATGGCCCGAAACGACCCCATCTCTGAAGCCACCTCGTTCCCGTGCTTCACTGTCTCAGCCCCTACACTCGGACTCTCACACTTACACACACCTAACCCTCGAACCCTGACATATTCTTCGTAAGTCTAATAAAATCATCAGCACCTACGGGGAAGCTAAACTATACCACATAAATCATCAGCACCTACGGGGAAGCTAAACTATACCACATAAGGGCGTGATCTGACCAAAAGCGTTAAGGGGGTACTGCTTGGTTTTTGGTCTACATATTTATGTATTAATATAGTTTTGAGTTTCCTCGCTAGACCTCCATCAAGCTTAGAAAAAAAAAACTAGGCCCCCTTTCAAGATAAATTGGTACATTTTTCGGTAAAAAAATGTAACGGCCGAAGGCTGGTTCCTTATAAAATTAGAGGCTCGCTATCGCTCGCCAGGAAAAAAAACGACACCTAAAGGGCACGAAAGATCTTAATATTGACAACAAAATGAGGCGAAAGGTCTCAAAATCGCCCAACTAACGGAACGAACATTTTAAAACCTCAACATTAATATGCTATACATGAGGGAGAAGAGGGTCCAGAAAAAACAAGTACTGCCCCTTAAGAGAGTGAGAAAGGGGAGACTGGGTGGGCACAAAAGGGTACATAATTGGGCATCTCGGCCCCTTAATAATTAGGTTAATAGAAAGGACCCCAGGCATGTTTACCACTTTGTCACGGGTATGCCGACCAAGGGGGCTAGTTTACGCCTCCTCTCAGGGTGACCGGAAGGGCACTGTTTTGTCATATAATTCTTACCCTAGCCAACAAAAATCTAAAGTAACCATTATTATCCTTAACTTAGCCAAATTATAATCTTAGTCTAACTATAATACAGTAAATAAAACTGACTAGGTGCTCGTTTTCTTCTCTTTAAGGGGGGTGACCTGCTTTTTGTTATTTCTGTCCTTTTGTCTTTCTCTGGCTTGTATCCAGTCGGCCCCATTCAGCCAACTATTTTAAGACGTTTATCCCCATCTAGGTGTCGATTTCTTCCTGGCGAGCGATAGCGAGCCAGCATTATATGAAGAAATCCGGCTTCGCCGGAGACATTTTTCTTTCGAAAAATGTACAAATTTAGCCTGCTGTCAAACAAAAATAAAAAATATGCTGGCTCGCTACCGCTCACCAGTAAAAAATTGACACCTGAATGTGAATAAACGTCTTAAAACAGTAGGCTGAATGGGGCCAAATGGATACAAGCCAGAGAAAGATAGAAAAGGACAGAACAAAAACAGGTCACCCCCCTTAAGCCGAGTTAGTGGGGCGTTTTTCCAGAAACTTTCGATTGGCATCTTGATTTTGACAACCTGTTTTGAGTTATTTAAGGGGAGATCTCCACTTGAGGGATTTTTTTCTTGACCCCTTTCTCCCTCATGTTTAGCCCCATTGCTTTTGATATTATAAAACGTTTGCCCCATTAGTTTAGCGATTTTAAGAACTTTCACCCCATATTAAGACCTTTCGTGCAATTCAGGTGTCAATATTATCCTGGCGAGCGATAGCGAGCCTGTAATTTAAGAGGAACCGGCCTTCGGCCGGTACATTTTTCTACCGAAAAATTTACAAATTTATCTTGAAAGGGACTCAAGGGGATGTAATTTTAAGCTTGATGGAGGTCTAGGGAACAAACTAAATACCTCCCCTTAAGCCTAAAGCCGGTATTGCAAGAACTCTCTTTCCCTCGACATTTGTCCTCAACACTGGTCTGGCAACTGATGAGGTAAACTTCATTATTACTTATGTCATCATTTTGCATCTATCGCCAGTCTAGTTTTTGGCACCAGCACATCACATAAATGTTTTTGGCACCAGTACATCACATAAATGTTTTTGGCACCAGCACATCACATAAATGTTTTGGCACCAGCACATCACATAAATGTTTTTGGCACCAGCACATCACATAAATGTTTTTGGCACCAGCACATCACATAAATGTTTTTGGCACCAGCACATCACATAAATGTTTTTGGCACCAGCACATCACATAAATGTTTTTGGCACCAGCACATCACATAAATGTTTTTGGCACCAGCACATCACATAAATGTTTTTGGCACCAGCACATCACATAAATGTTTTTGGCACCAGCACATCACATAAATGTTACCAGAAAAATGTTGACCATCGAAAGTTGACGATAAGAACTTTAGTGTGATGCCCATTTTAGTATACCGGTATATCTCTCCTACAGTATTTGGAATTCAACCCCAACTGTCTCTTGTATCGAAGCTTAACCCTATCTGATGTGAGGCGGATCTTTTTGGACAATCCCTGTTTCACTCCATTAGTTTGGAGATGTTGAGACTGTCCACCTCATTAGTCTTAAAATTATAAAACGACTCATCCCATTCCGGCGTGTATCTGTTCTGGGCGAGCGAAAGGGTATATACATTTTGTTACTGAAGATTGTACACATTTAGAGGCAAGGGGTTTTGTATGTGTGTGTGTGTGTGTGTTTTATTCTAAGGAGCAAACTAACAAATACATTGCTTGATAATGGCAAAAACAATTAATCTCCCTTAAATTATAATTAAGCAAAATATCATATCATATCATATTATAATAACCCCATTGACGTCACACCAGTTATTGTTAAATATTCAATACGAGTTATCAGACAGTTTTTGGAAGATTTGTGTTTTGTACTATTTATTATAGGGGAGATTTCCACTTGAGGGATTTTTTTTCTTGACTCCTTTCTCCCTCATGTTTAGCCCCATTGCTTTTCTAATTTTAAGACGTTCGCCCCATTATTTTGACGATTTTAAGAACTTTCGACCCATTTCTGTCAATTTTAAGACCTTTCGTGCCATTTAGGTGTCGATTTTATCCTGGCGAGCGATAGCGAGCCTGTAATTTAAGAGGAACCGGCTTTCAGCCGGGACATTTTTCTACCGAAAAATGTACAAATTCATCTTGAAAGGGGCTCAAGGGGGTGTAATCTTAAGCTTGATGGATATCTAGAGACCAAACTAAAAACCTCCCCTTAACATTTACACGATAATAGAAAATGGTTGTATCTCTAATGTCCATCATGAGGTCAAACACATCTTAGCACAAATTAACCTTATTGCCTATTCAATGTTTTGTGTTGTGACTATAGTACGGTACCTTGGTATATAAAGCTCGTTACTAAACACGACAAAGTGGTCTATCTTGGGCCACACCAGATAGTAATAAAGGAGTTGAGTGCATAGCCCGGGTGGAGTGTGAAGTGAAACCCTATAGAGTGCAGTAAGTTAGGGGCTTCAATACTGGCAGGTGGAAGGGAAGTTTGTAATATGTGAAGCAATACAGGAAGCAACATCCGGAGGGGCTCTTAACTTGGCTACTGACTTACTCTATCCATGACTGGCTGACTTACTGACTGGCTGACTGATTGGCTGGCATTCTGAATGACTAACTGCCTGACTGACTACATGGTTGCCTGTCTGACTATAGCTGGCTGGGTTACTGTCTGACTGGCTTGCTGACAATGACTGACAGAATGACTAACTAACTAATTGAAATATTTAATGAATGTGGACGAAACGGTACCCTTGGGGAGTATACCAGTTCTGCTGTATCTTAGACATTACGAACTCTTATATATTTGCAATGTTACATTATTATGATCTATTTCCCGGTACCTTTAACGTCTAACTCTTATGCCTTTCATTTGTTTCTATCCCTGAAACATATCGTACTGTATAGTATTTTAAATTACTATGTCTGAACTATTTTATTCGGACATCTTAATCATTTGTCTATTGTTTGCCGATTTACCAACCATTTATATATTTGTTTACATTTAATTGAGAAGTCGTTCCTAATGTAAATACACCCGTTAGATGAGAGCTACACAAACAAAACCTTCAACTCAACAGAGGTAAATGTATATTTACACTTTGACTGCTTCACGTGGGTTGCTAAATCAACATGCAAGTAGAGGAGGATACTAGTTTTGTTTTGGGTTCTACGAAATAATGCATTTAGTATTTTATAATCAAAATGTATATATACTGACGGATTAGGAAGATGCGAAACCCTATACATATTCAATAAAAACTCTCTCTCTCTCTCTGACCCGCCCCCCTCCACACACACACACACACACACACAACAAAAAGCACCATCGCTATTTAACCTTTTCAATATATTTCTCCCTAGCATCGAGCTCCACCCCCGCCCATCATTCCATACCCAGCACGAGTCCTAGGCGGCGCTGACCTGACGCATGACCCTTCTTCTTGGCAATAGGGTTTGTGTTTTAGTGTGAACCTTGTGGAGTTTTTGTATTGAGTTGTGAGTCTTGTTGGGATTTGGTTTATTAGTTTGCGTTGTGTACCTTGTTGGGATTTTGGTGTGAACCTTGTGGAGTTTTTGTATGGAGTTGTGAGTCTTGTTGGGATTTGGTTTATTAGTTTGCGGTGTGTACCTTGTTGGGATTTTGGTGTGTACCTTGTTGGGATGTTGTTTTGTATTGTGAGTCTTGTTGGGATTTGGTTTATTAGTTTGCGTTGTGTACCTTGTTGGGATTTTGGTGTGTACCTTGTGATGTTGTTTTGTATTGTGAGTCTTGTTGGGATTTGTTTTTTAGTTTGTGTTGTGAACCTTGTTGAGATGTTGTATTGTATTGTGAGTCTTTTTGGAATTTAGTTTATTTATTTGTGTTGTGAACCATGTTGTTATTTTGTTTTACGGTTTTGAGCTGTGTTGTGAGTGTTGTTGTGTTTATATTTATCACCTTGTGGTGTGATCCTTGTTATGATTTTGTTTTGTGATGACAGGAAAAACATTGAGTTTGGGGATAAAACCCACACAAGCTGGCGAAAGTCATTATTTCAAACAGTTTCGGTGAAAACAGACACCCTCATCCGCAGAGAGTTGTGATAGGTCATTTTTGTCTACTAAATTGGACTTTATCTACATTTCCGTTTGCGTCTTTGAATTGTGTAGTGATAATGCTTTGTGGTTGCGTACTGTGATCCTGTGTTGTGTTGTGATATGATCCTCTGATAGGTTAGGATCGACGGTACTGTGATCCTGTGTTGTGTTGTGATATGATCCTCTGATAGGTTAGGATCGACGGTACTGTGATCCTGTGTTGTGTTGTGATATGATCCTCTGATAGGTTAGGATCGACGGTACTGTGATCCTGTGTTGTGTTGTGATATGATCCTCTGATAGGTTAGGATCGACGGTACTGTGTGATCCTGTGTTGTGTTGTGATATGATCCTCTGATAGGTTAGGATCGACGGTACTGTGATCCTGTGTTGTGTTGTGATATGATCCTCTTGATAGGTTAGGATCGACGGTACTGTGATCCTGTGTTGTGTTGTGATATGATCCTCTGATAGGTTAGGATCGACGGTACTGTGATCCTGTGTTGTGTTGTGATATGATCCTCTTGATAGGTTAGGATCGACGGTACTGTGATCCTGTGTTGTGTTGTGATATGATCCTCTGATAGGTTAGGATCGACGGTACTGTGATCCTGTGTTGTGTTGTGATATGATCCTCTGATAGGTTAGGATCGACGGTACTGTGATCCTGTGTTGTGTTGTGATATGATCCTCTGATAGGTTAGGATCGACGGTACTGTGATCCTGTGTTGTGTTGTGATATGATCCTCCGGTACTCAGCACGAGTCCTAAGCGTCAGTGACTCGCTATCGTGAGCTTGTGACCTTTAAGGGGACATGGGCCGGTTTTCTGGACCGCTTTCTCCCTCATGTTTAGCCCCATTAGTTTTCAGATTATTAGACGTAAGGCCCACTAGTGTGTCGATTTTAAGACCTTCCGCCCCATTTCCTTGTCAATATTAAGACCTTTAGTGCCATTTAGGTGTCGATTTTTTTCCTGGCGAACGATATTGAGCCTGTAATTATGTAAAACCAGCCTTCGGCCGGGACATTTTTCTATCGAAAATTGTACAAATTAATCTAGAAGGAGGATCTAATGGATGTTTTTTTAAAGTTTGATGGAGGTCTAGGGAGGAAACTAGAAAAATAATTAATAAATGAAAATATCGACCAAAAAGTGAACCATCTCCTCTTAATTTTGTTTTTGTTTTGTTGTTTTTTTGTTACGAGACAATGAACGGAGGAAGGAAAAACACAGATAACACAAAAAGGTCCAAAGGTAAAGTGGATTTACACGATCGCTTGTATCTCAACTTGTATGCTCAACTTGTATCTGTATTTCTGCTCTGGTGGCATCTAAACTACTTGATTATAAGAATGTTCTGCCATCTGTAGTAGTCTAACTTCAATAGAGTTAGCGATACCAATGCAAAATAGTCTGTTGTGCTCGTTTCTTAATTAATGTTGTGCTCGTTTCTTAATTAATGTTTTGCTCGTTTCTTAATTAATGTTTTGCTCGTTTCTTAATTAATGTTTTGCTCGTTTCATAATTAATGTTTTGCTCGTTTCTTAATTAATGTTTTGCTCGTTTCTTAGTTAATGTTTTGCTCGTTTCTTAATTAATGTTTTGCTCGTTTCTTAATTAATGTTTTGCTCGTTTCTTAATTAATGTTTTGCTCGTTTTTTAATTAATGTTTTGCTAGTTTCTTAATTAATATTTTGCTCGTTTTTTAATTAATGTTTTGCTCGTTTCTTAATTAATGTTTTGCTGGTTTCTTAGTTATTGTTTGGCTCGTTTCTTAATTAATGTTTTTCTACGGTCCTTGCTGATATTTGACTTTTTGTATTTGTGTTGTGATCTTATTGTATTGTAAAGCTGTTTGCTTTGTGTAGCTACCCTTGTGATATTGTCTAGTGATCCGTAGTATACTTATGTGTTATGGTATGCCCCTAAGTTGTAATCCTGTGTTGTCTTGAGATACTTTAACATTATATTTAGCCAACCAGATGAAAACAAATGCTATTAACTTTTGAGAGCGCACTATCTTATGTGTAACCTGTTATACCTTATATTTATACTTGCATACATTAAAAGGCAAACCCCTACAAAGGTTCCTCTCTCTAAATGCATAGTACTATGTAGGCTATACCATACATATAAGTGGATAACATCGTGAGAAAATTATCATATAAAACTAGACGAAACAATTACAGTATACTAGTATCTATTAGACAATCCCTCCGGTAATATATATTAATTTTCCTATTTATTAAACATCTATAAAGGTACTGTTATATGTTTAGTGTTGTATTAGCAGAGGTCTTCATTAGTGTTGTTTGTTAGCCCGTTATCCTGAGCCCCGTTCCCACCAGCCACACACCCACAGACCACCAAAAGGCATGTTAAGCTGACTCTTTCAGATCCTTCACCTAGGGATTTCACTTAGCAGATAACTACCCCTTACCCCTGACACCCTCCCTTATCACCTAAACTCACCCTCATCACCCTGACTCTCCCTCATCACCCTGCCAACCTTCCTCATCACCCTGACCACCCCTCATCATCGTTACTTACACTTCCTTGGCCCTTAACTCTGACACCCTTTTTCATCACCCTGACTCTCCCTCATCACCCTGACATTCCCTTGTTACCCTGCCCTCCCTTATCACCCTGCCTTCCCTTATCACCCTGAACCTCCCTCATCACCCTGACCACCCTTCGTCATCCTGAACCTCCCTCATCACCCCTACCCTCTTTCATCACCCTTCCACTCCCTCATCACCCTTCCACTCCCTCATCACCCTGACATTCCCTTGTCACCCTGCCCTCCTTTGTCACCCTGACCCTCCCTCATCACCCTGACTCTCCCTCATCAGCCAGACATCCCTCATTAGCCCAAATCTACCTTTTTGCTTGACTCCCCATCATAGCTCAGACTCGCTCATTTCTTCATGTCTATCTCCTCTTGACACAAACCACCCTCACCTTGACATAAACCACCCTCACCCTTCCTCACCGGTTTCTGTCAACTTTGCCCTAAATTTTCCTCATCGCCGTCCCAACATTTTTTCTCATCACCGTCAATATCCTCCGCCCTCATCACCCCCACCCTACCTTACCTATTTCTCTCTCGCCCCCACTCTAAAACCCTCTTATCATCCCACCATACCACATCCATATCTCCCGCCCTCACCCTAAAACCCCCTCATCACCCCTACCCTACCTAACTTGTCCTTCCCACCCTCACCCTGAAACCCTCTCATCACCCCCACCATACCTAACTTGTCCTTCCCACCCTCACCCTAAAACCCCCTCATCATCCTCCCACGTTACCTCAGCTGCCAGAACCGCCCTCACCCTAAAACCCCCTCATCACCCAACCCTACCACATCCATCTCTCCCACCCTCACCCTAAATCTCCCTCATCATCCCAGCATACCTAACTTGTCTTTCCCACCCTCACCCTAAAACCCTCTCATCACCCCCACCATACCACATCCATCTCTCCCACCCTCACCCTAAACCTCCCTCATCATCCTCCCACGTTACCTATATCTCCCGGCCTCACCCTAAAACTGTCAGCCGCTATCTCCCTGCCCACATGTTCCTCAACCACTCGGGGTTTCGGCTGTGCTTGCCTCTCATGCATCGGTCCACTCCAAACCTGCTGCTTTTAAGGGACCCCACCTCGCTTTTATTCTCTTTCTCTCCCTCTCTCTTTGGCTTGTATCCATTCGGCCCCGTTCAGCCTACTGTTTTAAGACGTTTACCCCCATCCAGATGTCAATATTTTCCTGGCGAGTGGTAGCAAGCCAGCATATATATATATATTGTTGTTTTACAGCAAGCTTAATGTGTACATTTTTTGATAGAAAAATGTCTCCGACGAAGCCGGATTTCACCATACAATGCTGGCTCGCTATCGCTCGCCAGGAAAAAATCGACACCTGGATGGGGATAAACGTCTTAAAACAGTTAGCTGAATGGGGCCAAATGGATACAAGTCAGAGAAAGAGAGATAGTGAGAGAAAGATAATAATAAAAGCAGGTGACGCTCCTTAAACCTGTCCATTTCAAACCTGACCCTTCTAAACCTGTTAGTTCCAAACTTTCCGGCCTAAACCTGTAACATCTAAACCTGTAACATCTATACCTTCCCTTTCCAAAACTGTCGCTTCTAAGCATGTCTTTTCCAAATCTACCCCTTCCAAACCTGTCACTTCGAAATGTCTCTTCCACACGTGTCCCTTCCAAACCTTTCTCATTCATATAGGTGTCTTCCTTACACATAAAAAACAAAACGTTTGTTTTATGATGTTCAACACAAATTATTCAAATTATTCACGATTTTCATCTTCGATTTAAAAAAAATCTTATCCTCCGTTTAACTATCACGAACTAAGAGTTAAATTTTATTGACACATGCTTTAACCAGGGATATAATTCTAGTCGTATAAGAACATTTTCATTGCAGCTAAAACAGGGTGAAGTGCTCATCAAGCTTAATAAATATATATATATTCCTAAAACCAGCCAATTATACTTTTGATCACTCAACACATATATACATATTTTACTGAGTTATACACTTCTCACACCTTATCCAGTCACACCTGAACATCTACCTTTCCATCAGTTTCCTATCTTTGTCTTTCTTGCTCACCTGTTGAACACCTGTCCTTCCCACAGAGCTCCCTTCACCATATGTTTATCTCACGTTAGCCTCTGTTGCTTTTCCCTTTTCAGCGTGGTCTTTGTCAACTTATGGTCCCTTTTGCACAACATATTCCTGCACTAGTGAGGACCACCATGCTGCATTGATCTTTTGTAGTTTGCAAAATCTAGGAACCCGTACTGGTGCTTAGCTTACAATTAAGAATATGGTGAAGGTAAACAATATATATTATCTAACACTTTATATATATATATATATACAGTGTGTGTGTGTGTACAAAGGAGTACAAAGGAAATCAAGCAACAACAGATCTAGTGACCCTTCTAGGTTGCTTGTCCTCCAAAACACTGAGGATCAAGTGTCCAAACAGTGGTTTAGAGTGGGTTTAGTGTGTGTGTGTGTGTGTGTGTGTGTGTGGGTGGACGAAAGGAATGCAACACTTATCACATAGAGGTAAACATATAATCCAAAACATTTAGAAACAGCATATTTGAGATGGCAGGGAGGAAACAAGTTATATATCTCTCGTTCAACCTTTCATTTACTTGCTTCAAGAGATATCTCTCGCAAGTTAAGACAAATAAAACATGCAAGGATTTTTCTTAAACAAAATAATATAAGATATGAACTTTGTAACTGTGCTGTCCACTTCCAATGTTCTTATAATAGTGGGCAGTTGTACATGTGATTGCAATACTTCTGTGAATGTAAATCATCCTTTGTATGTTATATGTTATGTTGTTGTTTAAGTCAATCTTGCCATTAATCCGTATGTTACTACATATACCATATCCACAACTATGACCTAATCCAGTGACTCGTACTAGGAGTACAGTGAAGAGCATAAGCGGTAACGTACACATTTGAAGCAGTATCGAACGCAAACGAGACAATACAATTCTTTATTATAGCCCAGATGCTTTATAACTTGGATTTAAAGGCTCAAAGCTTCGAATTGGTTTAACTTTATATATGCTCACGACTGTTCCTTTTACTTTCAAGGGACTCGGGTTCTCGAAAAGGGGCTCCAGTCCTGACAATTTACTTATCTTACAGTGTGCTGGCTTAATAATCCAGAAGGGTTGATAGCCTCTGAAGTCCTATTTTAACTAACTTTTACTTCATTCTCGTCCATCCCACACTTGCTTCTCCACCTATCCTTCTCCACACCTCCTCAACCAAAATTGATGCCATACCTTCCCATCACATCCTAACATTTGTTCATCCCACAGCTACATATCCCAAGTCCAATCCGTACATGACGTCTTCCCATCCCACACCTGTCCTACCTACAGCTGTCTAGCCACACCTATTCATCCCACACCTGTCCATCCCACACCTGCCCATGCCACACCTGTTCATCCCACACCTGTCCATGCCACACCTGACCATCCCACACCTGTCCATGCCACACTTGTCCAGCCCACACTTGTCCAGCCTACGCTGTCCATCCCACACCTCTCCATCCCACACCTGTCCATCCCACACCTGTTCATCCCACACCTGTCCATCCTACATTTGCTTGTCTCCTCGCCCTTCCCCACGCTCAAGCCTTCCCACACCAAAGCTGTGAGAAACTTTTTGCTCTTATCTGTGCCTTCAGGTCAACCCTCCTAACCCTCCTCCCTCCCCTCCACTCCCTCCCCCTCCCCTCCACTCCCTCCCCTCCCTTCCCGTCCCACCTCCCCCCATCACCACCACCACCAGTGCCTTTTTTGTTAACCCTTTCACGCTCATATGACGCAGAGGTTGCCAGATTAGCAATAAGAAATAGAGTTCTCTCACTCATATAATTACCTCTCCAAAATTAGTTTTCTGCCCACAGCTAACTCAAAGACAACTGCAGAGGTTGATGTAACTAAACTAAAGGTTTCTAAATACCCCTGATGGTAACAATGGCTTTAAAGTATCCCTAATAGGCTCAAAATCGCATCATATGTCGGAGAGGGTTAAAAAGACCTCCGTCTACGTATTGTGAAAAAACCTGTTATCCTCCGGCAAATTACGGGGTGGAGTGAGTGAAGTGGGGGACAGTGAATGAAAGAGGATACATGTTTTTCATAATACGTGTTGCTAGCCCCAAACGCGCGAGCAACTGTGGCTTTCCACCATCCGACACATTCCCTTTTATTTGTGTGCATCACACATGTTAAATATATATATATATATATATTTTTTTTTTTTTTTTTTTTTTTTTTTTTAAACCTAATATGGAGAGACTACGGATACACCACTCCTGCCAGGGCCTCACACAGTGGCATGGCCCAGTCCAGTCGTACTGAGCTCATGACGCTGGTGGCATTGCCCCGGAGGATAGCCATCCCTAGTCTCTGCTTGAGCCAGAGGGTTTCCCGGGGTTCTCCTGAAACTTCTCTGATACCTACTTGGGTCTCAACATAAACTTAGCTTCTAGTTCTGTATAGTTTGGGCTGTTCTAGATGACGTCACAAGCAGTGTTAAACAACTGACTACAAGAGGTCTGCCCTGCTAAATACTGTGGTACCAGTTTGTTGTACCGGTAGTTCTATCTATCTATCTATCTATATGCTCAGGCCCAATCCCCATTTTGGGGGTAGCCGACTCAAGACAGAGCAAGAACAGGGAAAACACAAAAACAACATAAAACAAAAAATAAACACAGATAAAAAACACAAACTCTCACACATCCAGGTCACCCAGGAGAAGACCCAGAGACCAGGGTTACCAAGGTCGCTCCAGCACTCCCCCGGCCCCTGACCACCAGGAGAGGTTCCGATAGTTAGAGTACAATAAAACAAGATACCATAGTACTGAAGAAATTACAAGGAAAATCGCATATTAGCCCGAATAATAATTTAAAAAGCGGTATTCTACATGTGTTGCGTTGTCAAGGGTGTAACACTTAATGGTATGATAGTTGGTCACATCAATTTGAACTACTCTGTGATTTCATACTTGGAAAGTACAAATAGGCTGATCAAATTTAAATTTGACAAGTATATATCGTTATAAAACTGTAAATTGGCCAAATTAATTAACTACTGCATAAGATTGTACCCACCTAATTCAACCATAAGATTGTACCCACCTAATTCAACCATAAGATTGTACCCACCTAATTCAATCATATTTGTCCACCCATCTACATAAGATTGTACCCACCTAATTCAATCATATTTGTCCACCCATCTACATAAGATTGTACCCACCTAATTCAATCATATTTGTCCACCCATCTACATAAGATTGTACCCACCTAATTCAATCATATTTGTCCACCCATCTACATAAGATTGTACCCACCTAATTCAATCATATTTGTCCACCCATCTACATAAGATTGTACCCACCTAATTCAATCATATTTGTCCACCCATCTACATAAGATTGTACCCACCTAATTCAATCATATTTGTCCACCTATCTACAAACTCAGAGTAGATATAAATGCATGCGACATATACAACACACAATGGTCCTATAATGGTTTAAATATCTTCAGTAGATATAAATGCATGTGACATATACAACACACAATGGTCCTATAATGGTTTAAATATCTTCAGTAGATATAAATGCATGTGACATATACAACACACAATGGTCCTATAATGGTTTAAATATCTTCAGTAGATATAAATGCATGTGACATATACAACACACAATGGTCCTATAATGGTTTAAATATCTTCAGTAGATATAAATGCATGTGACATATACAACACACAATGGTCCTATAATGGTTTAAATATCTTCAGTAGATATAAATGCATGTGACATATACAACACACAATGGTCCTATAATGGTTTAAATATCTTCAGTAGATATAAATGCATGTGACATATACAACACACAATGGTCCTATAATGGTTTAAATATCTTCAGTATGATGACGTCCATTGTCTGATTAAGGGGAGGTTTTTAGTCAGTTCGCTAGACTTCCATCAAGCTTAACATAACAGCCCCTTGACCCCCTTTCAAGATAAATTTGTACATTTTTCGGTAGAAAAATTTCCCGGCCGAAGGCCGGTTCCTCTTAAATTACAGGCTCGCTATCGCTCGCCAGGAAAAAATCTACTCCTAAATGGCACGAAAAGTCTTAAAATTGACAGAAATGGGGCGAAAGTTCTTAAAATCACCAAACTAATGGGGCGAACGTCTTATAACATCAAAAGCAATGGAGCTAACCATGAGGGAGAAAGGGGTCAAGAAAAAAGTCCCTCAAGTGGAAATCTCCCCTTAATATTACTTGCCTGATTATAACATTAGCCATCATAATTATAATTATAATTATAATGCTCGCTATTATCACACCGGCACGCATTTGTCTAACTAACACCGGTATCACACGAGAGCTTTTCTATAGTCAACATTCGATGATCAACATTTTTCTGGCAACATTTCTGGACTATTTTGCACTGGTACCGGAAACTAGACTGATGATAGATGATTACCGTTTTTCTGGACCACTTTCTCCCTCATGTTTAGCCCCACTAGTTTTGAGATTATTAGGTGACAGACAAGTTTTAAATGCTGACCTCATAAGCTACCAGACCAATGTTGAGGATAAAAAATATTGAGGGAAAAAGCGCTCGTATGATACCGGCTTAAGGGGAGATATCGACTTGAGGGATTTTTTTTCTGGACCCCTTTCTCCCTCATGTTTAGCCCCATTGCTTTTGAGATTTTAAGACAGTCGCCCCATTAGTTTGGCGATTTTAAGAACTTTCGCCCCATTTCCGTCAATTTTAAGACCTTTCGTGCAATTTAGGTGTCGATTTTATCCTGGCGAGCGATAGCGAGCCTGTAATTTAAGAGGAATCGGCTTTCAGCCGGGACATTTTTCTACCGAAAAATGTACAAATTTATCTTGAAAGGGGCTCAAGGGGGTGTAATCGTAAGCTTGATGGATATCTAGAGACCAAACTAAAAACCTCCCCTAGACGCAATATGATCATGCATTATTCCCGTCTGTACCGGCGACGTCTCGTTGATTGTATTGTTGCTACTATTAAATGAGTTTATTCTGTTTGAAAAGTTCTAACAGGCTTCGAACTAACTATTAATTTTCAACTATATGAAATTCTTACTTACTTCATAGACCACTATACAATAAGGGTTGCACATAATAATCAACCACTCAAAACAGTATGGATATCCAAACAAATAAGGTGTTCGTATTTAATCCCAAGTCCCCCCCGCCCCCTGCCCCCCAAGTCCGGGTGAGGTGCCGCGCCTCACGCCCCAGACCACAACCCCGATAATCCCGTTGTGGTGTGCGTCTTTACGATAGCCGCTTGTGGCCGCACCAGAGAGGGAGGGAAGGAGAGGGAGGAGGGCAAAAAGCTGGATGGTGGTATAGAGGCGCCACCCAAGACTAGGGCAACCCTTTACTGGGGGTCCTACCTAATTCGTACGCAATGGGAGGGTAGCTATTGGTGATCACGAATGTACAAATGCAAGGAGTACAATCAAACGAGTAGTGGTACAAACGCCTTCGGTTGAGGATTTACGGCGATTTATTACTTAATTTAAAATATAGAGCTTTTAAAATACAGATATCCTATTAAGGCACACACATTCTTTGAAATACTGATATCCTATTAAGGCACACCCATTCTTTGAAATACAGATATCCTATTAAGGCACACCCATTCTTTGAAATACAGATATCCTATTAAGGCACACACATTCTTTGAAATACAGATATCCTATTAAGGCACACCCATTCTTTGAAATACAGATATCCTATTAAGGCACACACATTCTTTGAAATACAGATATCCTATTAAGGCACACACATTTTTTGAAATACAGATATCCTATTAAGGCACACACATTCTTTGAAATACAGATATCCTATTAAGGCACACACATTCTTTGAAATACAGATATCCTATTAAGGCACACACATTCTTTGAAATACAGATATCCTATTAAGGCACACCCATTCTTTGAAATACAGATATCCTATTAAGGCACACACATTCTTTGAAATACAGATATCCTATTAAGGCACACACATTCTTTGAAATACTGATATCCTATTAAGGCACACACATTCTTTGAAATACTGATATCCTTCCTCTATAGAACAAATTTCATATTTTGTATTGGCTACAAGGTTATTTATGACACACAGCTAACTAATTCATCAACTTTAGAATACAATGAGTCATTAGAATACATGAACTGAAACATTTACAACATGGAGCAATTTCAAGCATGATAAAGTTCATATGAATGCATTGTATATTTAGTTTTCATTATTATCATTGTCCTAAGATCAACATAATACCTAGGTATACAAAACAATATATGGTTATTAAATAGTCCTTAGCTACTTGTGTTTGTACCGTATATATGGTTATTAAATAGTCCTTAGCTACTTGTGTTTGTACCGTATATATGTTTAATAGTCCTTAGCTACTTGTGTTTGTACCGTGTATATGTTTATTAAATAGTCCTTAGCTACTTGTGTTTGTACCGTGTATATGTTTAATAGTCCTTAGCTACTTGTGTTTGTACCGTGTATATGTTTAATAGTCCTTAGCTACTTGTGTTTGTACCGTGTATATGTTTAATAGTCCTTAGCTACTTGTGTTTGTACCGTATATATGTTTAATAGTCCTTAGCTACTTGTGTTTGTACCGTGTATATGTTTAATAGTCCTTAGCTACTTGTGTTTGTACCGTGTATATGTTTAATAGTCCTTAGCTACTTGTGTTTGTACCGTGTATATGTTTAATAGTCCTTAGCTACTTGTGTTTGTACCGTATATATGTTTAATAGTCCTTAGCTACTTGTGTTTGTACCGTGTATATGTTTAATAGTCCTTAGCTACTTGTGTTTGTACCGTATATATGTTTAATAGTCCTTAGCTACTTGTGTTTGTACCGTATATATGTTTATTAAATAGTCCTTAGCTACTTGTGTTTGTACCGTATATATGTTTAATAGTCCTTAGCTACTTGTGTTTGTACCGTGTATATGTTTAATAGTCCTTAGCTACTTGTGTTTGTACCGTGTATATGTTTAATAGTCCTTAGCTACTTGTGTTTGTACCGTATATATGTTTAATAGTCCTTAGCTACTTGTGTTTGTACCGTATATGTTTAAATAGTCCTTAGCTACTTGTGTTTGTACCGTATATGTTTAATAGTCCTTAGCTACTTGTGTTTGTACCGTATATATGTTTAATAGTCCTTAGCTACTTGTGTTTGTACCGTATATATGTTTAATAGTCCTTAGCTACTTGTGTTTGTACCGTATATATGTTTAATAGTCCTTAGCTACTTGTGTTTGTACCGTATATATGTTTAATAGTCCTTAGCTACTTGTGTTTGTACCGTATATATGTTTAATAAATAGTCCTTAGCTACTTGTGTTTGTACCGTATATATGTTTATTAAATAGTCCTTAGCTACTTGTGTTTGTACCGTATATATGTTTAATAGTCCTTAGCTACTTGTGTTTGTACCGTATATATGTTTAATAGTCCTTAGCTACTTGTGTTTGTACCGTATATATGTTTAATAGTCCTTAGCTACTTGTGTTTGTACCGTATATATGTTTAATAGTCCTTAGCTACTTGTGTTTGTACCGTATATATGTTTATTAAATAGTCCTTAGCTACTTGTGTTTGTACCGTATATATGTTTAATAGTCCTTAGCTACTTGTGTTTGTACCGTATATTTGTTTAATAGTCCTTAGCTACTTGTGTTTGTACCGTATATATGTTTAATAGTCCTTAGCTACTTGTGTTTGTACCGTATATATGTTTATTAAATAGTCCTTAGCTACTTGTGTTTGTACCGTATATATGTTTGTGAAGTGTGATAGGGCTAGGTGGATAATGCCATCTTATTCGACTTCACACTTTACTTCACCTCAACTTCCACTCTACTGTAAATGTACCGTCCTTCATTTACCCATATCTTCCTACTTCACCAACTTCCTTTGATTATAACACCAGTACTCCTCATCTTTCATTCACATACTACTATGGCCACATTTATATCAATAAAACCCTTCAACTCTATTTATAATCTGTCAGTTACTCTCCACTCCAATTAGAATATCAATCTCCACCCAATACCTATCTGCCTCCATTCATAATCTTTATTCCTGACTGCCATGCTTCACGTAGTAATCTTTATCAATCTGCATCCAATCCCTATCGACCTCCATTCATAAATCTGCATACTATTCATCTTGTAACTCACCCTCTACCTCCATTCATTATAATCTGCCACCCACCGACAAACCACCCACCCAGTATTGTACTGTACAGTCAACCCGTATAATCCACAGAATCTAAGAATATTGTTTAGGCTTATTTGAAGCTTAACCCTTTCACGCACATATGACGCAGAGGTTGCCAGATTAGCAATAAACAATAGAGTTGTCTCACTCTTATAATTACCTCTCCAAAATTAGTTTTCTGCCCACAGCTAACTCAAAGACAACTGCAGAGGTTGAAGTAACTAAACTAAAGGTTTCTAAATACCCCTGATGGTAACAAAGGCTTTAAAGTATCCCCAATAGGCTCAACACAGCTAACTCAAAGACAACTGCAGAGGTTGAAGTAACTAAACTAAAGGTTTCTAAATACCCCTGGTGGTAACAAAGGCTTTAAGTTATCCCCAATAGGCTCAAAATCGCGTCATATGTCGGAGAGGGTAGTTAATGTATATAATATATTTACAGCATATAAAGTGTAAACAGAATGAATCAATAGATATATAAAGTGTAAACAGAATGAATCAATAGATATATAAAGTGTAAACAGAATGAATCAATAGATATATAAGCGATACTGTTTCCTTCATTATCCTGAAGAAGTATAATTGCATAACTACAATCTCTGAGACTCCGCGGATTAAACAAGTTGACTGTAACCTAACCTAACCTAACCTAACCTAACCTAACCTAACCTAACCTAACCTAACCTAACCTACTGTACATGCCATCTTCCACCCAATATACATTAAGGGGAGATTACCACTTGAGGGATTTTTTTCTTGACCCCTTTCTCCCTTATGTTTAGCCCCATTGCTTTTGATATTATAAAACGTTCGCCCCGTTAGTTTGGCGATTTTAAGGACTTTCACCCCATTTTAAGACCTTTCGTGCCATTCAGGTGTCGATTTTATCCTGGCGAGCGATAGCGAGCCTGTATTTTAAGAGGAAACGGCCTTCGGCCGGGACATTTTTCTACCGAAAAATGTACAAATATATCTTGAAAGGGACTCAAGGGGGTGTAATTTTAAGCTGGATGGAGGTCTACTGAACAAACTAAATATTAAACCATTAAGCACGGCCTCCACTCCACACCAAACCACCCTCTACCTCCATTACTAAAACCTGTCGTCCAACTTCTCCCTCCCCCCAGTACAGTTCAGTTTCCACCCAATACACGTAACTCGACATCAATACAGATCACTCTACACCAATACACGTAACTCAACATCAATACAGACCACTCTACACCAATACACGTAACTCAACATCAATACAGACCACTCTACACCAATACACGTAACTCAACATCAATACAGACCACTCTACACCAATACACGTAACTCGCTCTACATCAATACACGTAACTCAACATCAATACAGACCACTCTACACCAATACACGTAACTCAACATCAATACAGATCACTCTACACCAATACACGTAACTCAACATCAATACAGACCACTCTACACCAATACACGTAACTCGACATCAATACAGATCACTCTACACCAATTACACCAAATTTTGCTAATCAACTTCCCTCTTCCTTTAGTACGCCTCAACTTCAAATCATCACATATTACCCCTCTCAGTATTCGAGGATGCGCTTTACTTTATTCTGGTAAATACTAGACGATATTATTCAGTTTTGGAAGCCCTCTAGCATTCATGGGGATAAAGAGGGTAAAGTCTATCGCAATTTACCCTCTGACTCCTATAATTCCTTTGTAAGTTGAATAAAATCGTCTTCTATTAGCCAGAGTAAAAACATGAAAGGCGTCCTTGTATTATAAAAGGATTAAACCATACCAAAACACCAATACACATAACACTACACCATTCACACCAATTCACCCTGTGCCCTCATTCATAAAATCTGTCAATCCACTTCCCCCTCCACCCACATCCATAAACACCGTCACTCCACCTCCTAACCCTCCAGTCTCAGCTCCACCTACAACAAGTCACACCCACGTTCTTATAAGTTACATATATAAATAAAGGCACTGCATCTCCGCCCTGTCCCGTACTTACAGTATGTATTTATATATATTGTAGGCTCTATATATCTTCCATTTATATATATCCTCCATTTATATACAGTATATGTTTGTATGTATAAATATATGAGTGTTTGAATGGATGTGCCGGTATGAATGTACAACGGGATTTAAAGGGCCTCATTTTTTTTTTTTTTTTTTTTTTTGGCGAATATAATATAAACTTAGATAACTGATGTCTTAAGGGGAGGTTTCTAGTTTGTTCCCTAGACCTCCATCAAGCTTAAAATTACACCCTCTTGACCCTCTTTCAAGCTAAATTTGTACATTTTTCGGTAGAAAAATTTCCCGGCCGAAGGCCGGTTCCTCTTAAATTACAGGCTCGCTATCGCTCGCCAGGAAAAAATCGACCCCTAAATGACACGAAAGGTCTTAAAAGTGACATAAATGGGGTGAAAGTTCCAAACTAATGGGGCGAACGTCTTAAAATCTCAAAAGCAATGGGGCTAAACATGAGGGAGAAAGCGGTAAAGAGAAAAATCCCTCAAGTGGATATCTCTCCTTAAGATGATAGTTCATTAACATTAATGCTACGTTCAATCACCACGAGTAATATAATGGGTTTCCCCTTGTATACCTATTAAAAAAAATCATGGTTGTAGACAGAATCAAGACCAATAATAAATACTAACAATGTCCACCATCTTTGACAATAAAACCAGTACATAGGAACAATGGTATCAGCTTATTGAATCGTGGTCTAGTATGGAGACAACACCTATGAGATTATTGGAAGATAGTATTAATTATTCCAACATTTATGTGTATATACCGGTACTGCACGAGTTATGGTCGATGATTTTGTAAACTCGTTGAGTAATAACAACTTATACATGATTCATTTGGTCTATTGTACAGTACATCCTATATTAGGCTGTACCCTGAGATTCATTTGGTCTATTGTACAGTACATCCTATATTAGGCTGTACCCTGAGATTCATTTGGTCTATTGTACAGTACATCCTATATTAGGCTGTACCCTGAGATTCACCACTGCAGCTGCCTGGGGGTCAACAGTGAGACAGGTGTGTATTATTTTACCACAAAACCTCTCTTACTTATTTTAACTTATACAGTCCATTAACGATTTTTTTCTTCTAACACATTATATGTAGCCTAAGAAAGACCTACTGTATATGCAAATATACAAAAGAAAAAAGTTAATTACCAACACTAACGACACTCAGATAGTGCGAACAGCTGCATTTGTGTGTGAAAACATTCATACAATAATGGGTACATCCTGGCTGAGGGATGGACACAATTAGTAAGGTTAACTTACAAGGTAATGCCTCAAGTGCCACCACAATCACCTTAGTGACCATTGATAGAGTAAAATAGAACCTCTACTGAGTATTCTCTAGTCGAGACGTTAACATCAATCCTTTGGTTTAAAGAGCTATCATTAAGCTGACAAGAGTAGTTGATGGTAGCTGTTTAAATGCTTTATCTGTTTAAAACATGTTTTAACTAAAGTAGATAACTATACCTTACGGTATAGGATATCTCTCAAGCTAGCTCTTGCTCACTCGACCTCTTTCTCTCTCTCTCTCTCTCTGACGAAGGGTAAAAGAGCAAGGGGTGTCTGGCCGTAGAGGCGGAGCATAAGGCAAACGTAAATAATATACTTCACACCAGACTTACGACCGACGCTACGTGGGATTGAACGTCTGAAATTGTAGTCTTGTCTTGCTAGAACCACGGGGATTTGGTCGCACCTTTGTCACACGTCATATTAAGAGGTTTGACGATGATTTGTCGAGGAGAGATGATATTAGTAATCTCATTACAGACACTGATTTTAATATATAAGATGGTGAAGATTTGGGTGTTGTTGAAGAGTAAGGGATAGTCTTGTGGAATATTTTGACGGGTAGATAGGAGAAATTGGGTTTTGAAAGCATTTAAAGTAACAAGATTTTTTCCGCTCCAATCGGCGTGCTATTGTCTCATCACGTGAGTTTTGGAGTAATTGTGTGGTGGGTCGTTGTGGAAAACTAGTTGAATAGTGTAAGCCTAGGTGAATCAGCCTATGAGTAGATAATACTAGAGGTACAGTGGCGAAGATCATTAATTAATATACAAATAAAAATTGGAGTTATAGGTTGAGCAAGTGAATGATGACAGTCCACAACTGCAGCTATGGAACGGCTAGATAAAGGCACAGATAGAAGGATAGAAGCCGAAGGATAGTAGTTTATAATTAAGTTATTTGTGCCAGACTCTATCAAAGGCTTTTAATAACTAGCACAATAGAAAAGGTCTCACCGAATTCCCGAAATGAGGGTGACCAAGAGTTAGGAAGGTAAGAAAGGAGATCACCGGTAGAGCGCCCCTTGAGGAAACCATACTGAAAGAAGATTAGGGGAAGACAAATACTTAGGAAATTTGTATCTAAGAATATATCTTTAAAATTTAGAGATGCAAGAAATTAGAGCAATTGGACAATAGTTGGAGGGCTGAGAGTGGTCACCCTTCTTTGAGACAGGTTGAATGAGAGCACACTTCCAGCAAACAGGGATAATGTTAGAGAAGAGAGAGAGACGGAATAGCTTGCGTAGGCAAAAATAAGAGACGACGATGATGCATAACTCAGTAGATCAGAGACCTCACTGAAGGCAGAATTGGAATTTACAGGTACAAAGTCAATAGTTCATCGACAATCTTGCTCATAAACTGTGTAATATTAAGTTACTATGATTTATTCTTGATAGTCCACGTTTGTTTTAATAGCACGCTACCTTCATTTACAAATATTATAGCTAATAATATTTTATAATTCAAATCTATTAGGTAGTAATGTACAGAAACATTGATGTAAGACAATAACTTGCTGGCAAAAAGCTAAACATATTATGATAAGTATACATAATAGGTAGTACAGTATTTTAAAGAGCTGGCATAAAGAATATATGATAATCCTGAATGAAAATTCAAGGAATTCGTGGACCTCTTATATGTTTTTCATTCTTCAAATATTACCTGCTGGATATATTTCTGAAAGAAGTAAGCTATCGGCCTAGAGGAAATGATAAATACAATACTTTAGTTAAGCAGGTCAAAACGGAGACACTCCTAAACTGCCACATCTAGAACGGTTATATTCCTAAACTGCCTAGATTCTGTTTTTGTTATTGTTATTGATCCCCAGGCTATCTGGCCGAGCAGCCCCAAGGTCTCAAGCAAGGCTAAGGTTATAACCGAGCGCCCCCACAGAACCCTCCCAGCTTTACCACTAAAGAATGCCCAGGTGACCGAAGCCGCTCCCAGACGTGGGGCTGAGGAGAGTGCGGAAACGCCCGGGACGCTGAAGCCCCTCCAAGGGTCCAGTGCCCCTTAACAGTTATGAAGAGAAAGTTGAGGGGCGGGGGGACAAAAATGAGATCGGTCTCTGTGAGGGCAACGGGGAAGGGGATTATCAGCCCACAGGCTTACACCCCTGGGCCAATGCCCCCACCACCTTGTCGTGCAACCCAATCGGGCGATCTCGCCAGTACCTAGAAACAAAAGTAGTACAGTAAAAGAGACAGACAGAAACAGCTAAGGTAGGGTAGATAATGCCAAACCTCACTCTGGATAGGACCAGCCTTCACCCTCCTAGACTCTGTTGGGTTATATGGCTCGTTATAGTCGAGGTATGCGTACAGTAGGTTAGGTTACATCATTAACTTACCTAATCATACATACCTGTTCAACATTTTAGTCTGTGACCGCTTTGTTTACGAATGTTTAGGAATATGGTCCCTTTGAGTTGAAAGTATACCGGTAATCCTATACTGTAAAAAAATAATGTTATGAATAAGGTGTATCAAAATATTGGCTATATTGCTAGTGATTTACCTCTCTATCCTTGTATTAGAAGGGTTTATTGTCACCAACATACCTTTAAATAGATGGATTACTATGGACACTTTAAATGCCCTATTGAGATCCATAATTATCGAGTGTCTTTAGAAGTAGTAGTGTTGAACCCCCTGGGGTCAGTGCCCCCCCGGGCAAGATAAAGGGCACTGTCTGACTGTCTGCACGGCTCCTCAAGGGTAAAAGTGCACGGGGGAGGGAAAGTATCGGCTGCCATATGAAGGAGGCGTGACCAAGTGGGTGGAGTATTGGTTTGCTTGGAGTGACGTCATAAGAAGAGGATTTTTTTTAGAGGATTAATTTGCTTGGAGGGACGTCATAGGGACAGGTTTTTTGTGTTTTTTAGAGGATTGATTTGCTTGGAGTGACGTCATACGGACAGGTTTCATATTGGATTGGTTTTCTTGGGAGTGACGTCATAGGGACAAGTTTTTTAAAGGATTGGTTTGCTTGGAGTGACGTCATAGGAACAGGTTTTTAGAGGATTGGTTTGCTTGGGAGTGACGTCATAGGGACAGGTTTTTAGAGGATTGGTTTGCTTGCCTAATAGAGCCTGATTAAAGGTTATTAGGACTCAACTATGGTCTCTACACTCTACCTATATCTTTGAGCAAACTAGAGTTAGGTAGGCTCTAATGAGAGTAATATCTGCGCTAACTACAAAAAATAATTCATTCTTGCTTAGCCTATTTCATTTAAGGAGAGGAGTTGTCCAGTTCTAAGACCTTGTGAGGCTATAGATTAGATACAGATGTTATAAGTACAGTACCGGTATAAGAAGGAAGTGTTAATTTATATTATAAAACAAATAATATTAATTGTTTATGATTTGCTGTCGTGTTTCCACCAAAAATCTATTAATATGAAAATAATTACTATATAGTCAGATAATATACTTCAGCACATGAACAGTCCTCTCGTAGTGGCTATATTAATCATGAATTGATGTGATCTCTCTCTCTCTCTCTCTCTCTCTCTCTCTCTCTCTCTCTCTCTCTCTCTCTCAAGATGACCCCGGGTTTATTGACCTCCAGGTTGACCCCCACGTATATTCACGGTCACCTGTGTTTCCCATCAGGTGTTATGGGATAAGAGGGTCTGGCCCACATCCGAAACCGGCATCCTCTCTCCCACTCTATCTCTATCATACATTTTGTATACTGTATATGCAGTACATCCAGTATATTTAAACAGTATATATATATAATTATATATATATATATATATATATATATATATATATATATATAGAGAGAGAGAGAGAGAGAGAGAGAGAAGGACCTGGTTGATTGTTTACACTTACTTCATTTACGAGGGGATGTTTATCAAAATTATTATAAAAAAAGGAACACTGTAGCAACCCCTGTTACGCCACCCGTGACACCGACCCCTGTTACGCCGCCTGCAACACCCCCACCCTTCACCGGATCCTCAGCGGTTAGCATTGTGCAATTGCCCTCCCCGCGTCATTACACCCTCACCAGATGCAGTATTCTGGACCAAAATATCCTTGGCTTCCTACTCCGTAATCTCAGCCAATGTCCTGGCTGCGGAGCTTACAATACACCTACATCATGACCCATGACAGGTCCCTGACGACAACAGGAAGATAATTAAGACTGTGATAGGCCGGCGTGTTAAACATAAAAGGGATTCCCACGCGATTGGCCCCCTGGATATTGTGCAAACATTGAACAGAAAGAGACATAGGACCCCATCATCACAGGCCGAACAAGTAAGGCTCCCAACGAGTCGACAACCCTCTCCTCTGCTACACCTACAGCAGTCATCACTCCCAGCCTCCTCTTTGTCATCCCCACAGCAGTCCCAGACTTCACTCCGGATCCCTGACCTACAGTAGAGCCCAGAAGTAGAGTTCCTAGAAACTCGCCCAGCATCTGCCAGAAGTTCAGACCTCATAATTATTCCAGAAGTATGTGAAGAACGCCAAGCCCTGAAGTACCTAGTCTCCCTAGCCTTTCATGAGTATTTTGTCCAGCTCGATGAACAGTGAGAAGCTGACCTACCTGCTACACTGAGGAAGTAGAGAGAAGACAATTGGAAATACAGTCCGTGGCTAAGAATCTACCTTAAATGTGGTGAAGCCTCAGTTCATGCAACCTTGGTATGCAGAAGTCGACCTGAAATGTGGTTGACCCCACCGTAGTGTGTGGGCGTAGTCCGAAGCCAGCAGACATCTCACTGAAACGTTGCAAGATCTAGATTCTTGCAACTGTGGTATGCAGAAGTCGACCTAAGGTGTGGTCGGTTCACAAGTGTGCAGTTCGAGCCCAGCATAAATAATCCTGAAGTGTGGCGAGATCCTCATTCGTGCAACTGTAGTATGCAGAGATTGACCTGAATTATGACCGACCCTCCAAACTCTAGAAACTAAAATCATGCGCTGCCCCTTCAGTAATCTTTTTTTTTGTCCCTTTGATCTGGGAAGCTCTCCCCTGGCGATAGTGGTATTGATTTAATAATCACTTATGTGCTCTCACCCTTCTAGTATTCCATTGTCGTGAAGGTGTGCACCCAGAATATCAGAATTTGTGTTAACTCTAAGGTGATCAAGACCTCTCAGAGTTCAATTTTGTCGAGAAGGTATATATCACACTATTTACTGTTTTACTCACCCTCTGTGACATGTTCAAGAATTCCTCCCTACTCGCCGAATGTCCCACGACTAAGCTTTTGTAATTAGTCTAACACAAGACCCTTTGACGCTTCCCGTTTCCTGTTTAATTCTGAAGAATTCAAACGTCTCTCATTGATTGCAACATTAAGTAGTCATTAACCTTTGTGAGAGCACCCCGTGCGAGGCTGCGATTGCAGGGTTTAGTGGTGGTGAGGCTGAAGTAACAAAGTTGCGTTAAGACAACCCCAGGAGTCGCTACATCGTCGATCCCTGTGATTTGTTGTGGTCTGGCTCAGGTACACTGTAGGTAGAAATTCTGTTCTTCCTGACTGGTCGGCTGAGGGCAAAAAGGGCTGGCCTGTGTTACTGCTGGATGATGTTGGGACCCTTTTCCACTGAGGCTTTAATCCGCCTACATGGGTACCCATGTAGGTAAATAGGGTCAGGGTGTGACGGCCATTTATTCTGGCTGTCTTGTTTTGGTCTGTTTTTGACTAGGTCTAGTAGAAGAAAACAGAGATTTTCTTGGGGTCACTATTTGATGATACACTGTCTAAAGGATTTTCCAGGTGGTTCCTTTCTCCTTGTTCGTTGCCAAGTGGCAGATGACCCCCGTTATGTTGTTGTGGGGCTCGGGAGGCATTTGTTCTTCGTTCTTATTCTTCTCTTGGGCTGTTTCTCCTTTGGTTTGTGATACAAATAGCGGGAAAAAAACAGTAATAGAGAGCTTCAGTTCAACCTGATACAGCTTCAGAGTTAATGACCGTGGCTGTACATGAGTGGCTAGTGGATGCCTATGGCCTCTGATAATGTAGTCATTACTGGTCATACGTCAATCATTCAGTGGTCAAGCCCTAAAGCTATGAATCCCAAAGGTGAAACCGTAAATTGGATAAAATTGAGTTAGAAAAAGAAATGTACACCCACAAAGTGCAATCAACAATACTTCACTCATCCACCATTTAGCACTATAAATTAATGGTTCATGTAAAAAAAAATCAGTCAAAAAAAAAAAAATGTACGATACATCCTAAGATAACAAAATGAATTGCTACAGCTGATGATTTTAATGACAAACGCTGGGACAATGTGTAAACTAAACTGTATGTTTGTGAAATTTCCTGCACGCTCTTATACGACGCAGCTAAAATGTTGTAGCTATTCTAATATAAATTTCATGTATTGTATATATTATAAAATATCAGTAGGTTGCTATCCACAAAAAAAAAAAAAAAAACTTCATACTTCCAAATATAATCAAGCATAGGCCCGAATATGTCCTCAAACCCACGCCCATATCTGTTAAAGGCACTCCATATTATGTAATACCACCTTCATTAGTATATCTAAAAGTCACACCCTTTCTAGGGCTATCCAAATTTACGTCCTTACGTCCAAACTAGAACTCCACTTACAACCATATCCACATATATATTTACATTCTGGCCAATACTATTACATGTACCATTAAACATTCACACTATCGTTCACTTACCCACTTAAGACCACATAATCTCATTAACATTATCAATTTACCTGTTCTATCTATCTATCTATATGCTCAGGCCCAATCCCCATTTTGGGGGTAGCCGACTCAAGACAGAGCAAGAACAGGGAAAACACAAAAACAACATAAAACAAAAAATAAACACAGATAAAAAACACAAACTCACACACATCCAAGTCACCCAGGAGAAGACCCAGAGACCAAGGTTACCAAGGTCGCTCCAGCACTCCCCCGGCCCCTGACCACCCGGAGAGGTTCCGATCTCGGCAGGCAGACATGCAGCGGAGCCAAAGCCACAAGCCCTCCCACCACACTTCCAGGCACACCCTTCATATTAATCGTCCCCCCGGGCCAGGCGCCTGATGGACTATTATCTAGTCGAACTTGCGCCCGACCCCTTACTCCAAATGACCACGTGTTCACTCAACTATTCACAAGCATTCTCTATTCACTCCTGTCACTCCATTCACTCCATTTACCTGTTACGGTGGTTAAATACAGCTAGGGCTCCTCATTATTTGTCCCGAGTTCATGGTTTGGCAAATGTATACTCGGGTTTTGTCTTTGATGCACATACCCTTATAATACCAACACCCACCCACACACTACCCTTATGAACATCCCCCACTCGCACCAACACCTCTCCCCTACCCACATATACACACTTATCATACACCGACACCCTTCCCACTCCAATACCCACTCACAATATATATCTTTCCTACTCCTACACCCTCCCATACACCATTCGCATTCCCACAGAATTCCACACCCATATACATAGGCTCATACCACACCTATCCCATACAAAACACATCCACATCTACACCCATTCTCACTTCCATGGGCATAGGCTCACACTCGCACCCACACCCTTGTGGGGTCGGACGAGTATTTCCACCCCAGCCACGCCTTTGAATCGGCTTCCTCCCTTAAGAAAAATTCAGAAAATTAAAGAGAAAATAAGGAAATCAAGGAGAAACAAAAGGACAACGCCCACACCCACACTATACACACGCCTACACCTAAACAACACCCACACAGTACCAACACCTACACTATAAAAACGCCCACACCATAAACACGCCCACATGTATTTGGCCAGACAATCAGATAAATCAACAATCCTCATGTAAATAGAGATTGGAAAACTCCCGAAATGTTGTATCCTATTTATAACCTTGAGGATCATGACGCGTTTTGACAGTTAATTCTGGCTATCGTTAGACAACTATATACAGCTTAGGAAGGATCTGTGGGAGTTAAAAGGGTAAAGACTATCTCAATTATCCCTCTGACTTCCATATACCCTTCCTGATCTGAAGAAAATCGTCTAATAATAGCCAGAAAACAGAAAAGAAATGCGTATTGGATATTGAAAGGGTTAATATATACCACTATTATCACAGAATTATTACTTCTCATGAAAATATGCTCAATTGACGATTTTGGAGATCAATACTGGTAATATGAATTTAGGAAGTCATGTTCATAGTTTCAAAAGGAATATATCACACTGCATTTGGATTAAGAAACATAACCTATCAATAATTGTATAGGAAGACTCCATACTTTCATTACGCAGACATTTTTAGATAAGTATGATAATGGAAGAAGAGCGGAAATTATGCTGGTGACTGTACCTGAGGCTCCAAAATGGCGTCATTGGATAAAGTCATTCACTCCCCATGTTCTAATATTCTAGGGGGCGAGTAACCAAACGTCTCCGCCCAATTTTTCCGCCATAATGTTTGTATGAAAGAGCCACCTCCAAGCGAAGAAAACGAGTGTCAAAGACCTGAGCCACTTAATCCAATAAGATCAAAATTCCCATCCTAAATCGCCTAATTCCCGCCCTTGTGGTCCTCTGCACTGATGCTCCTGTTGCCCACTGGCGCCAATAGTATGTCCAAGCTTATGCTGGTATCACACGAGCACTCTTTCCCACAACTTTTGTCCACTACTCTGCTCTGGTAATCTCAGAAATACACTTTTATAAGATTGTGTCTCCTATAATAATCCACCTCCAGTCTAGAAGCCAGTACCAGCACAAATTAGTCTACTAATGTTGACAAAATAAAACATTTCGAATAAAAAGTTGACGATAAAAGTGTTCGTGTGATACTTCCTATAGAGTGTCGACCTGAAACCAGTCATTTTTTCCAGTTAAGGCGAGACATTGAGGGGTGCCCTATCTTATACAGATGGATACAAAAGTTCGCCTATATAACCCATTCGTTTATTTTCTTATATTATCAGATGTTTTGAGGGATACTATGATTTTATATACTGTAGTAACTATTGAGCTTTAAGCTAAAAACAAATACCGTCCCCAGACCCCCTTTAAGCAAAATATGTCTCTTACATTGCAGGTTCGCTGTTGTTCGCCCAGAAAATTTCGACACATGAATGGCGTGCAATGTCTTATAATCGCCAAAAAAGAAAGAGTGAAACGTTTTAAGATCTCTAAACTAATGGAAAGAAACGGAGTTTCTATAAGACCTGCCTCGCTCCAGACAGGATTAAACAAATCGTCTAGAGTTGGAGAAATTAGAGATGAAAATAAACACTGAGAACTGTTGAAGAGATGGGCTGACGTATACAATTTCCTTTAAGGTTGCAGACGAACTTTGGAAGCCAGCTGTACTTCGATCTAGGGATAAATAAATTCCTGGCCAATATTTGAGGGTAGGTGAGGATAGGGGATATCGGAGAGGGTGTGTGCGATGTCTTGGCCTGCAGCATATTTGGAAGAAGACGATATATGAGACTGTGATTTATTTTGAAGACAACTCGCTTGGAATGTTTCTTATAATATATATTAAATACCCAGCTATTCCTGATTTATGTTTAAAATATGTTGGCAATAGCTGATCTTTAACCGTATGTGAAGCGGTTAACCCTTATACTGACTCTTACTAGACAATTATTCAATTTAGGAAGAAATTATAGGCGTCAGAGGGTTAATGGAGACAAACGTAACTTCTTTCAATCCTACACGTCTCTGCAAATCTGAGTAAAATGGACTAATGTTAGCCAGAATTAAATAAAAAGTGCGTCCTGGAATCTTGATGAGGTTAATATATGCACTGGTGTCTGTGAAGGACAGGGAACAGGTTACAATCCCCAGGTGCTGCCGTTTACCTCTTCACTACCAAAAGGATATTTTTTGGAGGATACTATTACTCATTTTGTGATCTTATAGACTCTTAGATATTCGATGAGATCTTTTCACACCAATATGAGTGTGGTAATACAAACTTAAGGGGTGATTGGCCGTTTGTTTGGTCTATTAAAGCATTTATTCATATATTTGTTTAGTTTCCTCCCTAGACCTCCATCAAGCTTAGAAAAACACCTCCTAGACCCCCTTTCAAGATAAATTTGTAAATTTTTCGGTAGAAAAAATTCTCGACCGAAGGCCGGTTCCTCTTAAAATTGCAGGCTCGCTTTCGCTCGCCAGGAAATAATCGACACATAAATGGCATGAAAGGTCTTAACATTGACAACGAAATGGGGCGAAAGGTGTTAAAATCGCCAAACTAATGGGCCGAACGTCTTATAATCTCAAAACTAGTGGGACTAAACATTAGGGAGAGGGGGGTCCCGAAAAACGGTCTGCCTCCCCTTAAGACCACATAATCCACCCAGGCACAAATTTAACGTTTTATGCCGCTACATTGACAACAACAACAACAAAAATCACCAATGGATAATAAACTCCAATTTAGAGGGTTATAACTAGTATGAGGGTCTTGAACGGGACTAGGCGTTATTCGTTCCGTATTTATGCAGGCAATAAGTACGTGGCTAAATGTAGTCGTCTTGGGAACAACCTCATACTGAAAGCGAACATGTCAACAATACCCATGATAGGTCTTCCATCGGATCTGGCTCGGGTTGTCCCTCTCACAAGGTATAGGTCCGTTTGGGGGCATTCTGTGTATGGCCACCCTCGTAAGGGGAGTAAGGCGTCCGGCAATAGATAGATAGATAGATACACAAGTCAGATGTGGTTCATTCGTACTCGCGCGCATTAGTGTGTGATGTGTGGATATGAGTGTGTGTGAGTAGGAGTGGGTGTGTATGTGTATAAGTATAGTGTGTCACTGTGTGTGTATGTGTTTGTGGCTATGAGAGTGTATGTTTATGCTGTATGTGTGAGTGTGTGTCCTGTATGTGTATGTGTGTGTGTGTGTAGTAATTGAGGAGAGGTTAATGCCCTTGTCGGGAATGACTGGTCCCTTCCCTAAATGTCCCCCCTTCCCTCCCCCTCTCCCTCTCCTCCTATTGTCCTCTTGTTGTTCTCTCACCCTGTCCCTTCATTATCTTCTCACCCTCTCTCTCTCTCTCTCTGTACTCTTGTTATCCTCTCATTATCATCTCCCTATCATATCATCGTATCCTCTCATAACCGTCACCCTATCCTCTCATTAAGCTCTCCCTATCTCCTCACCCTATTCTCTAATCACCCGCTCCCTAGCTTCTCACCCTAATCTCCCATTACTCTCTCCCTGTATCTTCACCCTAGTCTGCCATTACGCTCTCCCTATCCTCTCATTATCATCTCCCAATCCTCTCATTATCATCTCCCAATCCTCTCATTTCTCTCTATCTTCTAACCCTGTGCTCCCCTATCTGTTCACCCTGTACTTTCATTGCCTTCCCTTTATATTTTCACCTTGTTCTTTCATTCACCTCTTACCCTATCCTTGTATCGTCTTCTCAGTTGTATGTGCTTTCTTTATTTGCTTACAATGTTATCACTCTATCCATGTTTAAAATCAACCCTGCCCTGTCATTATATTTGTAGATTCCTCTCTTATTCTCCTCATTGACCCTATCTTTGCGTACTCTACATTGTTCTCCCACAGTTCCCCTCTTCTCTGGTCCTATCATCCCATTATCGTATCTCCCTTTCACCACGTAGTAATCTCAGTCATTCCTGCTGTCCCTGTCTTTCACTATTTTTCCCAGATCCAAATGAGTGCGTCGCCATTTATGTTCTTGACTATACCTGAATATATTTCTTGGACTAAATATTCCCACTAAAGAATATAATTAAATTATAAATTAAATTAAATCTCTATTTTCCTCTCATTCTCTCTTCTTTTCGCGCTTTTCTCTCCTCCCATACTCTTCCATATAGTGTTATCTCTTTTCCAGTCTCTCCTTATTACCTTCCCTCCACCCTCCCTCTACTTTCCTGTTATTTTCTTCGTTCCTCTTTCCTCCCTTTCTTCTCCTCTTCTATCTACTCCACCTACTTCTTTTCTCTTCTACCTCCCCCCCATCCTTTCTTCTCCTCTCCCTTCCCATCATTTTTCCTGGTTTGTCGTGCCTGCTTACATAACGAGGTCTAGGGGTCCGAGGGTATGAAACTGAGAGGGGGCCTTAAATGGGGCGAAGAAGGGGTGTTGTATTGTGTGTATGTGTGTATGTGTGTATGTGTGTGTGAGACTGTGTGTGTGTGTGTATGTGTGTGTGTGTGTGTGTGTGTGTGTGTGTGTGTGTGTGTGTGTGTGTGTTATTGGAGTGGCGATCTAAATAATCCAATATAGCATGATACTTAGAATTGGGGGTCATTTAAACATATGACTGTCAAATTCAGTATACGCACTCGTACGCTATGTCGCACAAACATAAACACACAAACAAACAGTACACTACACACACACACACACACACACACACACACTACAACTTAGTAACACATACACACACAGTACACTACACACACACACACACACACACACACACTACAACTTAGTAACACACACACACACACCATAAAAACCCTGGAGTACATCCGTTCATCCCGCCCCTCTGTCTTCGCCCGTCTGTTTGTGTGTCCCCTCCCTCGCCTCTTTAGCAGCCTATCCAGTCGTTTCTCATGTCCTTTGTTTTGATATATGTCCAAGATCACTGGTAAACTGAATTAATTCGTTGATGCCAACCCTTTGACTGTACAAGCGGTCTTTCCTAAGCTTAATTTAAGTTCATGCTAACATTCTAACATGGTATATATATATTCGTAGGCTTTATAAATTTCACCGATCATTTTAACCCACCTACTGAGAAATATACTCGCATAAATGACAGGTTAGGGTAATGAAGGGCATACATGACACTGTTTTCCTTCAGCTTCACATGATATGAGATATACAATCTGCTTTCACAAATTAAAGAATACGACGCTATCCCGAAGACGACTGACTGAAAAAAGTAGGTGTTAAGTTCCGTAGACTTTGTTTATCACACCTAGGAAGTACCTGTGGTTTCTTAGCAGTATCCTACTTAGCTAAATAATATCGCCGAGCAGTAGCTATACGAGTAAAACAATATACAGCGATCATTCATTACTGCTTAGTATTGTACTTGGACTCAGTAAAAATTTGCCACTACAAGTTACCCAGAATAAATTAAATAGCAAGCCTTTGGAATTATTTAATTAACACCGCAAACATACTGCAAGAAATGCATAACATACGCAAGTTATCGGTACCTCAAATTGAACAGATGTGATGGTGAGGGGAAAAGGTTTACATTATATTAGAACAAACAAAACAAGGCAAAAAAATACAACTGAAAAAGGAGAGTAAGAAAACAAATAAAATATGATGAAATAATGGGAACAAATAAGAAACATGGGAAAGAAAGAGGAGAGAAGAGAAGAGATAAAAGCAAGAGAGAATATCATATAGGTCAGCTGTCGATCTCCAATCATCAAAATAACACAAGGCGGCGCTGTATTTCCCTAAACAAACAAATATGCTTTGATGGCAGGAAGGCCTTCAAGATAAGGCATATTTACTTCGGGCATAAAACTCAACTCTCTTTCATTACAGTAGATGCAGAGTTGAATTTGAACCATAAACAAAATAAATTATCTAATACATTAAACATTTATTAATCATGTCAATGGAAATAATAAAGAAAAACTGATTTGCATATAAAATCAATAAATACGAATAGATAGACAACAATAAGATGGGCCATCTAAATGCCAACAATAAAACACACACACACACACACACACACACACACACACACACACACACACACACACACACACACACACACACACACACACACACACACAAACACACACACATACACACACACATACAAACACACACACCACACACACACACACACACATACACACACACACACACACACACACACACACACACACACACACACACACACACACACACACACACACACACACACACACACACACACACACACACACCAAAATACCCTTTTGCCCTCTCCCCCCACAACATACATACACACATACATTACATAAAGGCCATCAGGTCGTGATGGTGTCACTATAATAACCTACTGCACTATACACTACGCTCCAACACACATTATATAACTACCACATGCGACGGAAAAGAGTAAAGTACTTTCTAACCAGAAGAAATTGCGCATTAACGTTTCTACACGAAACTTTCATTGAATGAAATTATGTTGATAATGTTGGTGTATCATTTAACACATTCTGTATATCATAATAATAGACTATAGTAATATTATGAACCGAGATACCAGACATGATTGCCTTATTCGAAAAAAGTGCATTTCCGCTTAGCCAATTAAGGTGTGTTTGGTGTGACTTGTGGTGTAGTGGTTAGCACCTTCATATTTAGCTTACAAGTAGGGAAAAACAGATGGACTATCTCCTTATGGTCCATGTCATTGCTGGGTATACAGTAAACCTCTCATAGTCATAACAATAACGCTGGGCCAACGTTTTTAGTAGCTCGTGAATTTTTGTTTCGCGTAATATAAATATTGAGTTAATATTCCTCTGTCTAAATATCATACAATTTATCATGAAGGTTGTGTGTGAACTATTAATTTAGACTACACATCAAGATTACACATAGCTATAACATTATGTTGTAATTGTATAGTTGTTTCCATGTACGGCGACATGTGTCCTTAAATACTTGTCTGTGTAAGTGCATTTCGGTGTATGTGTGTATGCCTGTGTAAGTGCATGTAGTGTCTATGTGAATACATGTCTGTGTGTAAGGTTGTGTGCGTGCGTGTGTACTGGGAGGTGTGAGTCATTCATGAATTACTGTGGGTTCATTCAGCCCCGCCTGGTTCATTCATTCAGTGTGTAGTAGACGAGACAGCTAGCATAGCTAGCTCTATTTCTCTCTCTCTCTCTCTCTCTCTCTCTCTCTCTCTCTCTCTCTCTCTCTCTCTCTCTCTCTCTCTCTCTCTCTCTCTCCAATATTCTTTAGACGCCCTTTTTTCCTATTCTCCTCTCCCTTCAATTCCCCCCCCCCCTCCATCACCTCTACACTATCTCCTCCACCTCTCTTCACCCAATCACTGTTATCAACTCGCTTCTCCTCATCATCCTCACTTCGCTTTCCCCTCCTCCAACTCTCCCTTCTCACAATGTACCGATAGTTTTGTCTCCCCTCACTTTCCCACACTTTCACCCTGTCTCTTTTCTCTCTCTTTATTCCCTCCCAAACTCTCATGTTCTGTTTTCCGCTCCTCTCATAATGCAGTCTTTCTATCCCCTCACTCTTCCACTCTTCCTCTCTGCTATCCCCTCCTCTCTCAATACAGTCTTTCTCTCCCGACACTCTTAATTTTCCATCTCTTTTTCTCTCATAATGTAGTCTTTCTCTCCTCAAAATCTTCCTTGCGTTCACTCTGTTCTATCATACTCTCACAAAAAAAAAAAAAATCTCTCCCCACACTCACACTACTCTCTTCCCTCGCACTTTTCAGCTCATAACCACCCTACCCATCTCTACTTTAATGTATATATTCCTTCATAAATTCAGTGGTTTTCATGGTCAATAGTTGAACATTAACCATAACGAGGATATAATTGAAATAAATATTGTGGATAGAAACTTGGGTAGGCAGGGCGAGAGCACTGTGGATTAGAGAACTTCGCCTGTCAGTCAGTTTCAGTTTCAGTTTCTATGGAGCTCGTCCTGGAATCTTTAAGACTCTGAACCTCACGATTCTATACAGGACTGGCCATTTGTATCGGCACTAGCTCAGAGAAGAGTGTTGAGAGGGGAGAAGGGGTGTTGGAGAGAGAGGAAGCTGTTGGAGTGGCTTTGTTATGTGTGTTATAAAGTACTGTTTTTTTACGTAAACCGGAAATGGGTACCGGTATGGCTAGGCAGAACTATTAACCCCTTGAGGATTATGACGCGTTTTGGTCAGTTTATTCTGGATATAATATGCGATTTTATTCAGCTTAGGAAGAACGTGTGGGAGATAGTTGATTGAGATAATTGTTTACTCCTATAATTCCTAAAGATACTACATAAATTGCATAAAATCGAGTAATGGAAACCAGACTAAAGTGCAAAATGTATACTCAAGTACTGAAGGAGTTACTTAATAAGACTGACAAATATATATCGAGATAGACACATATGTACAAGACACAAATTTGAGGTATGTAGTGGTGATTGGAAATGATTGATGACAAGGGAAGACTAAAGATAACTATTGCAATGTACAGTATTTGTTGACGTAATTTGGAGAAACGGCAACGTATGGTATGGTTGAAATATGTATATGCAGTATATAAATGGTATCCTTAGCATATGATCCGATACAAAAAACATTTACGAGCTATGCCTATCAAGTCAACCCTATGCAGCATACATCTACAACCCCAATCCTCAGCATGCAGTACTCCATATATTTACCAAACAGCAACTCTCACTCTCACACCCTCTCTCTCTCTGTTGCCTAGTACCACCCTCATTGCGGCCAGACATTATGCATACATTAGGACTATTATATTCTCAACATCCTGTCTGTCTCTCCATTAGACTCTCTTTCTGTCTGTCTAGGTCTGTCTATTTTGGCTGTCTGTCTGTCTGTTTAAATACATACAGCCTTCTGTTCAATGTAGATACCTTGTTTTGTCTTTTTAATATAGTATGTGCTTTATTGTAGTTATATTTATTGTAGTTATATTTATTGTGGTTATATTTATTGTGGTTATATTTATTGTAGTTATATTTATTGTGGTTATATTTATTGTGGTTATATTTATTGTAGTTATATTTATTGTGGTTATATTTATTTTGGTTATTTATTGTAGTTATATTTATTGTGGTTATATTTTATTTATTTATTTATTATATTTTGTTATTTTTGTGGTTATATTTATTGTAGTTATATTTATTGTGGTTATATTTATTGTAGTTATATTTATTGTGGATATATTTATTGTGGATATATTTATTGTGGATATATTTATTGTGGATATATTTATTGTGGATATATTTATTGTGGTTATATTTATTGTGGATATATTTATTGTGGATATATTTATTGTGGTTATATTTATTGTGGATATATTTATTGTGGATATATTTATTGTGGATATATTTATTGTGGTTATATTTATTGTGGATATATTTATTGTGGTTATTTATTATTGTGGTTATTTATTGTGGATATATTTATTGTGGATATATTTATTGTGGTTATATTTATTGTGGATATATTTATTGTAGTTATATTTATTGTGGTTATATTTATTGTGGATATATTTATTGTGGTTATATTTATTGTGGATATATTTATTGTGGATATATTTTGTGGATATATTTATTGTGGTTATATTTTTGTGGATATATTTATTGTGGATATATTTATTGTGGTATATTTATTGTGTATATTTATTGTGTATATTTATTGTGTATATATTTTATTGTGTTATATTTTTGTGGTATATTTTATTGTGGATATATATTATGTGGATATTTATTGTGGATATATTTGTGGATATATTTATTGTGTATTTATTGTGGTATATTTATTGTGTTATTTATTGTGGTTATATTTATTGTGGATATATTTATTGTGGATATATTTATTGTATTCTTTCTGTGATATATTGTGTGGTTATATTTATTGTTATATTTGTGTATATATTTATTGTGTATATTATTGTGGATATATTTATTGTGGTTATATTTATGTTATATTTTATTGTGTTATATTTATTGTGGTATATTATTGTGATCTTTATTGTATTATTTATTGTGGTTATATTTATTGTGGATATATTTATTGTAGTTATATTTATTGTGGATATATTTATTGTGGATATATTTATTGTGGATATATTTATTGTGGATATATTTATTGTGGATATATTTATTGTGGATATATTTATTGTGGTTATATTTATTGTGGATATATTTATTGTGGTTATATTTATTGTGGATATATTTATTGTAGTTATATTTATTGTGGATATATTTATTGTGGATATATTTATTGTGGATATATTGTGGATATATTTATTGTGGATATATTTATTGTGGATATATTTATTGTGGATATATTTATTGTGGATATATTTATTGTGGTTATATTTATTGTGGTTATATTTATTAATGTTATATTTATTAATGTTGTATACTTATTATATGTCTTAGTGATGGCTCCCCTGTTTCTCATGTGTTATGGGTCTACTTAAGGGGAGGTATTTACTTTGTTCCCTAGACTTCCATCAAGCTTAAAATTACACCCCCTTGACTCCCTTTCAAGATAAATTTGTACATTTTTCGGTAGAAAAATGTCCTGGCCGAAGGCCGGTTCCTCTTAAATTACAGGCTCGCTATCGCTCGCCAGGATAAAATCGACACCTGAATGGCACGAAAGGTCTTAATATGGGGTGAAAATTCTTAAAATCGTTAAACTAATGGGGCGAACGTTTTATAATATCAAAAGCAATGGGGCTAAACATGAGGGTGAAAGGGGTCAAGAAAAAAATCCCTCAAGTGAAGATATCCCCTTAAATTCTGTACGATCGTCTCATTGTCTTGGTGTGGTAGGTGGACGGTACCCATCAGCCACTCACATCTACAGTATGTATTTTAGATCTGTCCTGTAAACCAATCCACCTCTACACGATGTGACAAACGTAAACCATGTCCAGTATTCGCCCTGATAACTCTTTAACCCCTTTTGTACCAGCAACGTCTATGTCATTATACTCTAGCTATATTTAGACGATTTTAGATATTTTAGATATTTAGATATTTTGACGTTTTTTAACACCCACGCTGCGGGCATAATTGCTGAAAACTACCTTCATTCCAAGTTTCTTTTCATGCATTAGCAAGAGCCAGAGCATAATACAATTATATATCTGAGAAAGTATTTGTTTATCTGTATTACATTCAATCATAATCTATTCTTATCTACTTTATGCAAGTTATACACTCTCTCTCTCTCTCTCTCTTGATAAGCATAATTGTCAAACTCATTCTCCCAGCCACCATGATCCACTCTCTCTCTCTCTCTCTCTCTCTCCATATATACCGTGTATATATATATATATATATATATATATATATATATATATATATATATATATATATATATATATATATATATATATATATGTGTGTATAGAGAGAGAGAGAGAGATGTTGTTGTTGTGTTTTTTAAGCGACAATAAAATAATAAATTAAGGAAAAACAAATACAAAACAAAACAGGTCCATGTATCCTCCATTCATATATTGTTTGTAACAATTATACATAAACTTTTGTAGGTTGTATATTTGTGGAAGGCATCTCCAAGGAAGTGAATTTCAGAGGATAGAAGTTCTGGGGATAAATTAATTTTGATAAGCAGAAGTTGTACATTGTGGAGGAGAAAGTGTGAATTCATGGGCATTTTCAGCTGCCTTAGTTATGCGGGGAAAGATGCAGATAGGTGGTACAATTGAAGCAAGTTCCTCAGAACATTTACCATGAAAATATCTGTAGATTATGCAAGGGATGCAACCTTTCTGGAGGAAGATCCTGCGTGATTTCTGGGTTATTGATTAATCTAATAGCTATATATTTTGAATTATGGGGACAAAAGAATCTAGTTTCCTTTAATGCACAGAAAACCAAGTACATTCAATTTTCGAACCGACAGAATCTCACTGACTCCCATATATTTTTTAATGATGTAAATATTCCCACTTCCCCTAGTATTGACATTATCGGTGTAACATTAGCTACTAACTTGAGCTGGACACATTATGTTAGAAGCATTGCTAAGAATGCCTCTAAAAAACTGGGACTCCTATACAGAGTTCGAGAATTCTTCACTGACGAGCAGTTGGCCGTAATATATAAAAGTCATGTGCGTTCTCAGATGGATTACTGTTCACCTCTGTGGGGTGGAAGTGGAGTGGTTGCATTGAGGCAGTTGGACAAAATTCAAAATAAAGCTATTAGATTAATCAATAACCCTGCAATCACACAGGACCTTCCTACATTATCCATACGAAGAAACGTTGCATCCCTTGCATTATTCTACAGATATTTTCACAGCAATTGTTCCGAGGAACTTGCTTCAATTGTGCCGCCTCTCCAAATCTTTCCCCGTAGAACTAGGGCAGCTGAGAGCGCCCATGAATTTACACTTTCTCCTCCACAATGCAGAACTTCTGCTTATCAGAATTCATTTATCCCCAGAGCTACTACTCTTTGGAATTCACTTCCCTCGAATTGCTTTCCACAAACTTACAATTTACAAATGTTTAAATCCAGTTGTTACAAACATTTTATGAATGGAGGATGCCTTTAGGCACATGGACCTTTTTGTTTTATCTGTGTTTTTCCTTCCTCCGTTCATTGTCTCCTTAAAAAAAAAAAAAAAAATCCAACTGCCTCAATGCAACCACTCCACAAGGGTGAACTTGTGAACTGGGTGAATTGTTCCATCTGAGAACAAACATGGCTGTTGTTGTTGTTGTTGTTGCTGTTCCCCAGGTTGTCTGGCCGAGCAGCCCCAAGGTCCTGAGCAAGGCCAAGGCCATAACCGAGCGCCCCCACAAAACCCTCCCTGCTTACCACTAATAAAGCTCAGGTGACTGAAGCCACTCTAAGGCGGGGAGCTGAGGAGGGTGCGGAAACGCCCGAGAAACCAAAGCCCCGCCCAAGGCCCTGTGCCCCTCAACGAACATGACTGTTATATATAATGGCTAACTGCTCGTCAATGAAGAATTCTCGAACTCTGTATAGAAGTCCCATTTTCTTAGAGAGACATTATTAGCAATGGATCTAACACGAGGTGGCCAGCTCATTCAATGTTACACCAAGAATATCAATACTAGAGGAGGTGGGGATATTTTCATCGCTATATAAGTAACCAGACGATTATTACTATTATTATTATTAAATATTATGTGGGAGTGAGAAAGATTATGTCTGTTAGAAAATTATATGTCCTTAGATTTCTGTGCATTAAAGGAAACTATATTTTTGTTGTCCCCATTCATCAATTACATAGGTCCTGGTTCAGAGAAACTGTAATGTTTAATTCGAAATTTGTATTATAAGGCTGCGTGAAAGACCTGCTAAATGTAAAGGAACTGTGGAGTGTTGAGTCATCTTCATAGGAATATATTGGGTTAGGAGTGATAGATAAATCATGGATATGAATAAGGAACAGATTTGGGGCCAAAACTGATCCCTGAGGAACGCTAGCGTTTATGGAATACAATTGAAAATAAAGGCCATCTACTATTACACGTATTTTTCTATTATGAAAATAAGAAGAAATTAGTGGAATTAGTGATGCAAGACTGTAGGGTAACATCTTCGACAATAGCAAGTTCCTTACCAAGCACTAAGGAACATTTTTAAGTACTATTGGTGGAATTTCATCTGGACCAGGAGTTTTATCTGCCGAGAGATTCTGTAGAGTTGGTATAACATGTCAAGTGTGAATCTTTAATGAGGGGGTTTGATCGGAATTAAATTTGAGTAAAATAATATCTTGATTAATTTCATCTAAGGTTGACTTGTTGAAGAAATGTATCTATTATATATATATATATATATATATATATATATATATATATATATATATATATATATGTGTGTATATATAAGGTGAAAGTCCACCACCCAAACAGGTCTTGGTTTCTCTTTCACATACTAAGGCCTAATATACTAGTTAACATTCCTCACATTTCTCTCTCCTGATAGTATACTATATATATATATATATATATATATATATATATATATATATATATATATATATATATATATATATATATTATGCATTGGTTCTGCTATGCATTGTACACTGCCATTAAGCTTATTTGTGTATACCCTATATATACTGTATATATTCTAATTAGGAGACCTTCAATTCGTCCGGGTTAACACTATCTGGTCCGACGTGTTCTAGGTTATTATCGTCCTCAAATCTCTTAAGGATTTTGCTTCTTTTTGCCATTTTCGAGAAATGTATTTTAGTTTGTTCCCCAGGCAAACAGAAATACATACCCAGGCTTCCTTCAAACTAAAATAAATAAATAAATAAATAAACACCCACCCGTACCCCCTTCAAACTCAATTTGTAATCTGTTTTCATAGTTTGAAATATGTCTTGTCCAAAGTAGGCCGATATCTTCTAAGTTACGGGCTCACTACCGTTCGCCCAGAAAAAATCGCCACCTGAACGGGGTGAAGCATCTTAGCATCGCCAAACTAATGGGGTGAAAAGCCTTAACAAATCCAAAGTAATGGAGCGAAACAGGGGAGGCCCCAATAGACTTCCATCGGACCAAATAGCTACGGTTAAGACAATCCAAGAGAGAGCGTTATATTAGGTATATTGTACTTAGATTATAGTTAGGTTTGGGCTAGCTTAAGGGGAGGTATTTAGTTTGTTCCCTACGTTTCATCAAGCTTAAAATTACACCCCCCTAGACCCCCTTTCAAGATAAATTTGTACATTTTTCGGTAGAAAAATGTCCAGGCCGGAGGCCGGTTGCTCTTAAATTACAGGCTCGCTATCGCTCGCCAGGAAAAAATCGATACCTTAATGGCACGAAAGGTCTTAAAATTGACAGAAATAGGGCACAATGTCTTAAATGTCCAAACTACTAGGGCGAACGTCTTAAAATCTCAAAAGCAATGGGGCTAAACATGAGAGAGAAAGGGGTCCAGAAAAAAAATCCCTTAAGTGGAAATCTCCCCTTAAGATAGGTTGCTGCACGGACTCTACGATATATGAATTATTTTACGTTACTCTGAATAATAAGAAGGTAGGTATTTCAAGATTTGATCAGGGAAAGATAGGCTATGAATTGACGTGGGATTTTGTGTTACGGAAAATGTGGTCAGTTTGTTTTGTTCTGGCCACCAAATATCACTAAAAAGTAATCCTTTCACTAATACAAGCCACAATCAGTTTGGAGTTTACATTTCAAGTACGTACACGATACCTGCATTACGTGTAGTCTTTGTGTTCTCATCTTTCCTCGTTCTCTTTCGTGTCTCTCTGTGTCTCTCTCTCTCTCTCTCTCTCTCTCTCTCTCTCTCTCTCTCTCTCTCTCTCAAATTAACATGTAAAAGGGAGGCGCGTAAGGGTGGCGAACCAGTGTTAACGTGAGAGGCTGCTGGGGGGAGATGAATCTCTCTCTCTCTCTCTCTCTCTCTCTCTCTCTCTCTCTCTCTCTCTCTCTCTCTCTCTCTCTCTCTCTCTCTGTAGGTATGAGTACGGATATGTATGTCTGCATGTGTATCTGTGTCTGCATAGGTGCATTCATTCATGTATATATGTTACTTATGTGTATATCATGTTTACAAACTAGGCAGCATATCTTTGAACACCTCACACATGTTATTTTACTATCTATAAAAGTTATCAAGCCATATAATACAATATACTAGGACAATAATAATACAATATGATCTCTTGACAAAACAACATGCAACTCTCTCATATAATATATATATATACAGGGTATATATATACTGTATAATATATATATATATATATATATATGAATGAGAGGATAATTTTACCCATAAATATCAGAATTCAGGATTCGAAAACAGGAGCATAAAACTTGTTAAGTAAGCTATGACCAATTTAACTGTATGTATATATATATATATATATATATATATATATATATATATATATATATATATATATATATATATATATATATACACACACAGTTAAATTGATCATAGCTTACTTAACAATTTTTACTCAAGTACTGTTCAATATGTAATGAAATTGTAATGGGTCGTTTTCAAACACCCTGTATAGGCTATATATTATAGTAAGTTATTAATTTATGTATTTACTTTATTTACTTATTCGGCTTCAAGCCAAATTCGAGAATATATGTTGAGAACTTTGCACGTACTGTACGAGTGAACCTCCAAGAGTCAAGGCATTATCAACATATACTGGTATAAAAAATTCCCACCGCTGTACACATCCAATCACCTTACTGCATCCGCTACTGCCTTATATGGTCAGGGAACGGGTGGGGGGGGGGGGGGGGGGGGGGAGGGATTATAACTGCAGGTGGAGTGTGTAGCAAGAGGGGGTTATCGGACAGAGAGAGAGAAGAGAGAGAGAGAGAGAGAGAGAGAGAGAGAGAGAGAGAGAGAGAGAGAGAGAGAGAGAGAGAGAGAGAGAGAGAGAGAGAGAGAGAGAGCAGCTAAGATAAATCCCGCACTACATATATTTTAAATATAAATTAAAAACACGTGGCGGAAATATATAAACAGTAAATTTTAATAAATTAAAGCACATCCGGGTTGAATGATTACCCTGCATGTTGTGTGTCGTTTTTGGTGTGATTAGGATCGTGGAGGTGGATGTCCATGTCTGGGTACCGTAACAAATCAAGCTAGGACTATAATATTGGCTAAAATACTAAAATATCCATTAATTGGTTATCAGGTGCTTCGCAAACAAACACATACACACACAACGACATTCACCCACCCACACACACACTGACATTTCACCCACACACACACACATCCACACTGACACCCACCCACAGACACACACACTGACACCCACCCTCAGACACACACACTAACACTCACCCACAGACACCCACTCACAGACACACACACTGACACCCACCCACAGACACACACACTGACACCCACCCACAGACACAACTGACGTCATGGCATTGAAAGATTTCAGATTGACCTGTCGTAGCTAAGGAGTAGAAAGAATCTGCCGTAACAGCGATCATAAGGCAGGAGTGGGTCACAATATGGCGGCGTTGTACCCTGCGCTATTCGCTGTAAGTAGGCGAAAAATCATCACTTCTAACCTCTGTAACTCAAAAACTACTTGAGCAATCGAGCTATGTCTACCATTTGGGAAGAGTCAGCCAAGGAATAGATGTGGAAATTTCTAGCCAATTTGCTCTAGCCTTTTTTGAGTTACAGAGGATAGAGATCAGGATTTCTAGCCTACTTACAGCGAATAGACTATAGTGACTGTAGGGCCGGTCCTATAGTACACTATACTTATCACCGATAACGAAGTGAAAGCGTAACTGGAAGTGGACACGGTGTAGTCGCGGTCACAATCTGGAAACATCATCTTATTTCCGTTTTAGTATTCGTTGTTGAAGCCTATCTGCAATATATTAAGGCTATAATTAAAACATTGTATTCATTTTATTCAGCTTAAGAATGATATGAGGGACTGAGTTAATGGAGGAGTTGAATACCTTATTGGTCAATAAAGGTAATGTTAAGTCATTTATTTAACTGTGTGTGCCTTAGATTTGTTAGATTTGTCTGCGTTTTTTCTTTGATATCGTATGGTTGAACCACATTATTAACAAAGTATATTGATTATTTAAGTTTCATTTCATGAAGTGCTTTCATTCACCATTTGTATTTTTCGGGTGTTTCACTACATGCACATATAGACACATCATTATATGTGCCAGGTATTTACTAACTTTTCTTTATGGATATAGAGCCATGAAGAAAATGCTGGGCTTGATATTTATGCTTGAATTATCTCACGTATATCACTGTAATGTTTTCTACAGACATAATCGAGGAAGCAATAATCCACTTCTGTCACCCTAATAAAAGTGCTTCCTTAACCCCTTCTGTACCTAAGACGTCCTTTTTTTACCTTTATTCTTGCTACTATTAGACGATTTCATTCAGTATATAAAGGGCCTACACCTATTAACAGGCTTCGAACTATCTCACTTAACCCATTTTACTACTTCCAAACCTTCTGAAACTGCACAAAATCGTCTAAATACAGCAAGAATATAATAAACAACCCGTCAGCGGTAGAGAAGGAGTTAATGAGTGTATACAAATTCCTGAAATAAACACTACTCACGAATATCATCCTATATTAAGGGGAGGTATTTAGTTTGTTCCCTAGACCTCCATCAAGCTTAAAATTACATCCCCTTGAGTCCCTTTCAAGATAAATTTGTACATTTTTCGGTAGAAAAATTTCCCGGCCGAAGGCCGGTTCCTCTTAAATTACAGGCTCGCTATCGCTCGCCAGGATAAAATCGACACCTAAATCGCACGAAAGGTCTTAATATGGGGCGAAAGTTCTTAAAATCGCTAAACTAATGGGGCAAACATTTTATAATATCAAAAGCAATGGGGCTAAACATGAGGGAGAAAGGGGTCAAGAAAAAAATCCCTCAAGTGGAGATCTCCCCTTAACCCCATTCATTCTCCCCAGTCTCTATAAAAGTGCCTGGAGTCCACAGTAAGTCCTTTCCTAGACACCTTGAACTCCCATGTGTCTGTGTTGTGTCTGTCGGAGGGCTGAGGTGTGGAAAAAATATAACGAGTCCTATTATTGCGTCACCACCCCCCCCCCCCCCCCTCCCCTCTCTCTCTCTCTCTCTCTCTCTCTCTCTCTCTCTCTCTCTCTCTCTCTCTCTCTCTATCTCTCACACACACACACATATGTAAAGGTAATGTTCAAACATACATTAAAAACACCACTTACACACCTTAGCGTACACAATTACACACACACACACACACACACGTATACAGGTAGCATACAAACATACATACATAAAGACACATTTAAGCACTCGACGGTTCACACACACACACACACACAAACACAGGTATCGTACAAACACACATACAAACACACAGGTAACGTACAAACGCACACACACGCACAGGCAACGTAGACAGACAGACACACACACACACACACACTTCCTTGTCTGGTGCACAGCTTTTTATACAAGGCCTCCAGTGACACAGGCTAGAACATGATGACAGAGACCGGTCAGAGCTACGTAGTACACATTTCACAACGCTCTCTCGATACTATTCTAATAATTGCCGACTTGCGAGTTTCGTTCTATAAGGAAGTTGGAGCTGTAGACAACGACGATGCCGGAAAATGATGCCAGAAAATAATGCCATAAAAAGATGGCAGGAAAAGCTGCCGGAAAAAGATGCCCGAAAAAGATGTCAGAAAAACATGCCAGAAGAAAATGCCAGAAAAAAGAGGTCAGGAAAAGATGCCAGAAAATATTGCTGGAAAATTATGCTAAAAAATGATGCCAGCAAATAATGCTGGGAAATTATGCCAGAAAATGATGCCGGATAATAATACCGGAAAATTATGCCAAGAAAGGTGCAATAAAAAGGTTGGTGTGACAGTGCCTGGCCAAGAACTTTCCCTGGACGCTGCCTCTCAAAGCTCTATCATTCGTCCAGCTGTACCTTCAGGCAACCTCACAAGCGACAACAATTTATATAACCCTTGTTATGTACGTGTAGAGTCCTTGGAGTGCCACATGTATTTGTTGATTTCATTAATTGAGCTTAGAGGTGAAGTTGGTTGGTGGAAAACGCATAATAAATCAATAGTTCGCCGTAAACCATGATGATAATTTGTGAGATTATCTAGAAAGTGGGAAATTAACCCTTTGAGTATCAGCGACGTGTGTTCTATTGTATTCTAGCTGTATTTAAACGATATTATGCAGCTTAACAAGGATCTGTGGTAGCTAAATGGGTTGGTTTAGATACTTTGAAGCCTTATTATTGCTACAGGTCCTTCCTAAACTAAATGAGATCGTCTAATGGTAGCCGGAATATAATGAAAAGAACTTCACCGGTATTGAACGGGTTAACCCATTCAATACCGGTGATTTCTCTTTCAATATATTCTGACAACTTTTACACGATATTATTCAGTTTGGGAAGGACGTCTACCTATTAAAAGCCCACAGACTATCTCACTGTAAAAAGAAAATTTGTAAAATTTACAGAGAATATCTGGCAATTAGGCTGCCAAACATTCTCTGTAAAATTTACAGCATTCTGTATAATCATTTACAAAAATACACTGTGGAATTTACAGACTGGCTTGTATTTTTTTACAGATATAATCTGTTAATTTTTACAGAAAATCTTTTAAAAATTACAAAATTATATGTAAAAAAATTACAGAATATATCTGCTAGATTTAGGTTACATTTCAATTGTATAGGTAACAGTGTTACTGTCAAAGTTTTTACAGAATCATGTAAATTATACAGATAATGTTTGGCAGCCTAATTTCCAGAAATTGTTCCGTAAATTTTACAGAATCTTGTACTGTTACACTTATATTTTGTCATTCTCGGTAACCTAGTTCTACCAAAGCAAGATATGTAAGAATGAACACACACACACACCGTATATATATATATATATATATATATATATATACTTTTAAGTTAAATACCTGTATGGGAGGGGTAGCTGAGTGGTCATGAAAATGGACATGTGAAACGGAAAATCCACCATCTACCCATGTAAGCATATGGTGCAAAACCGAATTAGCGTACAATATGCATTACCGGGACATTCGATGCATACTTTACCAACAGCAATATGTCTTACATAAACACAATATATTCGCAACACACAAAGAAATAACATCATATAATCATAATTGGTAGGCCTATTTATAATTGACCAACATTGTTTATTATGACCTAGCCTTGGCGAGGTTATACTGAATAGGCCCTATAAACCGTTACCCATAACAATCCCACCCACCATCAGTTAGGTTAGGCTATGTTAAACACCGTGAGTTGTTTGATATAATATATAACGCAACCTTACCTTGTGTCACGCAATGGCTGTAGGCTACAAATATATAACGCAACCTTACCTTGTGTCATGCAAAGGCTGTAGTCTACAAAAATAGCAAAACAAAATTCTGATTATGGTAGCCTGTTACGTACGTAAACATTGCCTAAAACCCAGCTAGAAAGCAACCGTGAAAGTATTTGGTTACACATTATAGACATGTACAATTTTACACATTGTCAGAAACTTACTAACTTGCACTGTCATTCATTCAATATCCAATTAAATATCTATAGGCTAGGTTGCTTACTTTGGCTATACCGGTACCTGTTGGAAAATACACACAAGGTACTGTACTGTACATTACTAGTACTGTTTTAGCCTAGCATTAAAACAAGAAGTATACAAGCTAGATAATCGAGTGAGTTGCCTCGGCACATAGAAGCATATGAAGGCAATTCATTCACGTCCACCCCCTCTCATGGATTACGTCTGGCAATTAGATAGATAGACAGATATATAGATATTTAATCATAATATGGTAGGATAGATCTTTTAGTTTTCTACCAAACGTTAAGCAATTGTATTCAGCTGATGAAATTAAACTGGGCAAGGGTATATAAATAGGCTAAGCAAAACTTTTCCAGAAACACATAGGCCTACACTTCTGGTAGCTAGTTTTTATACTAGGCTACTTTTGTTAAAGCTAGACGTGTTTACTCAGTTTAAGAAAGAGCTCTTGTATTCCCGGCATTAGCCTATATCTTATTACAAATGTAAATGTGCATACAATATTGCCAACAAGGGCTCAACAACTAATAGTTTCTTACCAGTTACGACATTCCAAAGCAAGAGATACAGCAAATCACGCTGTTTATTGTCCATGTTCCATAGTTCCTGGCGATAATACTGAGTATTTCCACAGCCCATCACGGTTAATAAGGTTGTGGTAATAATTGAGGTAAGGAATTATATGTGTGGAGTTGGAAATTAGCAAAATTATCACACGAAAATACAGCCTGCCTGCTCTCCCAGAAGCAAGGCCTACTCTGCTCAAAACGATTTTCCCGCCTAAAAGTCAAGTGACTCGCAGCTCCTATAAATATCGCCACACATATAGTTTATTGATATAACAACACCTACATTTTGTCAAAATGAATTCCAATGATTTATATAGAAGAAGTTTCATGAAATATACCCTGAAAAAGATGCTTGAAAAGTGTCATATATAGATGAAGGTTATAGAAGTATCTGGCAATTCTGGTGATAAATTATTGCCTCGTTTTCTAGATACATTGCAAGGGTATACATTTAATTTGACCATTATATAAACAAATATTAAGTATTTAGTTAACTTAATTTGTAGCAGTGTATAGGCTGCTACAGTTCATAAAGAACAAATATGCCAGCCGTCCGGCTGGCTCAGTTGATAGTGTGCCTGATTCCCATCTTGAAGGTCTCGCGTTCAATCCCCGCTCAGATTGAAAAGTTTGTTCTGGGATACAGCCGGCGATTACCATCTCCCCAAGAGCAAGGGGGATGGGTCATGGTCTCTGGTAGATTAAAGAAAGCCAAGCGCTTGTGAATCCTCGAAGGAGGAGATACGGGCGCTATATAAGAAACCAGAAGATTATTATATAGTCAATCTTCCTTTAGTTATTCAACACCATGGTTTTACAGTGGATGCCTGTAATATAAAATACAGATATTATCTGTATTTTAAGTTTACTGTGAATTTTCTGTTGATAAATACAGAGACAAACATGTAAAAATGCAGATATTTTTTACAGTGTAGAAGGCCTTCTAATCCTAAGTAAAATCGTTTAATGGTTCACTTTTTGGGCGATTTTTGCATGTATTCATTATTTTTCTAGTTTCCTCCCTAGACCTCCGTCAAATTTAAAAAACAAAAAAACATCCATTAGATCCCCCTTCTACATTACTTTGTACATTTTTCGGTAGAAAAATGTCAGGCCGAAGGCCGATTCTTCCAACATTACAGGCTCAATATCGTTCGCCAGGGAAAAAATCGACACCTAAATAGCACGAATGGTCTAAATATTGACGAATAAATGGGGCGAAAGGTCTTAAAATCGACTAACTAATGGGGCAAACATCTTAGCATCTGAAAAACTAATGGGGCTAAACATGAGGGAGAAAGTGGTGCAGAAAACCGGCCCATCCCCCATTAATGTCGGCCAGAATAAAGTCAAAAGGCGTCCTAACACTGAGGGAGTTAATAAACTCTAGGGACTGACTTAGCCACTTAATTTTTCCATAACCGGGGTCATGAGGTATCTTAAGGGGAGGTTTTTAGTTTTCTCCCTAGACCTCCATCAAGCTAAAATAATAATAATAATAATAATAATAATAATAATAATAATAATAATTTAAGAATACCCCAACACCCCCTTTTGAGATAAAACGAGTATTTTTTTCCGATTAAAGACGTTTCTCTTAAACAACAGGCTCGCTATCACTCGCCAAGAACAAAATCAACACCTAAATGGCACGAAAGGTCTTAAAACTCACAAAAATGGGGTGTAACATCTTAAAATCACCAAGCAAATGGGATGAACGTTGTAAAATATCCAACTAATGGGGCTAGATACTAGGGAGAAGGGGATCCAGAATACTAGGGAGAAGGGGATCCAGAATACTAGGGAGAAGGGGATCCAGATACTAGGGAGAAGGGGATCCAGATACTAGGGAGAAGGGGATCCAGAATACTAGGGAGAAGGGGATCCAGATACTAGGGAGAAGGGGATCCAGATACTAGGGAGAAGGGGATCCAGATACTAGGGAGAAGGGGATCCAGATACTAGGGAGAAGGGGATCCAGATACTAGGGAGAAGGGGATCCAGATACTAGGGAGAAGGGGATCCAGATACTAGGGAGAAGGGGATCCAGATACTAGGGAGAAGGGGATCCAGATACTAGGGAGAAGGGGATCCAGATACTAGGGAGAAGGGGATCCAGATACTAGGGAGAAGGGGATCCAGATACTAGGGAGAAGGGGATCCAGAAACAGATACTAGGGAGAAGGGGATCCAGATACTAGGGAGAAGGGGATCCAGAATACTAGGGAGAAGGGGATCCAGATACTAGGGAGAAGGGGATCCAGATACTAGGGAGAAGGGGATCCAGATACTAGGGAGAAGGGGATCCAGATACTAGGGAGAAGGGGATCCAGATACTAGGGAGAAGGGGATCCAGATACTAGGGAGAAGGGGATCCAGATACTAGGGAGAAGGGGATCCAGATACTAGGGAGAAGGGGATCCAGATACTAGGGAGAAGGGGATCCAGAATACTAGGGAGAAGGGGATCCAGATACTAGGGAGAAGGGGATCCAGATACTAGGGAGAAGGGGATTCAGATACTAGGGAGAAGGGGATTCAGATACTAGGGAGAAGGGGATTCAGATACTAGGGAGAAGGGGATCCAGATACTAGGGAGAAGGGGATCCAGAATACTAGGGAGAAGGGGATCCAGATACTAGGGAGAAGGGGATCCAGATACTAGGGAGAAGGGGATTCAGATACTAGGGAGAAGGGGATTCAGATACTAGGGAGAAGGGGATTCAGATACTAGGGAGAAGGGGATCCAGATACTAGGGAGAAGGGGATCCAGATACTAGGGAGAAGGGGATCCAGATACTAGGGAGAAGGGGATTCAGATACTAGGGAGAAGGGGATCCAGATACTAGGGAGAAGGGGATCCAGATACTAGGGAGAAGGGGATTCAGATACTAGGGAGAAGGGGATCCAGATACTAGGGAGAAGGGGATTCAGATACTAGGGAGAAGGGGATTCAGATACTAGGGAGAAGGGGATCCAGATACTAGGGAGAAGGGGATCCAGATACTAGGGAGAAGGGGATTCAGAAAACATATCCTTAAATTATGGGGGGATGGGCCGGTTTTCTGGACCACTTTCTTCCTCGTGTTTAGCCCCATTAGTGTCAGATGTTAAGATGTTTGCCCCATTAGTTAGTCGATTTTAAGACCTTTTGCCCCATTTCTTCGTCAATATTTAGACCTTTCGTGCTATTTAGGTGTCGATTTTTTTCCTTGGCGAACGATAGTGAGCCTGTAATGTTGGAAGAACCGGCCTTCGGCCGGGATATTTTTCTACCGAAAAATGTACAAATTAATCTAGAAGGGGTGATCTAATGGATTTTTTTTTTTAATTTGATGGAGGTCTAGGGAGGAAACTACAAAAATAATGAATACATGCAAAAATCGCCCAAAAAGTGGTACACTATCTTAATTAACCCTTTGAATCCAATAGATCTTCCTAAAACTGTTTAAGGGAGCCCACCTCGCTTTTTTTCTCTTTCTCTTCCTCTCTCTTTGGCTTGTATCCATTTGGCCCCATTCAGCCTACTATTTTAGGACGTTTACCCTTATCCAGGTGTCAATATTTTCCTGGCGAGCGGTAGCCAGCCAGCATATATATATATTTTGTTTTTGACAGCAAGCTAAATGTGTACATTTTTCGATAGAAAAATATGTCCGGAGAAGCCAGATTTCTCCATACAATGCTGGCTCGCTATCGCTCGCCAGGAAGAAATCGACACCTGGATGGGGATAAACGTCTTAAAACAGTTGGCTGAATGGGGCCAAATGGATACAAGCCAGGGAAAGAGAGAAAAGGAGAGAAAGATAAAAAAAAAAAAAAAAACGGTGACTTCCCTTAAGGGGAGATGGTCGAATTTTTGGACACCCCTCTCCCTCATTATTTGCCCCATTAATTTTCAGATTATAAGACGTTTGACCCATTATTTTGGCAATTATAATACTTTCGCCCTTTTTCTTTGTCAGTATTAAGCATTTTCGTGTCATTTAGGTGTCGATTTTTTCCTGGGGAATTAATAAAATTAGAATACAAATATATTACTGTACCTATAAATTAACAAATCGTTCTAACTTCTTAATGATTAGATACCGCCATCGAAATGTTCATGTCAGAGAGAGAGAGAGAGAGAGAGAGAGAATGTGTCAATGAGCTAATTAAAGTGTATATGTGTGTGATATATTATATAAAAGGGTACTCGAATTGTTGTCTATAGATTGTTCTCAAATTAAATTAGAAGTGTATAACCGTTTTGGTAAGATGATCCTCAGGGTATTAGAGTGTTGAGCCTATAATTGGGCTTTGTAATTGCGGTTGTGTGGGACAGGGATCTGCCTTGCTTAGGCCAATCGGCTTTCTGCAGACTCCCATTTTCTTATGTTCTTATGTTCTTAAACTATTTTCGTTAGAATCTCTCTCTCTCTCTCACACACATGAACATTTCGATGGCGGTATATGAAAACTAATCATAAAGAAGTTAAAACGATTTTTTTTTCATTTATAGGTACACTACTATATTTGCATTGCCTATAAATCTTATGTTTATACTCACAATGAGATTGACACATCAATCAGTATGGGTTGGGGAAAAATCCTTATTTTTAGGAATTATGTATATCGCTAATCTTTGGTGTATTGTGTTTGCCACTTGTGATGATATATACCCATGATATTGTTTGGTTAACCAGATTTACACCGAACACTGTATTTCGAGTATAAAAGTCGCAGAATGAGTCAAGAAAGGGTCTTTAATTCCGCAGATTTTGATTAAAGAGACAGCAAAATGAATCGCATCGCGCTTGTGTTTTGGAAACGTGGCACCACTGCGGCGGGTGACGTTTGAGCTAGTAGTATTGCCAAAGGTCAGGGATTTTGTTAATTTAAGAACTACTTTTTGTCTATAATCATATATATATATATAAACAGTTTCAATGCATGGAATACACAATTAATAGGAATACTGAAGGTTTTAATGCAAGTGCCTTTATACTACAGGGTGATACAAATACTATCCCTACTCAGTATACAATCATTTAAACCCGTATATCGTTGGTCTATATTGTATGAATAATATTGAATATATGTGTGTAATCTATGATATAATATTGTAGTATTGCATTAACATAATACAATTAGAAAACAAATACAGTAAGCCACACATTCGATCATCTAAACTCCATGATAAATGGCTTATGTGTAGACGGATAATGTGAGGCTCTGATCACTTATTCAGAATTCGCACATCATAATAGTGTATAAAGCTAAACAATAAAAACAACCTATGTAGCCTATGATTTAAATGTTCTAGGGCAGGATCATGCGCCCGAATTATCCCTTTTGGGAGAGGCTGGCAACCACCACTGGAGGTCCTCAGACAGAATACTCGAGTAAGTGCCAGGGTTGCCAACCTAGCGACTTTACCGCTAGATCTGGATATATTTACTTCCAATTGGACTCTAAGAGGCCATTACTGATATCTAGCGTCATGGGCTTTACTTATTTTCTGGAGATTAGGATAAATTTTAAGCGATACTCTAGAGAATAGGCCATTTTATAACGATTATTTACATTTTCTACTATCTAGCGATTTCTGAAACTAATCTAGCAGCTTTTGGGGTTTTTTCTTTGGTAACCCTGGTGAGTCTGGTAGTCTACCTCTCGTTTAGTGAGGCCGGAGAATCGAGAAGGGCTGTACGTATCGCATATCACTCCGGCCGTCGCGACCTTGTTCTCTTTTTCCCCATCCCAAGTGCAGTGTGTTGGTGCAAATTAATATATTATGTGAAGATTATCCTATGCCACTTCTTTTATCCTACCTCATTATATCAAAGCAACGAGTGCTCTTTCGTATTACGAGTAAATAAGTAAAACGTATAATAACTTCGAGAGAAAAATAATCCAGTTTTTGTTTTGATTGATCGAGGTTAGGTATTTTGGTTCTTTCTGGCTAAACTAGTCATATGATTTGCTTAGGCCTGAAAGTCACGATGGCTAGTTCTGCAGTGCCTCGTGCAGACTACTAGCGACACTCGCAAATAACAAAACAGTGCCTCCTAGCATCACAAGACACTCAGCTGGCATACTAGTTGGCCAAGATGGATCTACTATGCTGCGAGAATGCCAGTGTGGACCTGGATATGAAGTGCAAACCGTATCTGGACCCTGTATTATTGACTGATGACCGAGTGCTTTACAATCTACTTAACCTGGAGGAGAAATACATGCCCAACTGCAGTTATTTCTCGTGTGTGCAAACAGAAGTGGAGCCCAAGATGAGGGACGAGGCGGCACAGTGGATGCTGGATGTAAGTAGCCTAACTCCGGGATACAATTGGATTTATCTAGCGAAAGCTGCGAAACTAAGCCCAACATTTTGCTGTTTTTTTTTTTTTTTTTTTTTTTTTTAATTGGTCTAGGCTAGCCTAGGCTATTTTTCCGTGATTGTTTTTATTTTTTATTTCTAGGCTAGGCCCTATTTTTGTATTAGCCTATTATTTTTTTTTGGGGGGGAGCCTAGCCTAGCCTCAGTGGAAAATAATTTGTATAGGCCTAGGCCTATTTGTTCATGTGCCGTAATTAATTTATAACTCCTAAATCCAGCTAGAATCTTATAGGCCTAAGCCTATGTGTGGACTTGCAAATATAGGCTACGGGTAGCCTACTGATTAATTATCGGCACATTAGGCTACATAGGCCTATTACGTTTATCTCGTTTGCAAAGATCTAGCATAGGCTATCTATAGGACTAACATGAATAGTGGGTACATTTATCACTTCTAACATGTACCGGGTATAGGCTATACACATTAATTAGCAAATGGTTACATAAGAGCACACCGTACAAAGAAAATATATACAGTTACTGTTACTACAGTACACTGGTTTAGAAACAATTATCTTTCCATTAGCCTATAGGCCTAATTTAGCCATTGACAAAACCGATTTATCTGCCAGGTTTTTCCATTATGATAATAGCCTAGTTGTGTCTCCTGTGGTATTTGTATAGTTGGCAAGGGCTTATTATTGCCGTGGCTAGGACTGTGTTGTGCAATGTGTTTGGATTGGATGTGGTGCAATATGCATAGGCCTAGCCTACAAGTGTTTCTGACGTCTGTCACACCAGCGACGTAGGCCTAGTTACAAGTCCTCTGTCGAAAACGATTAGGCCTATATTAACACATATACGGTAATGCAATGAAGCAACTTGGTTGAGCCCGAGAACTTTCAGTCTTCTACTGTACTTCTCACTGCTCGGCTTGTTCTTCCTCTGTCCAATTGCTCTTCTGTCTAAAGTAGCTCCAGCCATCTGGTCTGGATAATGCTATTAAAGATAAACAGTACTTGGTTGAGGCCATGTACTTTACACTTTTTACTGTAGGCAACTTCTCATTCCTCAACTTATTCTTCCTCTATCCAAATTACTCTATTCTCCTACCATCAGTCTGTCAATGATAATAATAATGATAGGGCCTAGCTCTCCACCTTTTACTTGAATAGCCTACTTCTCTACTCGGCTACATTTACTCCTTTACTTCTCTGTAATTCTTAGACACCTCTCACCTCACCAACCTGTACTTCCCCTTCAACTCAACTCATAGCAACACTATTTGACGCCTTCTACAGTCTACTTCTTTCTTTTACTTACAGATACAGACTGAGATACTTACAGATGTCTTCTGGTAGAGGCCTCTCAGGCCTGTAGCACCAGTTCTTCTTCATTAATGTGAAAATCAACTTCTTGTATACTGGTGTGGCGGTGGTGGCAAGTGGTGTTTATCTTTGCTTTGTGGTTATATTTTTGTTCTTGATTTTTCCAGGCATGATCTAATTTTCTTTCAACTTATCATGCACCTTTGTTTTCAATTCCGCAATATTCTCCCGAACTTCGTTAACATTTTCTTTCACATGTGACAAACAATTTGATCCTCAAAACTAACCATTTTTGCTTCCAAAGTCCCTAGTCTATCCGTCAAGTCCCTAGTGCCAGCTGAGTTTCCTTCCACTAGAACATTAAACTTTACTGAACTTGCCTCCATATGATTCAACCTGTCATCAAATTGCTTCTGCTTGTCCTGACTTTTAACGAGTGCATTATCAGAATCTGTCACTTCCACTTTACACTTTCCGCATTGTGAGTCCTTTTCAGCGTCACCAGCTGAGTCTTGTTTGTTTACGTGTGACGCCATCTTTTACCAGAGTTTTTTGGCAACTCAAGTCTGGAGGCTTGTGTGGGTAGTCTGGGTACTGCTTTGAGACATTATTTCCATCGAACCGATGCACTGATATATTATGCGTGCCTCATGCTCATACAAGGCCACGGTCTTCGATTTAGACCACCAAAATCAACAATAATGTCAGAGCGTCTCAAGCGTGAGCACTCACCACCGCCACCTTGCCTCACGGCATCAAACTCTTTGAGCAAAATCGTCAGGCACTTAAGCCATCATCAAACGAGCAAGTTTACCGGCTAGATGTAGCCTATCCGTACCTTGAATCCGATATATTCGTTATCATCTTACTGGCTGTTTTGTATTACATTAATTTGGACTGTACACGACTACGAGCTCTAACATACATAATACAATACAAATTAAAGATAACATTGTCAGACAGTAGACTTAATGTTAGCTACTTTTGGTCTCGGATACTGTGGCTCCGATACATCCACTGCATAAGGGTTCGTGTGACAACAACAATCACTAACATAATAGCGTACCAGCACTAAAATAACAGGGAAAATGTGACATCCAAACAACACAGACACCTTTAATTGTATATCCTTGACTTTGATACATCCCCTGTGGCCCTGCCATTGTTAAGTGGTAATTAGACCTTCAATCTATAGCCTACGGTATAAAACATTTTTTTTTTTTTTATATCTAGGCTATTACCAAAGTCCACAAGGACAAACAATGTTGTTCAATTATATTGTAAGAGGTATGACCAGTGATTGAGAGTAAACTTGGTTAGGTATTTTTATCGGTATATTTTAAAATACCATAGTAGCCTACTTGAAGTCAGAGGACTAATCGAAAGGAATTAATGAAAGATTGAACACGCAGTGACGCAGAAACTAGATTACCGTAACTTTTTAAACCACTTAGAAGACAGTATTGGTTTTACTCCAAGTACAATTATATATGGACCAATTGTTAGTGATCAGAAAGTTAATTACTATTGCAACTTACCCTTTTATCCCAAGAGATTATTTCCAAAATCAATCAAATCGGGGGGTAACTAAAATATATTTGAGAAAGGCATAATCTGATTGAAAGGGTTAATGGAAAAGTCGGCAAATATGCAGTCAAAGGTGAAAGAAGGGAGAAGGGACAGATGGTGAGATTCACAGCGAAGAAGATAAGAAAATTGAAAGAGAAGGAGAGAGATAAGAACGGAGCAAGTCTTAAAAGAAAGTACGATTCATGGTGAAAGGTGTTGGGGAAAGAAAAAGAGTATAGGCTAATTATATAGATGAAATAATTATTGAATCGAGAAAAAAAAATCATGAACGAACTTACATTCGGTAACAACGATTATTATACTATAACAATTGTGTAACTTCATTAAAAAAGGAGAGTTTAATGAGATGTTAATGAGTTTTAATAGTTGCCTAGTCCTTAGAGAACAGGTAAACATGGGTGAATTCAAAAATACCCACAATAAATAGAATATATTATACGTACCAGTAACTATAGATAAGGGGAAAATGAGTGAGACTGAGAATATCCGTATAAATGAAGAGGTTACCGGTATCTGGTAGTTGCCTAGGGAATTATTCAAGGAAAACAAATAATCGGAGAAGACGAAAGTAAGGTACCGGTACCTGAATCGTGGTTGCAAAGGAAAAAACACCTTGGCAACATGGTCTAGTCTAAGCCACTTGTGACTCAGACCATCTGAGCTCAGGTCGAAAGGAAAACAAATATTTTTGTTTTGTATTATCTTGTAAATACACGAACTGACAGTTTTCACTTAACATATTTTTTCATGAGCATAATATCATAAGTGTCACCTAGGTTCGAAACCACGGGAGGGGAGTAGTAAAAAATATAAGCAGCCACACATGTATTTGTGTGATTATATTATGTTCAGTATGTATAAATTGTATATATATATATATATATATATATATATATATATATATATATATATATATATATATATATATATATATATATACACAGTATATATACCGGTATATATATAAACAGACAGACACAGATATAGATAGAAAGATGAAAAGATTGATAAATGGAAATATAGATAAATAACTAAATATATATAAAAAATAAGCCTTTAGTATAGCCAATTAACTTTCACTTTTAAAAAAAAATTAACTCCCCCATAAAATCAGCGTAACTTTCACCTTGGAAAAAATCTACGCAACTGAGCTATAACCTTCGGGGTGCGTGTTCCAGATACCGCGGCGCCTAGTGAGTGAGTGAGTGTGTTTGGGTCACTAGGGAAGTAGGATAGGGGTCACTGTCACGGGCTAGGCTACTAAAATACTACTACTACACTCTCGCTCCTTTATCACTATGTCTACCCCTTTTACTCGTTCAAAATGTTGCTTTTCATTTTCGTTTCTGTTTGATTAAGTCGGGTTGGGTTAGTGTAGGGTGGTTATATACAAAAAGTGCCAGACGAGCCCATCTTCGCAAGGGAGCGTGCTGTCTCTTCAAACAGTCTGCTGCACCAAAACACAACCCACAACGAGGGGCGACGCGATTCTCGGTGCTGCTAGGAGTGTGGCGAACACAACCTTAGGTGACCTTAGGTAGGTATATCGGTTAGATAAACTAGGTTAGTTTAGTGTTTTACGTTGGTATGATAAGAGTAAGAATCCCCCTCTTTCATGCACCTGGGGCAGAGGGTAAGTTGGGGTTTATTTAATACATTCATTAGGCTCGGAAGTTAGTTACCCTACCGTATATTAATTTGGTTTGATTTGATTAGGTAACTTTGGTTAAATTACGTTTTACTAAGTTAATTTAGATAGCCTAGTTTGGTTAAGTAGGCTGTGTTATTTTCAACCCGTTTGTTCCAGGCCATCCGGAGTTCAAGAGTCTAGGGTCACAATGTTTAGACTCGTCATAATTAGTAGATTATAGTATAACCTAGCGTGTAGCCTAGAGGTTATATATGGTCAGGGAGTGGGGTAGAGGTCACTGCCATGGTCTACTCTATTTTTGTTTTGTTTTTTGTTTTTTTGTACTACTACATTGATTTGTATTTAATATTGTTCATACATTTTATTTTACAAGCATCAGATATTACTATTCAACACCATGCAACTTCAATCCAGTCTCCTTCCTATGCGACCCTCTGCCACTGCTGCCTCGTAGTCCACTTCTGCCACCGTCGCTGGTTGTGGTGCAGACAGTCTTGTTCCCCGCAGGCATAGTAGTGCTGATCTGAGCAACGAGAAAGATAGACGGCACCTCATCCAGGCTACAACGTGGCTCCTGGGCTGTTTCTTCTTCTCTGCGATGATTTCTGCAAGCCTTGAATAGAAGCACTGGGCCCTAGGTCCCATCCCTCCAGATGTGGTGAAGACTAGTGGGGTAAAGCTGCCATGTTCGATATTTAAGATCCTTTCCCCCATATGCCCTGACCTTCTCTTGGTCTACTCTACTACTACTACTACTACTACTACTACTACTACTACTACTACTACTACTACTACTACTACTACTACTAATACTAATACTATACTCTCGCTCAACCTTTCATCACACCGTCATCCCTAGAAAGTCTGTTCATTGTTCCCCTTTCGGCTCTCAACGTTTGCGTCGAATAGGTTTGGTTTGGTTGGTTGGTTGATCTAAGTTTGTTAGGGTGGTTGGGAAGGTTAGTAGACTAATTTGGTTAGGCTAGTCTATTTAGGTTAGTACAGTAGGTGTATTTGGAATTAGTATATACGAGCCTCTATCACGGCTTTGGCTACTACTGGTACCGGTACCTTACTACTACTACTACCACCACCGCCACTACTACTTTAATTACTACTACTACTACTGTGTACTCATTTACGTCACCTCTTGCGTCACACTCTCTGCCTCGAAGAAAGTTTCTCCTTGTTTCCCTTTCATGTTCGTGTTTCGCATTGTTTACGTGAATGTTAGGCTAAGTAATGGAAAGTTAGTTTAGATTACCGTAGATTATGTTAGCCGGTTAAGTTAGGTAAATTTAGTTAGATTAAGCTAGATATTGAGATTTTTTGTTTAGTGTTGCTAAGAAATAGAGAAGCAAGGTATACGGTACAGTAAGTTTCTTTCTCTATCCCTCAGCTCTCCTTGAACAGGCGAGTTTGTCGGTGTATTTCTTATCTATTATACTGTTAAAACTTCTATTTTTGCTTCATTACCGGTACCACATTCCAGGTCCCGTTTTCCCCATCTTTATTATTTTGTATTGTATAAGTTATTTAACTGTCATTCTAGTTATTTTTCCCTTTACTTGTTACAAAACCTGATGTATTGTCAGGCGATAATTTTGTGTTCGTTTTTACAAACACTTTCACTATTAGGCCTACTCGCTAGGTGCTTCTATCTCTGTTTCACCTACCACAGATTAAAACATATATAGCCTAGTTACGGACATGAGCGACGCAGCAAAGCACAACCTAGTATAGCCTATGCCTCTTTAACTTTGACTTTAATACATTTATTTTTCAATTTGACGTGATAATATTAACTAGCCTACCTAATCTAACGGTACCGTTTTTATAACTGAAAAGGGAAAAGTCTTAAATCACATCTTTTTTCAAAGTTAATCGACGCGTTCTTAATAAAATACAGCAATACGATGTTTTGTTTTGTTTTTTCGAAGCCTGGATTTTGGAATTGTTCTTTGTAGTAGTAACCACATTTTTGTATTCCTATGTTGACATATTATGTTCCTAGTTGAGTTTCGTACAATATTCTGCATATTTCTGCTACATTCATGAGTTTTTTGTAGTGTGTGTTTTTCCTTCACGGAGAAGGGAGATTCACGCTTGGGGGTTTTGTGCAGGATTACACACGTGGAGGCTGAGCAGTGAGGGTGATCAACTTGGTTTTGGTCAGGGAGGATTGGGGCTTTCCTATATTGGAGGGCCAAATACCATCCTATGAGCTTTTAAGTCCCTAGGGTGATTACCAGGTAAGAATAAGATAGCCTATTCAGTGTGTAACCAGTTAGGACTGTTATAGGCTACTGTACACATGTAGGTCAGTGATTTAGTTTAGGCTACAGTATCAGGCAAGAAGGTTAGATTACCATATATTTTGCATTACTGACACTGGTTATAGACTGCTGATCACTGAGCCTTGTGTTCTAGTATTCTACAGTACAGTATTTAAAGTTAGGCTAGGCTAGACTTTTGTGTTAAGTTAGGTTAACTCAGTAGGCTTTGAGATAGGCTAGGCTAGGAGTAAACAGACTATAGGCTGTGTGAATCCTTGAGTGCTTGCCTTATCATAGTTCTGCACATATCATTAATAAATATAATTGCCTGTTACATGTGTATTTATTTTCAAGAGTGCCTTTAATAACTATGATGATATTTATACCTTTATATGCTAGGTTATAGGCTGTACACATGTTATTAGGCTAATTATCAAACCAGTTGTCCCCATATCAGGTAACCTCTATAATAGATATATATTTCTACTGCATACAGTAGTTGTGTATTGCTCACTGAGGCATTACATAACATTCATAAGATCAGGGGAGGGGTTATAATTATAAACTAATATAATTTCCACCCCGTGACATTCTTGCTGAACCGATACCGAATATCGAAAACAATGCAAGGTTTCGAAAACGCAACGTCTTGTCATAATCAATCGAAAAACGTCAATTCACAGCGGGGGAAAAATCTATAACAGTTCATGATTAAGAATGACAAAGAACTGTAAACGATAGCAAGCAACAGATTGTGCACGAGGCTGCTTGTAATACGATACGATAAGGATAAAATGTCCTAAGAAGTTTAAAATCGACCCCGACACTCATTCATCCTTCTAACATGGGACTGGATACTCAAAAAGAAGTCGTATATTACGAAAAAGTGAGAGCCATTAACAAATATAATTAACAGCGTATTCCTTGCCCACGATGTCATAAGTTGCTCATATTCAGGATACTCAAACTATAATTTTGTTGGGGTATTACTGATGCTAGACTTACGATATAGAGTTTAGGATTAGACAATCAGAGAGAATTTAGACGCCGTAAATTGATGTTGAAAATGTTGTTTAGGCCGCGTCCGTAATGCCGTCAACACAGCCATTCACTCCCCCCTGGTGACTTCTGGGAACAGCTGTGTGATAGTGTTGCTGTTATCATGTGCCGCCTACCAAGATCCCACCACGTTCTAGGGAGCTATTATTATGTGTACGTTATATTATATAACACGGTGTTCTTTATTCCTTATTCGTGTTTCTGCTTTTCTCATAATTATACGGTATTTTATACCGGTATATCTTTGATGGAGCCTCTTTGTTTGTCATGTTTTAAGTGTGTCTGTGTGCACTGTGAGAATGCTGGTAACTAAGGATTTATATCGGTATCAGATGTTATTATTTACCGCACTTTGGATATTGTGCACACTTATAAAAATTTGAAATATAACCAAAGGGTTTGATCGAACCAAGACAGATATCATATAGCCTACGTGAACTCTTGTCCTAAAACAAATTGCATCACGCTAAGTACGGTACCTCAAATACAGTTCATCTGCCGTAAAACTACTTTATTCAACTTGGAAACTATCTGTCAAAGTCATGATTTTTTGTTTAAATCAAACATGGAAATTCAATTATCCTCTTACATTCCAATAACGTACCAGGTACTTTTATAACTTAGTGCGGCTACCACCAAACTATATACCGGTACCGGTAATTCATATATATATATATATATATATATATATATATATATATATATATATATATATATATATATATATATATATATATATATATATATATATATATATATATATATATATATATATATCGGTATGCCTGTGTACGGTGGTCTGAATGGAACAGGTTAATTTGGATGAGGATAAGATCAATTGGATTAAGTCAAATCACCAGAAACCAGTAGCTACCTTACTATATAGTGTATACCAGTACAATACCCTATTTTTACCGTCCTCTCCTACAATCAGTGTGAACCTTTAAGAAGGAAAATTTATGTATTACCGCTACTTGTCAAAAATTCTTGGACTATTCTCCAACCGAGTGACCTAGATGGCTCATCCAGGTGACTATCTTACTATCTCCTGCTTCCCTTTACGCCTAATTGGTTCACTACACAATATTTTGGTACCTGGACATACTACTCTAGCCTTCTTTCTCTATTTCTCCTGGTGAGCAGGTACGGTATTAGATAAGAGTCTCTCTCTCTCTCTCCTCCTGTGGACATGTCACCAAAACCACCGCCTTCACCACTATCTTCACAACTCACTAGGACCTCTTATCTTCATCACTGGCCAGCACTAGTTACCCAATACCAGGAACTCCAACACCACCACCACCAGAATATATTTTCAACTTCCACTACTTTCTTTAAATACTTCAACACCACCACCACCATTGTCATGACCAGAACCAACACCATTAGGCCTATGTATATTTTCTTCCACTACTTCCTTTTGCACCCACCACCAACACCATCACTATTATCATCACCAGAACCAACACCAAATGTATCATTACTTCCACTACTTCCTTTAACACCAACATCACCACACCACACCACACCATAATGTATCTGTAATTCCACTACGGTACTTCCTTTAACACCAATACCATCAACACCCACCACCACCATCAGAACCATCATCATCATCAACCCCCTTCACCACCACCAGCCTACCAGTCACACCAACTCTTGCATAACCTTATGTAACTCTTCGTGTCCCTATACCGTATTCCCCAAATAGGCCTATAACCCGGGATATAAACACGGCGTACGGGTATTTAAATTTAGAAGGGTAGCCTACCGGTACCGTACCATATGTAGAATTACAAGATCTTTGAATTTAGATGGGTGGAAGAATTTAATAGTTAGAGGGGTACCGTACCGGTATTTGATTTAGAAAGGTACAGTACCTGTATTTAAAGTTAGATAATATTTAAGTTAGAGGGATAATAGAAGTTAGAGGTGTAGGCTACCAGTATTTCGAAAGATACAAGTAATTACGGTATCGTTATACAAATATTTACAGTTAGAGGGGTACCGTATTTAAACTTAGATACCGGGTACCGTATATAATTTCAATTAGCGTGGTACCGGTACTGATAGTTAAAGTTAGTACGATAGGTCCTTGTCTTGCTTTATTAAACTTTGCAGGCAGTGATCGTTTAGTCTTCAAAGATTCTGAAAGTTCAAGTTACTTTGCAGGTAAATTCTCATTGTAGGTCATTTTTGTACTAGTCTATAATATATTGGTACACTTTTCCTTGTTGCAACACACAACATTTGTAGATACCGGTAGTTTGTTTTCCTGCTTGTATATGCATTCAGTTTCATGATCTTATTCGGGTAATTTCGATTAATTTTGACATTTGTCTATGTTCTTATCGTCTCTCTCTCTCTCTCTCTCTCTCTCTCTCTCTCTCTCTCTCTCTCTCTCTCTCTCTCTCTCTCTCTCTCTCTCTCTCTCTCTCTCTCTCTTTTGGTGCCCCCTGATCAGGTCTTGGCCTTTGTCTGACGAAAGGGAGGGCAGTGAAAGGCTGAGAGAGAGAGAGGTGTAGTGTGAGTAAATGACACTTTAACCCTTTCAGTACGATGGTGTCATTTAAAAAAATGGCTATCATTATGTACCGGTAATTTTATTCAGCTTAGAAAGAACCTGTACTGGTAGAGCTGATATACTGGTATACTGGTAGAGCTGATTTTAGCTAGGCTACAGGTACTTTAATTTCTAGATCATACCAAAGCGGAGTAAAATCGCCTAATGGTAGACAGTATAAAGCCATTGTCACACGAGCTATTTTTCCGTCAATTTTTACGGGCAATTGTGGTCTGGCATCTTCTGAATTATAGTTGTATATTATTTCAAGCTCTTAATATCATATAAAGTTAGTCTAGTTGTCGATTTCAATGCTAGAATGTCAGGAAATAGTGCGAGAAGAAACTTGCCGGAAAATGCGCTCGTGTGACACCGCCTTAAAATGAAAATGACGCGTTGGTACTGAAGGGTTTTAAAGAATCGATCTGGTTTGGATCTCATATGACCACACCTTGTAATCGGCTTCCACTCACAGTGAAAGGGTGGGAGATTAGATGAAGTTAGACAACCGAGAAGACCGCTGACAACAACCCCTTCCCCCTAACACCTCACTGACATCACTCCGGGACACCACATCTATGCCACTGACACCACGTTGACAACAACACATTCCCCTTGACATCACCACTACCATTCGGGGACACCAGTTATCTCATTGACAACTCGGCATCAAATTTACACAACACTAATATCACCATTTTTCACTGCCACCACCACCTCCTTGACATCACAATCTTCCCTGACATCGAATTGACTTAATTGTCCATGAACATCTCCCGACTTCACCATCCTTCTCCTGACATCTCCCTAAGAGCATTATACCCCCTGACACCTCTTTCTGGCATAACTATATTCCCCTGACACTTCTTTCTGACACTGCTATTTCCCCCAGACACCATCACCTTCCCCTTCTCCTCACCGGGCCCTGAGATACTGGTACTTGGGTCTCCTGAGATAGTGACATACGTTACGGTACCTAACTGGGAGGCAACTAGGGGAGTTTGTTTTGGTTCCCTTCCTTTCATTTTTATTTCCTCGTTTACCCGGTATATATTATTCTCTCACTCTCACACACACACTCTCACTCTCACTCTCTCTCTCTCACATACACACACAATTCCGACCGTCCCTTTGGTTCCCCCCTCCCCATCGGCCCAGGATTTATTTACACCTGAGAAGTACAGTGTAGGACCACCTAGATATTCTCGCCCGGCCTATAATATAAGGAATCGGTAAAATTTATGTTTTTGAGGCTAGTACCGGTATATTTCTGGGCTAGCATGTAAAAATAACGATGTAAAATTAAGGAATGAAGGAAGAGTGTCACTAGATTACTGGGGTAGGCTGTGGTGGCGATGTTTTGTGTTTTTGTGGAGACGGGGGAGGAATAGGTATCTAGGCCTCCATTGTTTAGTACTATTCACCCTCCAAGGTTAAGGAAGCGTGTGTGTGTGTGTGTTTACAGTCTTCCAAAATCCCCACAGAGAGAGAGAGAGAGAGAGAGAGAGAGAGAGAGAGAAAGAAGCACTGCATAAAATAAAAGTACCGGTATCAGTAACAAATAATGACAATACTGTATACTGTATATTTGGTTCAATGTATGGGGGTGCTGGTTACTCTCCTGAAGGTGGTTGTTCTCGAGGTGGGCGGCCAGCCCCTCCCCCCTGGTTTTCCCTTGTACTCTTTACTACCTCCCGTATCTTTAATATACTCGCCTGGCGCTGTATAGGCCTCCGGTAAATACCTGACGTAGGCCTAGGCCGGTAATGAAGTTGGGAGTGATAACTGAGGTGGTGGTGGTGGTGGTGGATGGGGGCGTGTGGCGCAGGGGAGAGGGAGAGCGAGAAATAGAGAGAGAGAGGGAGAGAAAACAAAACTATATATGTATAGTAATAGCCTATAATTAAATTGAACTACAGTACAATAAACAATTACTCGAAAACGCGCCACTTCTGAATGAAAAATTAACTAGTGGCTCTGGAATAGCCTATCAAAGTAAAACCAAAACAAATTACTGTATACATAAAATCCCAATAATTATACTAAATGCTGGATAAATAACACGAAATACAATCAGAAGGCAACCATGGTGTGCAATGGTGAATTGGCGATGGGGTTACACAGGTATAACGGTGGTGGTGAGGAAGGTGTCTGTCCACTTCACAACATCCATCGTCACCTGTGCCCAGACTCCGGAAAGTGCCACACCTGGAGATGTTATTGCATCACCAGCTTCCAGAACTTCCACATATTCATATTGCTGACATTATCAAGTACCCGGTAACAAGATTATTTATATCTGGAAATGTTTCAATATACTGTAGGCTACATGCAATATCCATACTTTAGTTCATACCTTTATTACTGGCATTCTTAATTGAAATACAAAAAGCCAAGATACCAAACTATTTTGAATAAAAATGTCATTGCCATGTTGATTGTTTCCAATTTACAGAGCATCTTAGGTAGCTACAATTTTGTAATTACTTTCCAAGAATATTACCGTACAATAGTTATGAGAATATACCGTAAGTTTCTCTCGATATTGTGAATAACTATCAACCCAAGTAGGAGCAATATGGTGGAAGTTGATTTATCTCTGTATGCCACTAGAGTTAGAGATAGAGTTCAATGGAATAACAGAGACAGCTGAAGTGTCCACCCATGAGGCCCCTTCTCCCTCCCCCCCCTCTCTCTCTCTCTCTCTCTCTCTCTCTCTCTCTCTCTCTCTCTCTCTCTCTCTCTCTCTCTCTCTCTCTCTCTCTCTCTCTCTCCTAGTAGGCTATATACCGTATACCTCCATTATACCCGCCTCTCTCTCCTTCCCCCCCCCCCCCCTCCCTCCCCCGCCTCCTCCTCCGTGGGCATACGTGTTCTATCTTGCTCTTGCTTTATTCTCTCTCAAGGTAACACATACATTAATAGCATATCTCAACACTAAACACTCACACTCGTATTACAGCAAATCACATGACACACACACACTACAGCAAATCACATGGCAAACACTTACATACACACACACTACAGCACGCTTACACACACTACAACACCCACGCTACATCACATACACACACTACATCACACACACACTACAGCACACTCACACACTACGACACATACACACACTACAGCACACACGCACACACACATACAGCACGCACACACACTCAAGGCCCCTCTCACGCTCCCATACCATATATGTGGCCACACACCTGTCTCATAACACAGCTGTGGGTAGATTGATCTCAACCCTGGGGTATAGGTTAGGCTGTGTGTGAGTGAGTCAGGGGAGGTGAGGGTGTTCTCAGTGCTCATTTATTGGTGTTTTCAATGTACTCTTCCTTCCTAATCATGTTGTCCTAGAGTGTTTATTTTTGTGGTTTTACTTATCACTATTGTCAATATTCTAGTGCACTTGGTGATTGTAGTGTAATGTTGTTCTCAGCCTCCTTGTTGACCCGATCAGTTGGTGCTCATAGAAATGGTGAAATATCGATGTTTTCCGTGTTGTGATCTGTTGGAGATCTCTCGCGGTTGGTCGTAAGCACATGATCCAACCTGCTGCTGCCTATCCCCTTCTCTTTCTCTTCTTCACCTTGCAAGTTGCAACCTTCCCCCTCCCCCTCCTCCCATCTCTCTCTCTCTCTCTCTCTCTCTCTCTCTCTCTCTCTCTCTCTCTCTCTCTCTCTCTCTCTCTCTCTCTCTCTCTCTCTCTCTCTCTCTCTCTCTCTCTCTCTCTCTCTCTCTCTCTCCTTCCTGTAGTGTAGTATATCTTGTAAAGGCCACAATAGTGCCTTCATGCCTCCCTATTGACCTTGCAGTACGATATACTAGAAGGTCGCTTTGTCTCACGACTTGACCTTCTCTATAATTGGATTAACCTACTGCCTGCCTCATCCACGACCTATCCCAATCACACCCAGACAACCTTGCCAGTGTCTACCTTCTACCTATGGTTTACAATCCGCTTCACCCAGGATGGAACTCAACCCTTTCAGTACGATGACGTAATTGTTCCTATTGCTAAAGCTATTATTAGATCATACGTAGTTTTATTAGGCCATGTTGGAGTCAAAGGGTTGAGATCATTTATACCCTTCTAATATGTAGTAGGTCTTCCCAACACAAATTATAACGTTTGATTTAAGGCTTGACACGATTAAATGATAATGCCGTCATCGTACTGAAGGGGTTAAGCGTATGAAGTTGATAAAATGCTCTGACCTCGCCCACTGATCCAATCCAAACCCACACAGCAACACCACCCATCTTCACACTACTTGTTTAGTGGCTTTAAACAGGCCCTGCCCATAAAGTATACTAGTCCCACAGTGAAGTAGACCTTGCCCTCTCCCTAGGCTATAATCGAGATCCTACACTATTGGTATTGTAGACACGCCCATCACCACCCATAACGAGGGGCGTCGCGCTCCTTGGTGCCGCTAGAAGAGTGGCGAACACATCAAAAGGTATCAAAAGGTAAGGTATCTTCTATGTGCCGTATTGGTGCCTTAAGTATTAAACAATTAGGTGATATTGTTATTATTTTGATCAATTAATAGCTTTGGCATCAGAGGTCCATGGTTTATTATCTTCACCATTACAAGTCACCATTACTGACGGTCATATTATTCATATATACGGTACTGCAAAGGTATTGTCCAGTCGACCATGTTTCGTTTAGGGTACCGGTACCGGTATCTAGGCCCTTTGCCTTTACTGCCTCGCTCACCCACTGCCTTACTCTCCTTCACCTGCCTTACTCTTTGCCTTACTGCCTCGCTCACCCACTGCCTTACTCTCCTTCACCTGCCTTACTCTTTGCCTTACTGCCTCGCTCACCCACTGCCTTACTCTCCTTCACCTGCCTTACTCTTTGCCTTACTGCCTCGCTCACCCACTGCCTTACTTCCTTCACCTGCCTTACTCTTGCCTTACTGCCTCGCTCACCCACTGCCTTACTCTCCTTCACCTGCCTTACTCTTTGCCTTACTGCCTCGCTCACCCACTGCCTTACTCTCCTTCACCCGCCTTACTCTTTGCCTTACTGCTTCGCTCACCCACTGCCTTACTCTCCTTCACCTGCCTTACTCTTTGCCTTACTGCCTCGCTCACCCACTGCCTTACTCTCCTTCACCTGCCTTACTCTTTGCCTTACTGCCTCGCTCACCCACTGCCTTACTCTCCTTCACCTGCCTTACTCTTTGCCTTACTGCCTCGCTCACCCACTGCCTTACTCTCCTTCACCCGCCTTACTCTTTGCCTTACTGCCTCGCTCACCTACTGCCTTACTCTCCTTCACCTGCCTTACTCTTTGCCTTACTGCCTCGCTCACCCACTGCCTTACTCTCCTTCACCTGCCTTAAGCCGGAGTCACACGAGCCTTTTTTCGAGTAATTTCTACGGGCAATTATGGTCTGGAAGCTTTAAAAAATACACTTTAGGCCTAGCAGAATTCAGCCGCCTAACATAATCTACCTTCAGTCTAATTACCGATACCAGCGCGAAAATGTCCCGAAATAATACTAGAAAAAACTTGCTCATGGAAAATTGACGGAAAAAGTGCTTGTGTGACAGCGGCTTTACTCTTTGCCTCACACTGAACGATGTGGAAAACTTAGTGGGCTAAAGTTTAAATTGTTAGCCAGAATAAAACTAACACTTCCGATTCTATAAATACTTGTTATATTCTATCCTTACGTTCTAACTAATATGGTACGGTACCGTTTGATGATTTTATTCAGCTTAAGAAGGACCTTTCATATCACTTGGCATTGTGATCCTAGTAGAGATAAATTATATATTCGGCTACAGTATACGGTACTTATTCGGCGGCAAATAAAGGGCCCACTCGGATAAGGCTGAAGATTGAGAAACAGGCTTTTATACGGTTCATACACTGTGGCACGGTCCTTTCACTTTCATGTGATTCTCTCTCTCTCTCTCTCTCTCTCTGCCTACCCTGGTAACTATTCCCCTCTGTGTGTTATGTCACTAGCTTTTATCTCCTCTCTCACTCCCCTTTCCACTCAACTAGTGTTTTGTTATGTCACGTGACAGTCTCTCTCTCTCTCTCTCTCTCTCTCTCTCTCTCTCTCTCTCTCTCTCTCTCTCTCTCTCTCTCTCTCTCTCTCTCTCTCTCTCTCTCTCTCTCTCCTCTCTCTCTCTCTCCCTCTCTCTCTCTCTCTCTCTCTCTCTCTCTCTCTCTCTCTCTCTCTCTCTCTCTCTCTCTCTCTCTCTCCCCACCGAACAGATTACATATTCACCCGGTTTATTTTCTCTCAAAGTAATCCAGCAGTCATAGGATACCCCTTCCCGGATTTGCCACCATTTATCTAAGGGGCCCTTTGTTTTGTCCCCTCTACTACTGCTCCTTCAGCTACGCCTACAGGGTATTATAACAGGCGTAAGACAAGTTGTAGTTGTGATTATTGTGTTCGGATTGATATTTGTGTTCGCTATGACGTAAGAAAGTAGTTTGGAATAGATATGTAAATTCACTATGGTATTCTAGACAGTACAGTTATGACAAGACCTATAAAGAATAACAAATGTCACTACGATAGCAAAACAATGTTAAAGCGAATACATGCGGGAATAATACAAGCATTAATGTATCAAAACAACAACATCTCTGATAATAAAAGACACTACAAGACAAAAACTACAACACACCACTTCACCAACACTAACATCAAACCAAATAACAATCCAACCAAGTGCCAACACACACACACTACCACTATCAACAACCAAGTGCCAACACTCACACACTACCACTATCAACACCAAGTGCCAACACTCACACACTACCACTATCAACAACCAAGTGCCAACACTCACACACTACCACTATCAACAACCAAGTGCCAACACTCACACACTACCACTATCAACAACCAAGTGCCAAACACTCACACACTACCACTATCAACAACCAAGTGCAACACTCACACACTACCACTATCAACAACCAAGTGCCAACACTCACACACTACCACTATCAACAACCAAGTGCCAACACACACACTACCACTATCAACAACCAAGTGCCAACACTCACACACTACCACTATCAACAACCAAGTGCCAACACTCACACACTACCACTATCAACAACCAAGTGCCAACACTCACACACTACCACTATCAACAACCAAGTGCCAACACTCACACACTACCACTATCAACAACCAAGTGCCAACACTCACACACTACCACTATCAACAACCAAGTGCCAACACTCACACACTACCACTATCAACAACCAAGTGCCAACACTCACACACTACCACTATCAACAACCAAGTGCCAACACTCACACACTACCACTATCAACAACCAAGTGCCAACACTCACACACTACCACTATCAACAACAATAAACATAATAAACAGGGATAATAAGCCTACCCCACCACTGCCCACCAGTCTACCTCATCAACACCCCCAGCAACAATTGCAGCTATGACCCTTTTGTTGAAGACTTGCATGAATATGAACAAGAATACAGGAAAACTAGCACGAAATAACATTGTTTTTGTCATGTTATCACTTCCAAGGACATGATTTGAACTAGACACCATAATATTTGTTATAGGCCTACATATACAATAATGAAGGCTACAAACAAAGGATTCAGCTTTCGTTTGCCCCCCTGAGTCTACCACTAACAACAATAACAATAACCATAATACACAAGGCATACCAACCCCATCATCTCACACCCCGACTAATACCAACATCAGTAAAACCAATAACAACAACAATAACACCAACAGCAATATGTAAACATTCGCAGCAATGACACCACTACAACAAACAATACCAAACAGCAAAATAACAAGGCATAGCACCCCCATCCTGTCATCCCGAACCCCGACAAAACCCAACACCAATAACACGGCTATAAACATACCCACCAACAACCTCCACACCAATAACAACAACAACAGCATGAGTGACAAACCCCCCCCACTTGTTGCTGCTGTGTATTTATAGAGATGCCTCACAACCCCCCCAGCCTCCACGCTATCTTAGTGCTTGTCTGTGTCTAGAGGGCCTGTGGGTGTGCTTTATGTTTGTGTGGATGTGCTTTATATATGTGTGGGTGTGCTTTATGTGGCTGTGGATGTGCTTTATGTCTGTGTGGATGTGCTTTATGTGATAGATTGGTGTAGAATTAATAAATCTGTAAGGTGGGTGTTGTGGGAGGCAAATATTTAAATATCGCAAACGTATATTCTTACAACAGAAACGGAGTTGTTCAAGAGTAATGGAGGATAGATTTATGAAGGCAAGTGTTATGGATAGAGGGCAAGTGTTATGGGTAGAGTGTGATTTGTTTAGAATTCTTCTTGGAGTCTAGGTAGGGTCTCTGAAAGACAGAGACAATAATAACTAATGCGTCTGTCCTTGAAGGTTCCGGCCGGGCGTTGTGTGTAAGGCAATCGTCTTGCCAGGACTTTGGGTAGAAGGGCTGCTCCTTCTCTGGGTCTGCTTGCGAGGTTGAATGGTAGTGGTCAGGGTGATGGAGATGCTCTCGTCGGTGCCGGGATACTCAGGCGTAACCCGAATGAGTTTCTCAAACCAAAGGTTTTAGGTTTCTAATCAAGAGCGACAGAGTTGCTCACGTCGTTGGCCGAAATATTCAGGCCAACCTGAATGAGCTAGCGTACTTAAACCAGGGGTTGGTTAAGTGCAACTGGAAGTTTGATTGAGTTGCTTACATCAGTGCCGTAATCCCAAGGCGTAACCTGAATTTGCTACTTAAGCCGGGGGTTGTTATGACTAACCAAGAGTGACGGACTTGCTCACGTCGTTGGCCAAAATGCTCAGACCGGGCCAAATGAGTTACCAAAGAAGTGCCGTAAATTAAGCCGGGGGTTGTTATGACTAACCAAGAGTGACGGACTTGCTCACGTCGTTGGCCAAAATGCTCAGACCAGGCCCAAATGAGTTACGGTACCAAAGAACTCATGAGTTAACCGGTTGGTTAACTGAAACCAGAAGTTTGACGGAGTTACTCACGTCAGTGCCGAGATGGGCCTACTCAGGCGTAACCCGAATGAGATTCTCTTGACGAGGGTTGTAGTGGCTATCTAGGAGTGACCGAGTTGCTCACGTCATGGGCCAATACACTCGGAACTATGCTCAGAGAGGTGAGCTAACGTCCGAATCCTCTCCTACCAAGTCTTTCATTTTTCGCCGCTTGTTGTTGGTCCTGTGGTTTAGGGCAAGAAGGTCCCTCTCCATCTCCTCAGGTACCGTAAGTGTCGGTTGTTTCTTTCTCGCTTTGGGTTCGGCGAAAGCGGCGATATCAAATGGAGCGGTGCAAGTGGTCCAGCCTTCGGATTCCCTTGGGACCTCTGGGGCATGGTTTATGCTCCTGTGGCCATTGTTTTCAGCTGAGACCTAGGCTCCACCCCGAAGCCTAGGTCACAGAGGATGGGGCAGGTGCCTTTGGTTCAAAGAGGTTGTGGTTTTCAGGGTGGACTCATGTATCGTAGCGATTTTTGTTCGGTGCTGTTCTGGCTTCAGTATAACAGTTATATTGTTCATAGGCTCTTTCTAAGGACACCAATTAACTTTTTGTTATCAATGATTCCTTCGTGTTTATACAGTTGGTAATAAAGCTTCTACTCTGTGTGTGTGTATGTATGTATGTATGTATGTGTGTGTGTGTGTGTGTGTGTGTGTGTGTGTGTGTGTGTGAGAGAGAGAGAGAGAGAGAGTGAGTAGCCTATGTGTCGTGCCCTGTTTGATGCCCACAGTTTGTTTATGCTTCTCATGTTTAAAGCCATTGTAGCGTTGACAAAATTGATGGGGTGCCTAATAGTCCCCGTTCTGTCAGGCGCTGCTTAAAGAGTGAAGGAGTCAGTGAAAACGTGAATCAAGAGAGAGAGAGAGAGAGAGAATTTCATTACCTACTAGGCGACTTCACTGACGAAACATATATAGAGCATAAATTTAAAGTAAGATTAATCAAGCTCTTATTTATCATGCTATACCGTACTGTATAATATTCCCCTTGATATTTGACTTATGAATCCAATCATTTGCCACTTCTATGTTTTGCTAACCACAACCTTGAAGAAAAACTAGTGGATGAGAGAACTCTTTATTAATATTTGGTAGTATAAATAACTGTTTCTAACAGATGCAAAAGAACGAATGATATATACACTTGCTATTCAAAGTCCTATTTTTGTTCTAGATATTGTATTTTTTATTAATGCTAATCATGAAGCAACTATGATTCCTGTGCCAGTGCCGGTACTTTATTTAACAGCAACATTGTATTTATTATCTCATTTGGATTCGGCACAGAATCAAATGGGTATGCAATATTCATTATGAACATCTTCAATGGGTTATATAAGCTACAAAATACCCCCTTGTCCTTGTCTCCTTGTCATTTTTTCTGCCATACGTCCCATCCGTCTTCGTCTTAGTGCCTGGCTTATCTCGGTTATTGAAGGTGCCGTTGATAATGCAAGCCCCTCTCCTTCCCCACTTGACACCCACCACACACACACTCTCTCTTCCCACTCGACACATTCGGGCCAGGTGGGCGGGGGACACTTGTCATTGGTTCTTTGGTGGTCGAGTTTGTGGGATGGATTATCACAGGTTAACGCCTAGTCTGTACCAGAAACAAACTACATGAAATATATTATTGTCCACTACTACCATTATCTTCTGATTCACCCTATGTAACTTGTCCCTATCAGAATCTCTATTTTCACATGTATTAATTGTATCACTGCCCCATTTACGAATATCATATTTACTAGTACCACAACCATATTTACCAGTGCCAACGTTACCAATATCACTTATGCCAGTGCCATATATACCGTACCTGTGTCAGTTTTACCTAGCACCGCCCGACAGTTATGCTCCTTAATCCCTCTCTTTCCATTTCCTCCTTCTCAGGTGTGCAGGAAGGAACACACAGAGAAGAGGAGGACAGGAGGTCTTGACTCTAGCCATCAACCTAATGTACCGTACCAGTTCCTCTCCCTGGTTACAGCTTTTGGGCACGGTTTGTCTCTTCCTTTCCTACAGTGCCAATCTATAGGAGTCATATTCGCCTGTGCCACTTTTACAGATACCGTATAGGCCCTACGCAGATTTCACTCACCCTAGGAAGGGGTCTACCACCTCTAGACGGCAATGCTCTTCATTACTAATCAACCTTTATTTTTCATTCAGGTGTGCCGGGAGGAGCGTCAGGAGGAAGAGGTATTCACACTAGCCATGAACCTGATGGACCGGTTCCTCTCGCTAGTGAAGGTGGGGCGGCAGCAACTTCAGCTTCTGGGCACCGTCTGCCTCTTCCTCTCCTCCAAGATCAAGGAATCTCCGCCCATGGACCCCTCCAGACTTGTCTTCTACACCGATTACTCCGTCACACTCGATGAAATTAGGGTGAGTACTGTTATGGTTCATCCAATAAGTTCTTATATTGTCAGAACTCAGAACTATTGCCTCAGTTTACATAAACTACCGGCCGGATGAGTGATGGTGTACATTTATTGCTATAAGTCTAGTGGCAATTGTCACTATTCTTTGGCTTATTCCCCATTTCTCCTCTCTCGTCTTCCTCATCCATATACCGGTAAATATATATATTTGTTTTACTAACAGGGTAAATGTAAGGTGCCCGATTTCGTCTCCACTGTCCTACTTCATCCATCCATCGCTCCTCGTCCCAAACTATCTTCCCACGGGTTAGCTTCCCCCCTCATTCCATCCAGCCGGGTCCAAGAATAACGCAGCATACCTCCACATTCCCGGCGTAGCCCATCATTCCACACCTTGGGTAACACTGACCCACACACCACGCCAACATATCCAGCGCAATGTTGTTTACTTAAATATATGGTGTGATTATTATAATTATGATAAAGATGATAATTATTAGGAAATTCGGGATAATTAAGAAAATCATGATAATGATGAAGACAATCAGAATAATAATGATAAATATCAGGATAATAATGGTGAAGAATATCAGGATAATGAAGAAAACCGGGATAATGAAGAAAATCAGAACGATGATTTAAAAAATAAGTATGATAATGAAGAAATTTATGATGATAATGAAGACATTCAGGATAATAATGAGTAGAAACGGGATGATAATAATGAAGAACATCAGGATAAAAATATGAATAGGAGGAAGATCTGGAAGAGAAAGGAAGGACGAAAAGGAGAGAGAAAAAAAGAGGGGCGGTGAGAGACAGATATTGAGGGAGGGGGGAGCAGTTTGGACAGGCCATTCCATATTTGACATAACTTTCTCCATAGGCGGGATAATTAATTGTAGACGGGAGCTATTTTAATGTATTCAGGGGGCGGCTTCTTTCTCTGGGTCCGGTGAGGGGAGAGAGTCGGGGGGACGTAAAACAAAAAGTACAAACAAAAGTAAAACGAGAAGCGATGGAATGTGGAAAACCGAGGGATGACACACGCTGCTTGTGAAGGATTGGAGAAATGTGTTTATATCCTATGACACTAATATTAACTTCAATTTTCAATATCCCTGACTACATTCAATCTTCTCAAATATTTGCTTTTTGGTTAGTTTTTGCTGTTCGATGGCTCATAATGGGTCTGAATTAGTGTCCTAGAGTTTACTATATGCTGGCTACAGAGAACAGAACTCGTTGTAAACAAAATATATGAAAGGAGCAAGAGAAAGTTATATTAACCTAAAATGATAGATGGCAGTAATTTGTCACGCGGTTTGAAGAAGAGGGTGGCAGAGGGAGAATGATTGGAAGGAAAGGGAAAGGAAGAGTAGTAAATATGAACCCCACAGAGATGGAGAAAGGTGGAAATGGAGAGTGAAACCAGAAAGAGAACTCAAGCGCGAAGTGTCAAGAAAGAGAATGGAAATGGAAGATTGTATAGAAGGGAGATGGAGAAATTGGGGGAGAAAATTCGATGAAAGAGGAAGAGAGAGAGGGGGAAGTATTGGAGATTAGGATAAAAATGGAAGGACAGACTATTGGAGACATTTTTGAGAGACTCAGAAGACGAACAGAGTTGTGGGAGAGGACATGAAGTAGGTTAGAGAGGAGGAGGCTATTAAAACGATAATGTAGGGATGGTAAAGGGGAATGTGTCGAGACATTTTTGAGAGGCTCAGAGGAAGAAAATGTGATTCATGGGAGGAGGGGAAAGATAGAAGGTAAGCAAAAAGGGCAAGAAAGGAAGTGTTAGGGTCAAGACAGGAAGTGTTAGGGTAGTACAGGTAGACAGAACAAAATAAAGGTCTGTCATTCATCTCTCTTCCTCTACAAATGTGACCGAACACCCCTCGCCTGTCCTCATTATTAATATGTTTGGTTTAGTATAGTAGCTCTCATCGTATAACATTAATTTCTCATTATATTACCGCCTTCCTATTACACATTTTCAATTATGCTCCTATGTTTCTTTACCATATATGTATTTTACAAGTACCACATTAATTTGACGATGCGTAACTTTCCCAGACTCATTGTGTGTAATTGGGGTCTCGAGGAATTAAGCAAGAGGGTAGGGGAATTAAGAATCTCTCTCTCTCATATTTGTGTGCGTGTGAGAGATAGACACACACACACACACACACACACACACACACACACACACAGAGCCCCATCTTCACATATACAAACCCACTAAAAGGTTGAGGAGGGTTGTTGTGGGGTTATCAAACAGCTGATAACCCCACCGTGCAGGCTCATCCCTCTGTTTATAAGGACCCACACTCGCCACACACACCTATGATAAAACCCGTGTCAGGAGGACTCGAGCAGGCTTCGATTTATTACCCCTCGTTTTTGCAGCACCCTCTTCGCTCCCATAATCAACCCCAGTCCTTATCTCCCATTTTCCACTCGTCTCATAATGGATTTCACTTCTTAACGTAAACAATTAATCTACTTTACTTTAGTCACCCCCCCATTCCCGATTTTCCCATTTTCTCAACGAATTTAACTTTCTAACGTAAACATTTAATCTACTACATTTTAGTCTGGTTTGTCTTAGTGTCACCCCCTTTTCTCGTTCCCCATTTTTCCCTCGTCTTTTAACGGATTTTTCTTTTACTGTAGGCCTATACATATAAAATATTGCAACATAGTCTGATGTGTTTGTGTCAAATTAACGGTAAGATTCCCCTATGTTTCTCTGTTATTATAACGGATTTAATTTCCTATCGTATAGGCTACACAAAATACACTTCAATTTAGTAGATCGATGTAGACAAAAGATACATATCTGTAAATAGATGTGGTAAGCAAGATTATTGAATTAACTACCGTACCGTACTACGAAACACGAAGAAAGACAATCAATATAGGCTTACAGACTGACGAATTCATAAATAAATATAATAGCTTGTGTTTAGTTTTGTATTTAATCGTTGCAGAAAATGAAAATAGGATGTGTGAACAATATGGCAAGTAGCAACAATGAAAATAGTCAATTCATTCTCCGCTCCCTTTACATAGGGGTATTAGAGAGACATGACCAGCAGATACTAGGGGTTGTTGGGATCCTATAGTCTCTCTCTCTCTCTCTCTCTCTCTCTCTCTCTCTCTCTCTCTCTCTCTCTCTCTCTCTCTCTCTCTCTCTCTCTCTCTCTCTCTTTGTCTATATAGCCACCTGTGTATACGGTGTGTGCACTCGGATGCCATAGAACCTAGCCCACTCATATAATCTCTCTCTCTCTCTCTCTCTCTCTCTCTCTCTCTCTCTCTCTCTCTCTCTCTCTCTCTCTCTCTCTCTCTCTCTCTCTCTCTCTCTCTCTCTCTCTCTCTCATTGTCTATATAGCCACCTGTGTATACGGTGTGTGCACTCGGATGCCATAGAACCTAGCCCACTCATAAAATCTCTCTCTCTCTCTCTCTCTCTCTCTCTCTCTCTCTCTCTCTCTCTCATTGTCTATATAGCCTCTCTCTCTCTCTCCCCCTCTCTCTCTCTCCCCCTCTCTCTCTCTCTCTCTCTCTCTCTCTCTCTCTCTCTCTCTCTCTCTCTCTCATTGTCTATATAGCCACCCTGTGTATACGGTGTGTGCACTCGGATGCCATAGAACCTACACCTAGCCCACTCATAAAATATACTCGTGGACTTTACATATTTATTAGTATGTCTGGAAATGAATTTATGAATACAATATGCTATACATCAACTACAACACTATTTAATAATAATAATAAGAATAAGAATGAAAATACAAATACAAATACTAATAGAAAATAAGAAAAGTTCCGATGTTTGTGTGTGTAATTAGGGTACGTACAATCGCGCTAATAAGTGATATCCCGGCACCAATTATGTTTTGATCAATAATTGGTATCAGCAATATTTACACATGATTTCTTCTTTTTGATTGAGATATACAACCATGTTCCTACACTTACCCACCCTATTCAACATCTGACAGACATTAATACAGTACAGAGCGAGCCAAACGTAATGACAGCTAAGACATGACTTATTAGCGCCACTGTACGTGCGTGCGTGGGGGGTGGGGGGTACTTCCGATACACGACGTGACTGCGGCAGCCCTCGCGACATGACGGACGCCAAGGAATGAATGGGATCAGTGTATCGGGCGGCGTGACACCAGAGGCCTAGTGTCACTCACGAGGAACAGATAGGCCAAGTTCAATTTCTTTTCTCTCTCTCTCTCTCTCTCTCTCTCTCTCTCTCTCTCTCTCTCTCTCTCTCTCTCTCTCTCTCTCTCTCTCTCTCTCTCTCTCTCTCTCTCTCTCTCTCTCTCTCTCTCTCTCTCTCTCTCTCTTTTAAGGGGAAGAGATAGGCCAACTTCATGGTTAGTTTAGTTTTAGTTCTTTCAGTTTCTTGTTTTCAGCTATTTATCTTTTCTTTTCTTATAGTTTCTCTCTTATACGTAACACTACGGGCGTAGTGTCATTCACAGGAAGACAAGTTCAGATTGTTCTTTAAGTCTCTAGTACCGGTATTCTCTTTCTCACCTCAGTATTCTTCTTTCATCTCATAATCTCATTCTATATAATTTTAATCGATTGTCTGCCATGCTACAATCGTAACTCCCCCTTTAGACACTGCCTATTGCTCCTTCCTGATTGTGTGTGTGTGTGTGTGTGTGTGTGTGTGTGTGTGTGTGTGTGTTCCCTCATGATAAGACTAAAGTCCCCTACCATCTAAGTAATCCTCCCCTTTGAAGCTTATTTACTTCGATTGAGGCTGTAAAAAGACGACAAATACCCACCACACGGTAGGCCTATAGAGTATGGTACGCATCCATTTCTTCCGGCCTAATCTGTGTGTGTGTGTGTGTGTGTGTGTGTGTGTGTGTGTGTGTGTGTACTTACTCTAGTTGTACTTACTCTAGTTGTATTGCGGGAGTGAGCATGCTCGTTATTTCCCGCCTCCTATATGTGTAGGTGTTATATGTATCGTTGGAATGGCTGTGGATGTGTGTGTAGTCTGTATTTTTAGCCAATTGGCGACATCGGAAACGAAGGCTTAGGGTGGATCTGTATGGTACCATTCTCACTATAGACGGTACCGTCTCGCCCGAAGGCTTAGGTAGCCATCAGCTTAGGTGAACCATATGATACACATCTCGCCTTGTACCATTTTTGCCAACCCCAGATAGGACGTCACAACGTCGTCCACTTATTCCAGGTACCTATTTACAGCTAGGTGAACTGAGGCTAACACATGAAAGGAGACAAGCCCAATTTGTCTCCGCCCGGCCGGGGATTGAACCCCCGACCCCTCGTGTGTGAGACGAGAGCTCTACCTACTAGGCTACGGGCTGTGTGTGTGTGTGTGTGTGTGTGTGTGTGTGTGTGTGTGTGTGTGTGTGTGTGTGTGTGTGTGTGTGTGTGTGTGTGTGTTCCGTCAAGGAAAACAATTGATAGGATGCGACCGGCACCTGTCTAGCACATAAACGTCAATTTGAGAGCCCAGATCGTCAAAGCCCCGATTTATTTTACGAGTGGTCCCTTAATGACAGAGGTATTTCCACGCCGGGGCTACCTGGGGACGAATGAGTGAGTGTTTGACTCGTTCACGGAAAAATTATATGGTCTTAAAGGAATACGAACCAAAATTATATGGTGTTAAAGGAACGCGTATGTGAAAATTAGTGGAATTGTCCCAAAATAGGTTGTTAAAGTTTGAAATGGCGAATTATTGTCAAGATTATATGGATTTAAAAATACATAAACAAATGTGTGAGGTCTTCCACAGTATTAGGGCCAAATATTATATATATTATATTGGTTTAAAGGACTATTGTATATTTTGTTCAAATGTAGTGGGGTACGAACAGTTTACTTTTGAATTTACAGGAATATTATTTAAAACTGCACCGAACAAAATCGAAACAACAATTATTGATTTAAGTTCAAAAGCATTACTGGTAGCTCAAGCGTTTCGAAACCAACGAAGTGTTCATGGTATATTGAAGCTAACTGAAGAGGCCACAGCTCGCCAAATACGGTAGTCAATTCGTAAGATGATTCGATAGTACACGAAAAATTGGGACTATTTTTATCTCAACGCAGACGAACAGAGGCCTCTTTCACTCCTCCTCCTCCACCCTCCTCCTCCTCCACCCTCCTCCTAACCAACAGTGATCCTTTATTACCACAACCTTGCATCCACGACTCGCGAATAGACGGCAGCAAAACAAAAAATCTTGATTACCCGAGCGAACGTGTTGTCCACTTAAAGTTATTACTGGGAAACAGGTTAGGTTAGGACGATTTGCGTGTAGTTCCTTTAGTTATTATTGTGGGTTGGATTTTGGGTTGGATAGAGGTTAGGTCGACTCGTTTTGTTTTATATTAAATGTAGGCTATAGTCTATTCGCTGTAAGTAGGCGAACAATCATGACCTCTATCCTCTGTAACTCAAAAAGGGCTAGAGCAAATTGACTGTAAATGTCCACATCTATTCCTTGACTGACTCTTCCAAAATGGTAGAAATATTAGCTCGATTACTCTAGTCGTTTTTTAGTTACAGAGGATAGAGGTCATGATTTCTCGCCTATTTACAGCGAATAGACTATAGCTTATATTGTCTGTTGTCCCAATAGATTCGTGCTCTATGCTTCCCAGTTATTCTCTGTTTTTGTTTCCTTCACTTTGCATTCCTACGATCCGTATTTCGTCCTTTTTTGTTCACTTCTTGTACTTTCTTGTTTTCCTTCTTTTTCCCCCTTCTTTTCTTTCTTTCATTTAACCCTTCCTTCCTTCTTTCTTCATTATATTTGTCAAGTTGTGGGTCGTATCATGTGGACCCTATGAGCCTCCTCAGTCCATCCACCTGTTGCTTCTCATCAGACACTGTTCTCTCTCTCTCTCTCTCTCTCTCTCTCTCTCTCTCTCTCTCTCTCTCTCTCTCTCTCTCTCTCTCCTGTTCTCTCTCTCTCTCTCTCTCTCTCTCTCTCTCTCTCTCTCTCTCTCTCTCTCTCTCTCTCTCTCTCTCTCTCTCTCTCTCTCTCTCTCTCTCTCTCTCTCTCTCTCTCTCTCTCTCTTCCACCATGCCTGTCAGCTTGATTAATGCTAACAAAACAGACTTTTATAAAAAATAAAATAGTTACTAATGAAATTGGAGAAGAGGTATGATATCACATGGCAAATCTATAAGACATTTGTTAGAATAGATACTGAATAGCCTACACATTAGGATTGGACTAATTTTCGACAAATAAAGTTTATTCTCATAGTTATCACTCTTATTCACATACCAAGATCGTAATCGGTTATAGTTATCTTAGATTACGTTATGTTACGGTATGTTATGCTATGTTATGCTATGTTACGGTAAGTTACGGTATGTTATGCTATGTTACGTTATGTAACGGTATGTTATGCTATGTTACGTTAAGTTACGGTATGTTATGTTACGGTATGTTATGCTATGTTACGTTAAGTTATGTCAACAGGTATAGAGCGACAGGTAATAGTAGGACCGCCTTTGACAGCACAGGTAACACTCGGGTCTCCCCAGTTTACCTGTCGGACCGTAGTACAGGCTTTGTCCTTAGGGTCAGGTTAGCCAGTGCTATTGTTGACAAACCGGCCCAGGCTCCTCCACTCCCATCTTTTATTTCCTACCTTCGCCTTGCACCATTTTCTTCTCGCTCATCTATCTCCCATATCAATTTTATAACTGTCTTCGTGGTGCGATGTATAAGGTGTTGATTTTCGGTGTGAGCATCCTGGGTTCGAATCCACGGACTGCCACATGTGTTTGTAAATTTCATTAATCGATTTTAGGAGTATGGTTGGTTGTTGGAAGGAACATAATAATATCAATTTTATATTTCCTCTTCTTCCCTCTCTCACTTGTTCTTCCCTTCTGCTTATGATTCACCTTCTTCATAATTACTTTCATCGTCGTCTTCGTTCCTTCTTTGTTATTCGACCCAATGTTTTTATGATTTTCATTATTTTCATCATCGTTCTTATTCTCCCTACTTGCAGCCTAGGATACCTACCATCACCAGCTTAAGTATTACATTAGTTTCCTATCTCCTTTCTTCTATTCCTTCTACTCCTCCTCGTATTCATCTCCTCCTTCCAACCTATTCTGCTATGTGCATTTACCTTCCATAGTCGTCTACCCCACCCCACCCTATTTGTTGTCCGCTCTCAATTTTTTCCCCTCCCTTCCCGTTTTTCTGTCTGGGTCACTTTATTCTGGGTGTGCCTTTGTGAAGTCTTCCAGATCACCAGGCCCAATATTGCTGCTCCTGTTTCCTTTCAGGCTCAGTCGGAGAGAAGGGAAAACAGTCTTTGAGTTTGAGTGTGTGTGTGTGTGGGGGGGGGGGGGGGGGGGGGGGGTTATAACAGAAGGACAACTAAATGTTAAAAATTGACAACACTAGCCTATAAAATGTGACAAATAAATACACAAACACCCGGTTGATATGATAGCAAATATATCGTTTCAAACCATAAATACCTGGTAAATATATTTAAATTGTGTGCTATTAAATTGTCACTATACATTATAGGACACAGACTATCAAATATTTCCAAGGCGGCATAAAAGGATAACATCTTAACACTACGTCGCCATTATCGTCAACACTGCCCATAAAAAGATACCCCCAAGTGGAGGTTGCATAATTGTTTACATGCAATAGTAGAAACGAAGCGGGTATTTAAGGGAGCCCAACTCGCTTTTTTTCTCTTTCTCTCCCTCTCTCTTTGGCTCGTATCCATTCGGCCCCATTCAGCCTACTGTTTTAAGACGTTTACCCCCATCCAGGTGTCAATATTTTACCGCTCGCCAGCATATATATATTTTTATTTTAACAGCAAGCTAAATTTGTATATTTTTCGATAGACAAATGTCTCCGGCGAAGCCGGATTTCTCTATACAATATTGGCTCGCTATCGCTCGCCAGGAAGAAATCAACACCTGGATAGGGATAAACGTCTTAAAATAGTTGGCTGAATGGGGTCTAATGGTTACAAGCCAGGGAAAGAGAGAACAGGAGAGAAAGATAAAACAAAAAGAGCCGGTGACCCCCCTTAAATAGGTGCATTAACTTTGTACCTCACTGGTCGCCGCGACGTACATGGCGGGAACGACGATTTAATCACACAAAAATCCCGGATGTACACGGTGGCACCTTCAATATGCCTGGCAGGAATACGAAGACACACGCATACTGTATATGGCCATAAAGATTAGAAGAAAAAAAAACACACACACACAAAGCTCGCTCTCTCTCTTTCTCTCTCTCTCTCTAGAAACGTTATAGACTGCATCACCGTTGATTCATTTAAACTCCGCCTAGACAAATATCTCGCATCAAACCCGCGACTGACTGCGTTTGTAAATGAATAACTTTATTTTATCCCCCCCTCAGTTACTAACCCATCTGTCCCCTACTAACTTCCTAATCCTGCCACGGACATTAGTTCCAGGGCAATAATTCCCTTTCCAATGTTCCCTTACCCACTCTAAACCACTGTTTGGACACTTGATCCTCAGTGTTTTGGAGGACAAGCAACCTAGAAGGGTCACTAGATCTGTTGTTGCTTGATTTCCTTTGTACTCCTTTGTACTCTCTCTCTCTCTTTTACAGCCATTCTTTGAGTGCAAAAAAAAATCGCCTTCAACAAATGCCATTATCCAGTGTATCCCAAAGAAAAATATATTGAGCGAAAAATAAGAAAATCGCTCGAAGTTATGAAAAGACAGGAATTGTGTGTATGTGTAGAGAGAGAGAGAGAGAGAGAGAGAGAGAGAGAGAGAGAGAGAGAGAGAAGACACACACACACACACACAGGCATATACAGTAGGTGAGATACAATAGACAGCAGAAAAACAGATCAGAAAAACAAAATTGAATAAAGATATATATATATAACAAGACAGACGAGACCCACCGTACATAGCTTACAGAGAAGGGAGGACGGAGAGGAAGTACGTCTATCAATAATATAATAGGTAACAGGGACGGGACTAGCCTAGCAACTCAAAAGGGACGGGTGCACAAGAAAAGGACGGAACTCCAGATTCGACGTTCAAGATGGATTCACACAGTGCTAATGTTGACCTCTATCTTTATTATCAACATTCCGAGACTATTGTGCACTGGTACCTGCGGCTAGACTAAATTACAACACAATTATTATAAAGGTTTAATTCATAGCTGCCGAAAATACCCACGTATAATGCCGAAAATAGTTGTGGAATAAATATATCTAGTAATCCCACGTATAAAGCCAAAAATAGTCGTGGAATATATCAATCTGGTAAATCCACGTAGCTATACAAGTGAGGACCGGATATAGAGAGTGAGATATACCGGCCGTCTGTGTATCCGGAGAGTTGGATAAAAACACCTTGACAGCACGGGGAAAGCCGGAGTAGTAAGTACAGTCCAGTGTTTATATAGCAACACGTTGGTTATTTGTGGAGATACGGTAGTTTACAGTTGGTCCTACAAATGCGGTAGAATCATTGTTTGTACAGTATATATAAACAGTCTACGGAACGTGTGTATATAATTATTACTTATATAAATAGATAATTAAAGTAGATTGTTGTAGAACATTGTTCTTTTAAGAGATAAAGCACAAATAACTTTTGCAAAACTACCGGTATATATTTACGTTTTTTCATTGAGGCAATACAATCACTGTTTATAATAAACAGACAGCTCGTGAAAACAAATTATTGTAAAGTTAAATGTTTACATAGTCACGATGAGGCGGTACTATCTTTGTTTATATGGTAACTAGATAACATAAGAATGTTTATTGTATTGAGTGTTTACAATATATCATTGAGGCAAGCCTTAATAGACTCATTGTTTACATACGTTGATATAGTAGACCAATCGAAAAATATATCCATCCTCTTAGTTTATATATTAATTTATTACGGTTTTTATCGATGTATGGTAGCCTACCCATATGCTATATTCACATATACAGTATATTGTGATTCTATTCGTCCATTGAGCTATATAAGAATTCGTCCCTCTATATCTATTATATTATTCTATACTGTATACTATAAAGATATCCGTCCATTCATCTTTATAGCCTACCCATTGGTCCATCTATCTTCCGTCCCTCCCTCTATTTCCCCGCTCTGTTCCCTTCCCTTGAGAACCCAACTATTATGTGTCCGTCTGAAGGGATCGAATTCCTCGGGTCCCTCTCTGTCAGACCCTGTGTGATGTTTATCCTTCTGCCCTCTTGCCTCGAGTTGGGAAAAGGAGGAGTATTTGGAGCGAGAGGGAGAGTGGAAGGAGACGAGAGAGAGACGGGAGGGAAAGTGGGTGGGAGAAGGAGGGAGAGTAGTTTCACAAGCAGGCACACCCAAAGAAAGAACTGGGTGGTTCATTTGCATATGTTAAAACATTAAACAAGGTTTCACATAAGAATATTACAATGAATATAATTCACTGGTTACATTATTAATAGTATTGTTAGCACAAAGACTCCACTAGGTCCATCCTAATCTGCTAAAAATCGACACGTTTTAGCTAGAGTACAATATCAAAAGAAAGTAAAGGAATGGAATATAATGCCAAATTTACATAAATTCGAAATGTATATCAAATATGTGTATAAGGGTTAATCACTCTTGACAGCTATTAATGGGGTGGATCTGTGGGTGGGGGATTAGGAAAGGAGGGGTAGGAAAAGACATAGAAAGGGAAGGGGAGGATAAGGGGGGAGGGAAAGCTTAGAGAAGGGAGGGAAGAAGGGAAAGTAAAATAGGACATGTGTGTGTGTGTGATTGTAGGGAGGTACTGGTACAATAAGATAAACTACAATGTAACTAGAATAAGATAGATTGTACACCACTTTGTAACTGTCACCTTAATAAAAAAAGTGTGTGTGTTTGTGTGTGTGTGTGTGTGTAGACTCGAATCAAGGCAAGTATTAGTAAAGAAGATCCGGTCCCCTGTACTTGAATGAGTGAAGTGAAAGGTCAATATGAGATAGCCTTTAAGACGTGAGACTCAGCCTTCGCTTCGAGTGACAGAGGAGATGGGACTCGATCTCCCTTGATAATTGTTGGTAAGGAGGTGGGGTTCCAAATGTTTTCTGGGGTGTATGAAAGGTAACATTTGAGAGTCCTACCTTTTCGAATGAGTGAGGTTGTCTATAGTATGTAGAATTCGACCTTCCTAATAAGATGGCTAAACAGGTGTGAATCAAATCGTCCTCTAGTGCGTACGAGGTAAAGAAGTGAGCGGAATAAATAGTTAGCCAAATTGTCATTATTTACAACTTACTTGGTTGTGGCCATGGGGACAATTCAATTTATCGACAGCCTTAACAAATATATAGACCTTCCTTTCTTCTGTATACAGCAAAGAGGTGGGATTTTAAGCTTCTTCCTCAAGTACAATTGTAGGTGCAGTTCCGACCTTAGCTTGACAGATGGTATGGTGACAGGTGGGGTCCGGACAGATGGCTCAGAGGATAGAGGGGATGGGTACTGATCACTGGGATAGGCTGGCTCCCCTTCATCATCCCTATATGTAGTCTATCTCCCCATCTGTCCATCCATCAGCCTGTATGGGGGCCGTACAGTCCAGGCCAAGATTGCTGCCTTGAATTCTACCCTTCTAGAATCCGAACTTGTCATTAAGCAGCCACTGTTCCTGTATATTAATTTTGTTGTTTTTCTAATCAAATTCAATGTATCAACAATAATATTTCACCTCATTGCATACGGTACCAGTATTCCCCCGCAGCACCACCACCAATTTTTCACGACCTAAACTAGGATACCACATTCAGAAGGACAAACTAGGATACCACATTCAGAAGGACAAACTAGGATACCACATTCAGAAGGACAAACTAGGATACCACATTCAGAAGGACAAACTAGGATACCACATTCAGAACATTCAGAAGGACAAACTAGGATACCACATTCAGAAGGACAAACTAGGATACCACATTCAGAAGGACAAACTAGGATACCACATTCAGAAGGACAAACTAGGATACCACATTCAGAAGGACAAACTAGGATACCACATTCAGAAGGACAAACTCTTCTCATGCCTGCGACTAGGCCTATGGAGTACCAGGATCCAGAGAATATAGTCCCTTAAGGGGAGGTTTTTAGTTGATTCCCTAGACTTCCATCAAGCTTAAAATTACTCCCCTAGACCCCCTTTCAAGATAAATTTGTACATTTTTCGGTAGAAAAATGTCCCGGCTGAAAGCCGGTTCCTCTTATATTACAGGCTCGCTATCGCTCGCCAGGATAAAATCGACACCTACATGGCACGAAAGGTCTTAAAATTTACAGAAATGGGTCGATAGTTCTTAAAATCGTCAAAATAATGGGGCGAACGTCTTAAAATTAGAAAAGCAATGGGGCTAAACATGAAGGAGAAAGGAGTCAAGAAAAAAATCTCTCAAGTGGATATCTCCCCTTAACCCTGTGCAATACTAACCTACTCATTGGAAAGCTTGCCTACAACTTCAACTTTCACACGATCCGATGGCCCCAACTTGGATTCCTGGCCTGGGTTGCTAGGGTATTGTTCACAGCCTGTTTGCTATTCCAGTCGACCGTGTTCCGTCCATCCATCTCTGTTAGCAATACACCTGATACCTATCCCGTAATCAATCATATTACCATGCATAAGCTCTCACATTTCCATTCATTATTCTAGTCTATCAGTCGCTCTTCAATCATTCTATCCACTCTTCGTAATTAATTCAGGTAATTATCCATCTGTGTACGGTAATCATCTGGTCAACCACCCATCTATCCATCAAGATAACAATTCACATATCCATCAATTAATCCGATCATCTTATCCTCTCGTCATTCCACCTATCCACTTAACCCCTTCAATCAGACTACGATTGCTTTACTATAACCCTTTGTGAATCATGTTACTAGGCTACCAAGTAACTTATAACAGCTTAAGGAGGATATATATGAATCAGAGCTACCGGTACCAAAGAAACTCAAGTAACACTCTTACAGATTCTTCCTAAGTTGAATAAAATCGTCTGGAAGAAGCCAAGCAAAATAATGGCGTCATGAATGGATGGGGTAAGCCTCCCATTCAGTCTGCTGCACCAATTTTCAAACAACAACGAAGGGCGGTGCGCTCCTCGGTGCCACTAGCAAGAGTGGCGAACTCCACATAGGTGATTCATTGAAGGATGCACATCACCCGAATAATCACACATAAACGTTGTAATTTCCAAGTAAGAATAAAGATACTACAGACCCCATGCCATTCATCCGAACTTCTATTATGCCAAAGGATGTTCAATTGCTCACTTTATTATATAACCACGACCAATACAATAAGAATACTTAAAAAGTATAATCTCTCTCTCTCAACTCGGTTATGTCTCGTATTGTAAACTAATAGGACACATCCCATATAATTTGTCATTCATATTTGTGTGACTAAACGAAAAAAGAAGAGGGAGGGGTGGGGGGTGGGGGGTGGGGGGTGAAGCTGATACTATAAGAAGAAGGGGAATAACATATAAACACACACACAACCAAGTGACTGTGTTTAGCGGCACAAACGTTAATATTGCATGCTTACGAGTACTGTTTATCGGCACAAACGTTAATATTGCATGCTTACGAGTACTGTTTAGCGGCACAAACGTTAATATTGCATGCTTACGAGTACTGTTTATCGGCACAAACGTTAATATTGCATGCTTACGAGTTCTGTTTATCGGCACAAACGTTAATATTGCATGCTTACGAGTACTGTTTATCGGCACAAACGTTAATATTGCATGCTTACGAGTACTGTTTATCGGCACAAACGTTAATATTGCATGCTTACGAGTACTGTTTATCGGCACAAACGTTAATATTGCATGCTTACGAGTACTGTTTCTCGGTACAAACGTTAATATTGCATGCTTACGAGTACTGTTTATCGGCACAAACGCTAATATTGCATGCTTACGAGTACTGTTTTTCGATCGATAAACCTAATTAAGACTATCTACAGTAGATCAAACTTAACCTAAACTTTCCTCAAACTTTGTTTCAAAGCACTTTAAACATGCGTGCACACTAAAATTATCGCCCCAAACTACGTGTACTTGCAAACCTACATATTTAGTAAATATTGTATCTTTGAACTTACCACCACTTAGCTCCCACCCCTCTCTCTCTCTCTCACACACACACACACACACACACACACACACACACACACACACACACACACACACACACACACACACACACAACACACACACCACACACACACACACACACACACACACACACACACACACACATAGACACACACACACACACACACACACACACACACACACACACACACACACACACACACACACACACACACACACACACACACACACACACCATCACACACACACACACACACACACACACACACACACACACACACACACACACACACGAATAAATTAGACCTGATGAAAAAGAAACAAAAGAAAGAACAGTAGAAAGAAAGAGGAAGAAAAATATGTGGAAGAAATTGCTGGAGGGTTCTGCGAAGAGGAAGAAGAGGCTGGTAGTACCGCGAAACCCGAGCCCAGGGTATTGGTATTTAGTGTGTGTTATGTCGGGGAGGAAGGAGGAAGATCAGAGAGAAGATGGGACTGATGGGGTGGTGTAGTTGGAGGTTATTGTTGTTCTTATTGTGGTTGTGGTGGTTTTGACGAGATGGGACTGATGGGGTGGTGTAGTTGTAGGTTATTGTTGTTGTTGGGGTAGAAGTGATTGTGGTGGTTTTGAAGAGATGGGACTGATGGGGTGGTGTAGTTGTAGGTTATTGTTGTTGTTGGGGTAGAAGTGATTGTGGTGGTTTTGAAGAGATGGGACTGTTGGGGTGGTGTAGTTGGAGGTTATTGTTGTTGTTGTGGTAGAAGTGATTGTGGTGGTTTTTGAAGAGATGGGACTGATGGGGTGGTGTAGTTGTAGGTTATTGTTGTTGTTGGGGTAGAAGTGATTGTGGTGGTTTTGAAGAGATGGGACTGTTGGGGTGGTGTAGTTGGAGGTTATTGTTGTTGTTGTGGTAGAAGTGATTGCGGTGGTTGTGTGGTTGTTTTGAAGAGATGGGACTGATGAGGTATAATAGATGTAGGAACAGGGGTGCTATGGGCTCTCTGCGAGAGGGCTGGTTATCACACAGAGGCCCACGTCTCTTCAACAAACTCCCACGGCGAGTAAGAGACATGAGGGACATCTCGTTAGACAACTTCAAGAGAGCCCTAGATGTCGAACTGCAAAAAGTGCCAGACGAACCCATCCTCGCAAGGGAGCGAGCTGTCGCTTCAAACAGTCTACTGCACCAAATCACCACCCATAACGAGGGGCGTCGCGCTCCTTGGTGCCGCTAGAAGAGCGGCGAACACATCCAAAGGTATCCAAAGGTAAGGTAAGGTTATTGTGTTGTTGTTCTTGTTGTTGTGGTAGAAGTTATTTTGTTTTTTATGTGGTGGATCTGAAGAGATAAGGCTGTAGTTGTGGGATCTCTTTGGCACTGTTGTTGTGGTAGAAATATGTGTGATTGTTATTTTGTGGTGGTTTTGAAGAGATGGGACTGTAATTGTTGTGGGATCATTTTGGTACTGTTGTGGTAAAATTGTGTGTGGTTATTAATTTGTGGTGGTTTTGAAGAAATGGGATTGGTTGGGTCAGCAATTATGGATTTAATATACTTTTGTGATAATGGTAGTTTTAGTGGTTATTCTTACTGTGGTGTTATGTACGGTCTGTCATAAAGAAAGACTGGATATGTCAAGAGAAAAGGCATACATTTCGTTTGTAGTGTCAGGGATCATTTTGAGGTAGTGGTTCTGTGGTTGCGGTAGTGGTCTGTGTGGTTGGTGCTAGTGGGCTATGTGGTTAGGGTAGTGGTTTATATGGTTAAGATAGTGGTAGTGGGGGTAGTGATGGTGGTATTGGTGGTAGCGGTTTATGTGGTGATGGTGGTGGTAGCAGTTTATGTGGTCGTAGTGTTGAAGAGAAGGGACTGATTGGGCTGTATTGGTTGTAGAATAAATGTTGTTGAGATAGTCTGTGGTTGTGGTAGCCAATAGAGGTTAATGTGGTATTGGTGGTTGTGAATGGTTGTGACTAGTGTTGTGACGAAGGGGAGGAAAGGGGGAAGGTAAAGGGAGGGTTGATTGAACACGGGGGAGGGAAATAATCAGGAGGAGATAGAATAGGAAGAAAGGGCTTCAGGAAGATTAGAGAGAGATTTATAAAACAGTGGTGATTCAAGAAGAAGGAGCTGGGAAAGGAAGAGAGATGTGAAGAGAAGGGAGAATAGAATGCGGAAAGGGTGGAGGGAAAATAGAAACGCGAAGAGGAAAAATAATCACGAAGAGGAAAATTAGTTCACGAGGTGAAAAGACAGCAAAGCAATGAGTCAGCCACTTTAGTAACAAGCACTGACCAACCTCAGTCATATGGTGCAACTGGGGTCACTAACCTCTCGCCATGTTCATATTAAACATCCGGCAATACTTGTACAAGATGTATAGTGTGGGCTTTGGATATATATTAGACATGTATTTATGTATGTACAGTATGTATATACTCAGGCACATAACCCATTTCTGGGGGTGGCCAACACGAAACAGAGCCCGAACAGAAACTACATTTAAAGTTTCTATTCTCAGGGTCCGGGACCACTTTCGCATACCCTCGCCCCTTTCTCTGTCTCGTCGAGTAGGAGAATTATACAAGGGGAGGAGGATTCCTAGCCCCCTGCCATGCCATGATGTACCTTAACTAAAATACCTCCTGATTGTTTGATAATTACAGTACGGTACCAAAATGGCCCCCGAATAAAGAAGGCTGATCTCTCTTACAATGTGATTGGCTCTCTCAGGACTTCTAGATCTCAGTCATCATTACTTCTTAGCTCCTTCGTGATTCTCTTAATGTTAAACATTCAAACCGCCTTTGCTATGGTACCGTACGATTATTTGTCTGTTCTTCCTTAGATTTTTTGTTCTATCCCTTCCGTTGTCCTATCCTTAGCGAAGCACCGTACCGGTACTTCATTAAATCTAGGTATGCTCTCCCCAGCTGTGTGTCCTTGTATGACATAATTTTATGTTGTTAAGGTTTTAATCTCACAAATACAGTTGTGGAAATATATAAATGCACATATACTCAGAAAAGGACAGGAACATAGAACCTCAGGATTAGTTATAAGATAGACTTGTGATAATACCAAATAAACCTTTAATACTTACAAAATCAGGGGTAACTCCGAAATACCCCCTAGCCTTAACCTTAATGTCTCCCCTACCCTCCCCCAACTCCCCTACCCTTCCCACGTACGGTACCTTACCCTTCCTTAGGGGGGGGGGGGGGGGGATGATTCACTTTTTGGGCGATTTTTGCATGTATTCATTATTTTTCTAGTTTCCCCCCCTAGACCTCCATCAAATTTAAAAAAAAAAAACATCCATTAGATCCCCCTTCTAGATTAATTTGTACATTTTTCGGTAGAAAAATGTACCGGCCTTCGGTTCTTCCAACATTACAGGCTCACTATCGTTCGCCAGGGAAAAAATCGACACCTAAATAGCACTAAAGGTCTAAATATTGACGAAGAAATGGGGCGAAAGGTCTGAAAATCGACTAACTAATTGGGCAAACATCTTAACATCTGAAAACTAATGGGGCTAAACATGAGGGAGAAAGTGGTCCAGGACACCGGCCCATCTCCCCTTAACTTACTTCCTCTCCTTTCACTTACAAAATCACTTCAATACAGTTTATCCTCTAAAATCCTCCCAATTCTCTCCTCCATCTCACCAATCCCATACAGATCCTCAGACTCCCCAGCTCACTCCTGTTCTACACATATACACACACTCCAAACACCCCTACACACCACCCCTACCTTCCCCCTCCTATCACCATCTCTACTCTCCCTTAACACCCCATAGCATCTCTCCCCGACTCCCCTGCACATCCCCACCCTTCCTTCTCTCTCCCCAACTTCCTACATATCCCCACCCTTCTGCCATCTCCCCAAGTCACCCCTAGACACTCCCCGGGGTGAAGAATGCAGATAATTACACCAGCAGCCTCATAATTTTCCTTCACTCCTCCGACCACCATCATCACCATCACCCCCTCCTTCCCCCTTCTCCCTTCTCTTCTCCCCTTTCCCTCATCTAACCCTGCCTGACTCACTCATACATACATAAGACTTAAGCAGCATGTGTGTAATTGTAACGCATGTATATATTCGTTTAACCAGCTGGCGAGAGAATGTGTTGTAGCGGACGAAAATAAACTTACTGTAGGAATACATTAAATAAATCTCCATGTGTGTATGATAACCATGTGTGTATGATAACCATGTGTGTATGATAACCATGTGTGTATGATAACCATGTGTGTATGATAACCATGTGTGTATGATAACCATGTGTGTATGATAACCATGTGTGTATGATAAACCATGTGTGTATGATAACCATGTGTGTATGATAACCATGTGTGTATGATAAACCATGTGTGTATGATAACCATGTGTGTATGATAACCATGTGTGTATGATAACCATGTGTGTATGATAAACCATGTGTGTATGATAACCATGTGTGTATGATAACCATGTGTGTATGATAACCATGTGTGTATGATAACCATGTGTGTATGATAACCATGTGTGTATGATAAACCATGTGTGTATGATAACCATGTGTGTATGATAAACCATGTGTGTATGATAACCATGTGTGTATGATAACCATGTGTGTATGATAACCATGTGTGTATGATAACCATGTGTGTATGATAACCATGTGTGTATGATAACCATGTGTGTATGATAAACCATGTGTGTATGATAACCATGTGTGTATGATAACCATGTGTGTATGATAACCATGTGTGTATGATAACCATGTGTGTATGATAACCATTTATATCCCTTCCCTTTGCCTGTGTGTCATTCATGTTTCTCTCAGTAAAAAAAATCAAATAAATTTATCTCAATTTGTTTTAATTATTTAGGCATATATTTAAAGTTTAACAATGGTTGCATATCAAATTGCACATTTAAATCTCTCTCTCTCTCTCTCTCTCGCTCTCGCTCGCTCGCTCTCGCTCGTTCTCGCGCACTTCTCGCTCTCTCCCTCCTCTCTCTCTCCTCTCCTCTCCTCTCTCTCCCTCCTCTCTCTCGCTCTCGCTCTCGCTCTCTCTCTCTCTCTCTCTCTCTCTCTCTCTCTCTCCCCAGCTGTGTATTTGGAGCCTACATACTGTATGTTAGACTCCCTCAATAACACGAACTAACAACATGCCCCAGTCGCCCCACCGTTTCCAATGACTAACTGCCTTTACACCCCTGTGCTAAATCCCTTGTTTTCATAATAACTAACCAGGGCAATTCAGCTGTAAAATCTAGGCCAGTCAGGATAGATTGGGTCATGAATCTATAGATAGATAATTAGGTTATTTTGAATGTTAGAGGCGAAATTATAACGAAGTAGTATTTGGTTAGATTTGGTTATGTTAGAAGGGGGACTGAATTGGTAGGAGATTTAGTCCAGGCAATGCAACCCGTTACATAGATACTAAGGTGAACATAGAATAGAATAAAGTACGTTCGGTTGTTATTGAAAGAGTTACTTGAATGTTATTGGAAATATGGCTATGGGATGGAGTTGATCAGACCCGGGACTGGGTTGACTTAAACACGATCGTCATAGCTCGGCAGACTGTTTGTTGACGGGGCGAGGTTAGCTTTTGAGGTCATACAATGAGCAAGCCCCCCAGGTCAAGTAGCAAGTGATAATGTCGAGAGAGGTCAAGTGAAAATGGGGTCACATGAAGCTCAGACGGGAGAAATGAGGTCAGACGAAACTCTGTCTACATACTGAAGGCAAATACAGCTGGGGGTGTCAATTTATCTTAGAGGCTGGCCGAAATTAATCTTAAAGCTGAATCATGCGAGCATCCTGTGTAGCTATTTTCGGTACGCAATTATTTTCTTATGTGTTGAGAGAGAGAGAGAGAGAGATACATTTTTACATAGATTTACATAGATACACTGGCCACACAAACCTTACGATCCAAACGAGGTGGTCAGGACTTAATTCTAGTAGAGATGTCATATCCGATAGGAAAGGAAAGTTGAAGGAAAGGATAGAAGAGAGATAGAGAGTGGGTTATACCAAAAAGGGATAAAGTGTCCATATTGTATAATTAACAGTAATTGTATCTAATTGTATTTTTGTCTACCCTGCGTCCACTCTACGGGGCGGTAAATAAAGGCGATTAAGTCAAGTCTCCCACCTTCATTATCCGAGCTGACCTTTGCAGACCATTCCGCCCAGCTCCTCCTCTATTGGCAGTTATCATTAGCAATTTCACGGGTCCGATTGGCTCTTTAATTCCCGATGACTCACTAAGGGTTTTTATTAATGGGGGGCAATGTGTCTCATGTTCTTAGGGTGTCATTCGGCTCCTCCCCCGTCAGTATATTAGTCTCTCTCTCTCTCTCTCTAGCGCCCTCGGCTTCCATCTCTCTCTCCCCCCCCCCCCCCTCTCTCTCTCTCTCTCTCTCTCTCTCTCTCTCTCTCTCTCTCTCTCTCTCTCTCTCTCTCTCTCAGCTCGGTTTCGTCTCGTATTATTGTAGCTTAATGGCCAAATTCAATATTATAAAACCAAACAGTAAGCACTCAAATCACCTATTAGCTTCTACTCTCCCTTATTCACTTATTATATCATTTTGCCTTTCCCCATCCTCGCAACGGATCAAACTGCCTAGGCACTGTGGGAGGTCGTCACCATCCCCAGAAGACCACCTAGAGCGCCCCCCTCCCCCCTCTATTCATATTTACACTTGGGCTCTATGGCGGGGTAAACAAGTGAGCATCAGAGAAGGAGAGAGAGAGAGTTAAAGAAGTAGGGATGTTTGTTTACAGTACGGTACCTCACCCTTCTGCTTCCTTCTTCAGGAGTAGGAGGAGGAGGAACCATTCTGTTTTTGTTCTCTCCTTTCTCTCTTTACTCTTTAGTGTATTTTTCTCCTGTTCTCACCATTATTTTTCCACTTCCATTTATTTCGTTTTCTTCCTTGTATTTCCTTTCTATCTTATTCATCACAATGTTCTTTTTTCTATCTTGTTTTGTCTTGTTCTCACTTTCTTTCCCGTCTTTCACATGCGGTAGGAGGTTATGGGTGAGCCACAAGCAGCCTCGTTAGGATAACTTCATTCTTCAGTAGATGGCATTTGCTTTCTCCACCTCTCTCTCTCTCTCTCTCTCTCTCTCTCTCTCTCTCTCTCTCTCTCTCTCTCTCTCTCTCTCTCTCTCTCTCTCTCTCTCTCTCTCGTCTTATATTTTTTGATTGTTTTCCTAGCCCCAGATGTTTGTTTTCTTTGGCCCTTTAAAAGAAAATGCGATAGGGTGTTTTCCGTAAGTGCAATTTAGTAGTTTATTTGTATTTTCGTCTACAACCACTTGAAGGGAACAATGATATATTAGGCCATGAAGCGTGGGAAAATTATATATACGGCTATAGATACCCGATAAGATAAAGTGGCTAGGAATGATTGTTATTCCTTTTATTTCAGAATTTATCTGAAAATTATAATTTGTATCACTTTCATTCCAAGACTAGTTCTTACGTCGTCTACTGGGTTTGAAATTAACCAATTTACCCGTTCAATACGACTTTTTACCATCGATACACACGAGAAGTAACAAATGGAAGGATATGGGGATATTGTTCAGTTTAAAAATATAATGTGCTAGTCAGCCTAATAATTTGGTCTGTCAAGAGACAGTCAACCAGCTAAGATATACACAGACTGTCAGTGAAGGAGAGAGTGTGTTGTTATGTGGTGTGACTACTGTAGGTATGGCATGGAGGTGGTCGTGTGGCGTTATGTGGTGTTACTGTACTGTAGGTATGCTATGGTGGTGGTGTTATGTGGTGTGACTGTACTGTAGGTTAGGTATGGTTATGTGGTGTTACTGTACTGTAGGTATGGCATGGAGGTGGTCGTGTGGCGTTATGTGGTGTTACTGTACTGTAGGTATGGTATGGTGGTGGTGTTATGTGGTGTGACTGTACTGTAGGTTAGGTATGGTTATGTGGTGTGACTGTACTGTAGGTATGGTATGGTGGTGGTGTTATGTGGTGTGACTGTACTGTAGGTATGGTATGGTGGTGGTGTTATGTGGTGTGACTGTACTGTAGGTATGGTATGGTGGTGGTGTTATGTGGTGTGACTGTACTGTAGGTATGGTATGGTGGTGGTGTTATGTGGTGTGACTACTGTAGGTATGGTATGGTGGTGGTGTTATGTGGTGTAACTGTACTGTAGGTTAGGTATGGTTATGTGGTGTGACTACTGTAGGTATGGTATGGTGGTGGTGTTATGTGGTGTGACTGTACTGTAGGTTAGGTATGGTTATGTGGTGTGACTGTACTGTAGGTATGGTATGGTGGTGGTGTTATGTGGTGTGACTGTACTGTAGGTTAGGTATGGTTATGTGGTGTGACTGTACTGTAGGTATGGTATGGTGGTGGTGTTATGTGGTGTGACTGTACTGTAGGTTAGGTATGGTGATAATGTCGGTGTGAGGGTAGTGCCACAAAGCTATCAGCGGGTATCGACAGCATCTGAGGGATGGAGATAAGCCACGAGGCTCCTGACGTAAACCTTGGGATCTTGGGAGGCTTCACTGAAGGCCGCTCTCACCACTACCGATACCACTAACACCCAACACTAATAATATTATCATCATTATTGTATTTTCACATCAACACCATCAATAAAACAATCAATATCATTACCACCAATACTGCTAACATTATCATCATCATATACATCACCAATATTATAACCACCATCAGTATAACAACCACCACCACCATACTACTACTACTATTACTACTACTATTAATATCAGTATAGTAACTATCATCATCAACTCACACGATCACCCAGCATTGCCTTCCAACTTCATTATCGTCTATCAATGCCTCTCACTAACACTATCGCCATCATTATCACCATGTTAAAGACCACTACTACCGGTACCATATCAAAACCATCTTCATTACCATACTACCGTACTATTCATCCATAATTGTTCACACTTCTAGTATCACTACGTCGTCTACTACTACTACTTCTACTACTACTACTACTACTACTACTGCTATGTCTTCACCACCTTCTGTTATCATCAATCATATACTTTAATACCATAAACAACACTCACACGTCATCCTGCTTATCTTTGTAACGGCACCCTCAACTCGTATTATTCACCATTTATCCTTATCTAACAGGCTTTGTCACTATCACCCTTCACCATATTCACCACACTCGGCTATTCCTTCACCAGTTTCACCATCTTCACTATCATCGTTTTCCTCACCAGTCTAAATATAACAAGAGACAGATACAATATATTACGTTATCTAGTAAAAATATGCATACTTAACTATCGGTAGTTACTGGTAAAATATTGTATATATATTAATTATTAACCACATGAGTCAACTCTCTCCTTCATTTAGTCGCTTATATATATATATATAGTGGTATGCAAGCAGATTAGGGGAACACGGAGATTCTTCTGACACCCTTTTTTATGTGTGTGAATAGCTAACATTTTTGGACACACGGAGCTTGAAGCAGTGTAAGTCATAGGATGAGGGAAAGACAGATTAAGGGATATAGTTAGGAAGTAGCTATTAATTCCCACATAAGCTCTCCCAACACGGAAAATTAAAAACTAACAAAGTCAGTATTAATAATATTATTTATATCACAAGCTAGTATTTTCGATTGTCACACGACCCGCGCCAGTCAGTAGATTCAATTGTAATTCTAAGGTTCCGAATGTCTATAATTTTAATTTCCAGCAAATTCCACAATATCATATTCTCTAAAATATACAATTCCATGATAAAAAAAAAAAAAAAAAAAATCTTCAATTAAGGTAAATTTCACAGTATCATAGGTTCTTGGAAATATCAAATAATACAATAAAAAACACACATATTCCCACAAGAACCTGGGAGCTTATGTGGAGCCAACAGGTGGGAGGTTTGTTTACCTGGCGGACCCAAAAGGAAGAAGGAAGGTCTAAGGCTATAGTGGCAGATTTTCGGGCTAAAAGTTTCGAGGGTTGGGTCTGGTAGGGTGGGGAGGGGAGTCCTATTGGCTATATACAGTAAGGTAAATAAATAGTGTAGTATAAAAGAGAAAGAGAGAAAGAGAGAGAGAGAGAGAGAGAGAGAGAGAGAGAGAGAGAGAGAGAGAATTAAGTAAATACATTTAAGAAGGGAGATTGGTTAGCAGGTGTTTAAAAGGATGACAATGAATGGCCATATTTGACAAAATTTCTCCCTTTCTCCATAGTGAATGCGACACCGGTTACGTTATTTAAGTAAGGAAGGAGGTTCTCCTGTGTTCCTGTTTTTTTTTTCTTTCTATTTTTTTAATTCGCGAGCCGGTTTTCTACATATAAACTACCTGTGTATTCCTTGTTATACCTGTGCTATTATTATTCCGCAAGTTTTATTTTATTTTCAAGTGTATCCATGGGAGTATATTTGCGTAGGTTTCATAAAATCGTGATGCACATGTGTCCTCATATAAGACCAAAATACATCTAGGCCTTAGGCGTTTTTCAATATAACCATTATGCATTAGAAGATAACTTCACGAAAACTATGTAAACTCAATTGACAACATAATTATAACAACCCAATTAAAACAAATTTATATTCATAAGCGAACTATTTAATTGGCCTGTACGCAGAGAGCCCGAATTTAAAGGTACAGTATATTAAAAACTTGGTTGGTCGGTCGGTCTCCCACGCAGAGTCTTGCCCGACAAGGCCATTCCTCTTCGGGGTTTTTTGCCGACATTCTGATGAGCGTTTTTGTTCGATCTTGTGTATCCCGACAGCCTGGTAAATATAGGTTCTACTCGCTTACGGTACCTATTTTATCTATCGTAGGTAGCCTATATATCGTAGGTAGCCTATATATCGTAGGTAGCCTATATATCGTAGGTAGCATATATATCGTAGGTAGCCTATATATTCCTATGATCATATGTGTACGACCTAGTCCTATTAGTTTATTTTATCTATCGTAGGTAGCCTATATATCGTAGGTAGCCTATATATCGTAGGTAGCCTATATATCGTAGGTAGCCTATATATCGTAGGTAGCCTATATATCGTAGGTAGCATATATATCGTAGGTAGCCTATATATCGTAGGTAGCCTATATATCGTAGGTAGCATATATATCGTAGGTAGCCTACATATTCCTATGATCATATGTGTACGACCTAGTCCTATTAGTTTATTTTATCTATCGTAGCCTATATATCGTAGGTAGCCTATATATCGTAGGTAGCCTATATATCGTAGGTAGCCTATATATCGTAGGTAGCCTATATATCGTAGGTAGCCTATATATTCCTATGATCATATGTGTACGACCTAGTCCTATTAGTTTATTTTATCTATCGTAGGTAGCCTATATATCGTAGGTAGCCTATATATCGTAGGTAGCCTATATATCGTAGGTAGCCTATATATTCCTATGATCATATGTGTACGACCTAGTCCTATTAGTTTATTTTATCTATCGTAGTAGCCTATATATCGTAGGTAGCCTATATATCGTAGGTAGCCTATATATCGTAGGTAGCCTATATATCGTAGGTAGCCTATATATCGTAGGTAGCCTATATATCGTAGGTAGCCTATATATCGTAGGTAGCCTATATATTCCTATGATCATATGTGTACGACCTAGTCCTATTAGTTTATTTTATCTATCGTAGGTAGCCTATATATCGTAGGTAGCCTATATATCGTAGGTAGCCTATATATCGTAGGTAGCCTATATATCGTAGGTAGCCTATATATTCCTATGATCATATGTGTACGACCTAGTCCTATTAGTTTATGATCCCACCTATCTGCCCTGTGACCATATGTTATCGAGAAGGGTAATATATAATTATATACCGGTATATATATATATATATATATATATATATATTGTATATAGTATATAGTATATATACATACATGCTTTTAAACTGTATTTACGTAATAATATATTACATTACCTTTGTCAATTTAGATATGTACAGCATAAGTTTAAGGGGAGGTTTCCACTTGAGGGATTTTTTTCTTGACGCCTTTCTCCCTCATGGTTAGCCCCATTGCTTTTGATATTTTAAGACGTTCGCCCCATTACTTTAGCGATTTTAAGAACTTTCGCCCCATTTCTGTCAATTTTGAGACTTGTGCCATTTAGGTGTCGATTTTTTCCTGGCGAGCGATAGCGAGCCTGTAATTTAAGAGGAATCGGCCTTCGGCCGGGACATTTTTCTACCGAAAAATGTACAAATTTATCTTGAAAGAGGGTCTAGGGGCTGTAATGTTAAGCTTGATAGAAGTCTAGCGAACTAACTAAAAACCTCCCCGTAACCTATCTGTACCTTTATCAATATATGCACCACCATCTATCTCCACCAATCTGTCAATCTGTGTATATGTCTGTCAATATGCGTACCGTATATATCTATCCATCTATCTATCTATTGCCTGACGCCATGATCCCCGAAGGGTTGGCCACGAACGAACCGCCCCCAAGCACCTCTGTCCCCAGACAGTCGACGCCCCTCCTCCCAACCAGCACCGCCTTCATTCATATACTTCCTCACTCCATCCTTCCACCTCTCCTTCGGTCTACTTCTATCTATCTATCCATGTGCCAAGCTATTTATCTATCAATCTTTACAGTATATCTATCTCCACTATCAATTAATCTATCGCTCCTATTACTTGCTTACCCCCCCCCCCCCCCCACCAACCATCTCTCCCAGGCAATATTTGATGACCCAGGCAACTCGGGCTGTGGGATCTCCGTTTTCGCCCCATCATGCCATCGAGGGTGTCTTGGGGTTTTACGAAGGCTTTTTGTTTGGTGTGGCGAGCGTGGGAGTGTGGGAGTGAGAAGCTGCCAGGTGTGGAGATACAGGTGGAAGAGAACCAAAAATAATAGTAAAGTCAGACATTAATAATAATACAAATGTTAAGGGGAGGTTTCTAGTTTGTTTCCTACTCCTCCAGCAATCTTAAAATTTCACCCCCTTGACCCCCTTTCAAGATAAATTTGTACATTTTTCGGTAGAAAAATGTCCCGGCCGAAGGCCGATTACTCTTAAATTACAGGCTCGCTATCGCTCGCCAGGATAAAATCGACACCTAAATGGCACGAAAGGTCTTAAAATTGACAGAATGGGTCGGAAATTCTTAAAAATCACCAAACTAATGGGGCAAACGTCTTAAAATCTCAAAAGCAATGGGGCTAGACATGAGGGAGAAAGGGGTCAAGAAAAAAGTCCCTCAAGTGGAAATCTCCCCGTAAGACAGTAGAAATTAAAAAGACAACAGTAATCAGACTTAACAGTAACGGGGCTGTTCGGTCAGGCAGCTTAGGGAACAACAACAACAACAACAGTAATGGAAGCCCAATGTTTTAGGATCGGCTATAATCCCTATTGTTCTGTGTTTTTTTTTTTTTTTTTTTTTTATAAAGATCGTCTTTAATCTAACACCACTAACTTCTTCTTTTGCTTCTTAAACTTTTATCACTCACATTTATGTTTTACTAATTGTGTCCTTCCATCTTATGTCTTCTCATAAATCTCGCCCCCTATCTATTCTATACCGGTTTCAAAATGTTTGCTACCATACCTCGCCCATTTCCATACCCTCCCAACCCTCCAATACCTCCCCCCCCCCCCCCCCCCCCTCCCCCCCCCCCCACCTTCTTCCCCCTGCCAGTAACTCAGGGTAATGACGACAGATCCCCCTGCCACTCAGCCGCTAGGATTGTGGTGCGTGTCACATATTTACCTGTTACGGCGGTGGCTGGGGCGTCTGTAGGCCCTTTATTGGGTGTTCCTGGAGGCCGTCCTCTCTAATGTGCCGGGATGGGAGACAGAAAGAGAGAGATAGATAGATATATGAGAGAGAGAGAGGGTTGACAAAAATGGAATCGTTTGTCGGATTATACGGAAAATATAGGTAGTACAAAGGAAATCAAGCAACAACAGATCTAGTGACCCTTCTAGGTTGCTTTTCCTCCAAAACACTGAGGATCAAGTGTCCAAACAGTGGTTTAGAGTGGGTAAGGAAACATTGGATATTTCAGTATTTCAGTAGAGTACCGATACTTGAGTTAATGGCATACCCGTTACACCATTTAGGCTTGTATTTATTTGTATTTGGTATAGTATAAGAATTAACTACTATGTTGAAATTTAAAAGACTCATTTCTCGTTTTAATTAATATTTCTGATAAAGTACGCATTAGCTCATTTTATTGAATAACCATTGAAATCTGCGACCGGCCCTTAGAGGAAGCAAAAAATAGTCTATGGTATTGTCCAAAATCTATACACAGCCCCTTTATATCTTGGTGTGTCCCCTTGAGCGTGGGTTTATGGGTGTGTGTTAGAGAGAGGCCTGTCACCTTAATAAAAAAACAAAAAACAAAAGTTAGAGAGAGGCCCGGGGCTGGAGATAAGCAGGCACCAGCAGAGGCAGGGAGGACACTCATGACTTGGCGGTTTTTATGATGCCTCTGTCAGAAAGGGTCAGCGTTCTCCGGCCTGTCTGTCTGTCTGTGTGGTTGGCCCTTCATTAACCCTCCATGTTACTTTTTGTTCTCTCTCTCTTTTATACTTATACGATTGTTTGATGCCGCTCTCATGACACGAGTACTGCAAGCTGTCTGCACATTAGTATTAGTGTGGTCATTAGTGGTGGTGTGATCCACGGTGCTCGGGGTTATGGGGAGTGTGGGTGTTTGATAGTCGGGGTGGCCGGGCGCCTCCCCCCCCCCCCACTCCCTCCTATCTCACCTGGACTGCATGCCACAAATTCCCTGGCAGAAGCTGCCATACTCGTCGTGCAGGCAACAACTTTCAGCATGGGTCCCTTGCCTTCTCTCAAGTCCCTTGGAACTGCAATTGCCAGTGGTCATAATTCGAAAATGAAATGGCTTAATATTGCTTTCATTGGTGTCAATTTAGCTGGGAATGAAGGAAAATGAAGGGGGAAGTTGCAGGTATGGGCTGATGGTGGACGCGTGCAGCGATGTGCAGCCTCTGGGCGAGGTCACTCTGAGGACAAGAAGGACAAGAATGGTGGGTGCAGACAGGCTCTGACCGACCTTCTTGCCTGGGACCACCAACACCTTCCTTACCGCTGCTCTCCCACAGGACCCCCACCCCTTGGTTACAGGAGAAAGGGGGCTAGAGGAGAAAAAAGGGGTCAAATATAGAGGGGATATTAATCAGTAGGGGGGAAGATGTTTAAATCCATTGCGGTGTTCTACCTCTATATCCACCTGTACCTGCCCCCCGCCCCCCTCCCCACACACACACACCAGTAGGCACCCATTCTTGCAACCCCCTGCCACCTCTCCAGATTCTTCCCGTCCCTTCATCCCCCCCTCCCCCCACCATCTCAACCCTGGAGGAGTGGTGTGTAAGGCTCGGCAGGGATTGGGTGTGGGAGGAGAGGCTGAACACCATAAGGTCGTGGGATAGGTTACTCTAGGTTAGCTTGGACCACTGTTGCAGAGTGGCGTAGTGGCTCAGCCCAACATGTCGCCTCATTCTTTAACACTAGTGTACTGTATGTGCGATTTTCTCATGTTTATGATACTTGGCTTATGTATCTGTATGGGTTGTGGCCATAACAAAGACTTGGGTATAGATTTATCAATGTCGGCTCAGCTGCTGGGGTGTGACAGTTCAGATTAAGGTATTGGGAAGGCAGACAGGGTACGATTCGGAGATGTGAGGCAGCAGACCATCTTAAGATATGCCTACACCACTGGCTGCCACCCGGCCTCCCAACATGGCAACCAGTCCGTATATGGACGACGACTCCGTGTCCCACGGCTGCTGAATGAAAAAAAAAAGTTTCCAACAAACCTGATTTTTAGGTTTAATAAACCGCATTAGTCGGAATTAATCAGAATCGATGGTAGCCACGGGAGATCAGGAGGGTATAAATGTAATTAATTGTCAGCCTTTAGGCATAAGGCATCATCTTCATTGTATTCGGACTACTATTAGATAATTTTACTTGGTTTAGGAAGGATCTCTAGGAACCAAAAGGTTGAAAACTCGGAAATATCTTTCTATAATAGAATCCCATACTGTGCTATTAGCCTAAATGAGAGGTAGTAAACCATGCGTTTAGGTTAGGAGTTATCCCGATGCCTGGTGTTACCGAGGAGAGGCCAGGGAGGGGATGACGCTGACGAGGCAGTTGTAGTGTTGCTGTCATGAGCAGGAACCACGGCCACTCAGTGCTGGCTAGGTAGTGCACCTCCCAGACAAGAATAATTGCAGTCAGGTTTTAAAGGCACCTCGCAAGATGTATTTCGGTACCGTAACGTATACCTAACAGTTTGTTTTGGCTCGAACGTCCCTTGATTTTGGCCCTGTCGCTCATTCAACTCTGAGGGAGGCACTCGCTACAGGCAGTTCTGCCTTTTGTCTCCCTCACTCACATAGAACAAAAAATGTAGGCCTAATGCAGAAGAACATGTCCATGCAAAAGTAAAACTCACATCAATAATATATATAAAGTATGTGTATGTTTGTGTGTGTGCATGCGTGTGTGGTGTTTAAAGTCCAGGCTACACAGACGTTCAAGGTTGTTGTTGCAAGATTCCCCGACCCCTTACATTATTGGGACGGGGTGTGTGTAGGGCAGGACCTCCGAGAGTAGCCTAATACTGGGCTATAGTTCGTTCCCACTGAGATGCTTCAAACCCTAGTGGGGTTTTTGAGTCTTCCTCCAATTCCTTTTCACAATACTTAGACGGAGGACTTTTAAAAATCCCGCTGGATTAGTTCCATTTTGTGGTAGGCTTTTTTTTTCGTTTGTTTATCTATGTAGTTGTATTCAAATTAACAGTATTATTTATTATTATTTATTTTTTTTTTTTTTGGGGGGGGGGTTATCGATCTATGGCAGACTAGCTCGATTGTTGCTGAGCTAATTCGATTCCTGCCGAGTTAGTTAGATTTCAGCTGGGCTATCTCGATTCCTGATTGGCTAATTAATTTCCAGCTGGGCTAGTTCCTATCCAGTTAAGGTAGTTCCGTCTCAGCCACAGCTGGCGTATATATTCTGCGGCCCAACTAAAACACATAATTTTAAAGCTAACATAGAAATCACACTCCAGCGTCTAGAAGGAACAAATCGAAAGAGGAAGGGAGGAAAAATAAGGAAAGACGGAAGGGAGGAAGAAAAGAGTAAGGAAGGAGAAACAAGAAAGGAAGGAATGGAAAGGTAAAGGTGGAAGGAAGGAAGGAAGGAAAGAGGACCAAGAAGGCTACTTTTGTTGTGGTCGTGGCATGAGTTTTTGGGATGAGGGGCCGGCAGTGTCTAAACAAGCACGCGGGCCCGATAACTTGAGGCCGGTAGGAGGTCATTATAAAAAGGGTGGAGTCTCGGCTCGTAAACTCCGCCCACGTGCTGTGTTCGGATTGGCCGGCGCTTTGCAACTGCCAGTCACTCGCCGGTTGGGTCGCCTCGTAAAGGAGAAGGAGGGGGCCGCGATTATCGGTGGGAGGGAGATGCTGCAGTCTGATTGGGTGCCGAAGGGTGGTTGTTTGGGAAGAGGGAGATGGGGAGGGGGTGGGAGAGATTGATATAGAGGGAAGGTGTACTAAAGGTGGAACAAATAGATAGGATGGGTGGGGGAGAGAGAGTGTTGCTGAGACCTAGAGGAGACAATTGGTATAGAGGGATATTGGGATTAGGACATGACAAAATGAGATGAAGTAAACGAAATTAATCAGGAAGGAAACGAGAAGTTATATAGAAATAATGGTATATTGGGGAAAAGATAATTGGGGAAGTGAAAAAAAGACTGGATAAAAGGGTAAAATATAAGTGTTTGAAAAAGAGGTGTACTGTGATTATCGTAAGTGATAGCTCATACAATAATAATTAGGAAACGCATAAACGAGTGCAAGAAACCATGTGATCCCTGTTGTTATTGCACCCCCCCCCCCCTCCTCTCCTTTTCCCTTCCTCTCCTTTTCCCCTCTTCTCCTTTTCAACTCCTCTCCTTTTCAACTCCTCTCCTTTTCAACTCTTCTCCTTTTCAACTCTTCTCCTTTTCAACTCTTCTCCTTTTCAACTCCTCTCCTTTTCAACTCTTCTCCTTTTCAACTCTTCTCCTTTTCAACTCTCTTCTCCTTTTCAACTCTTCTTTCAACTCTTCTCCTTTTCAACTCTTCTCCTTTTCAACTCTTCTCCTTTTCAACTCCTCTTCTTTTCAACTCCTCTTCTTTTCAACTCTTCTCCTTTTCAACTCTTCTCCTTTTCAACTCTTCTCCTTTTCAACTCTTCTCCTTTTCAACTCTTCTCCTTTTCAACTCCTCTTCTTTTCAACTCCTCTTCTTTTCAACTCCTCTCCTTTTTCCCCTCCTCCTTTTTCCCCTCCTCTCCTTTTTCCCCTCCTCTCCTTTTTCCCCTCCTCCTTTTTCCCCTCCTCTCCTTTTTCCCCTCCTCCTTTTTCCCCTCCTCTCCTTTTTCCCCTCCTCTCCTTTTTCCCCTCCTCTCCTTTTTCCCCTCCTCTCCTTTTTCCCCTCCTCTCCTTTTTCCTTCCTCTTCTCTCCTCTTCCCTCCCTTCCCCTCCTTACAGGATATCATCATTATAACTTCAGGGAATTTATCTCGCTCACGTCCAGATTGTAATCGGCGATAAGCAAAACCCGTCGGGATCGTCTGTCACACGAAGGAGCTCAAGCGAAAAGAGGCATTTGATCTTTCACCTCAGGACTGTGGGCGTTGTTGTGGCTGGGTCTAGGTGGTGGTGGGAGAGCTGGGTTCCTATGGGGGGTTTATAGAAGATGGGGCACACATAAACACACACACACACTGGAGCAATGCAATGGTTTCACACACTAACAAAAACATGGATTCACATAAAGGTACTCTGCTCATACTAATCTCCACACTCGATCCACGTCACATTTTCAATTGTTCGGCCAGACAGAATTGCAGGTCTTGACTAATAAGTGGCTGCCATACTGAAGGCACACACACACCACCTGATTTATGCTGCTCTATTGCCTATATAATTGGGAGTCATGCTCGGGGCAGGGGGTAAGTAGTCATGAAGGAGGCGGGCTGGTTGTATGGCTTTATTTTACAGTAACTGGTACTTTGTTTTATTATAACTAACCTGCTCTTTTCGGTTAACCAAGGAGCCACCCTATAGTAATTAGAACACTTTAAGGCCGACATTGACCCTTGTATTATATCATATCACTGTAGCTACCGTCTCTCTCTATCTCTCTCTCTCTCTCTCTCTCTCTCTCTCTCTCTCTCTCTCTCTCTCTCTCTCTCTCTCTCTCTCTCTCTCTCTCTCTCTCTCTCTCTCCTCTCTCTCTCCTCTCTCTCTCTCTCTATCTCTCTCTCTCTCTCTCTCTCTCTCTCTCCGTCTCACTCTCTCTCTCTCTCTCTCTCTCTCTCTCTCTCTCTCTCTCTCTCTCTCTCTCTCAGCCCCAACCTATCTAGCTCAGACAGTGCACTGCGGGTGTGAATTGAAATGGCATCAGTATTACCGCACCACTGCGTCTAGTATTTATGGTAATGTTTTGAAGGATTTACTGAGAAAGGTTATGCTGTAAAAGAGTCGGCAAAGTTATTTGGTCAGTGAAAGTAATAAAAAAAGGATGACTAAAAAACTGAAACATAAATGCGATATATATACGGTATATACGATAGATAGAAAGAAAAGACTGAAGGGAAGGGCGTCTGCGGGTCGGAGACAGGGGGGGGGGGGGGGGACCAGAAGGGGTGGGGGTGGGGTGGGGGGGAGGGTCGTGCTAGGTCATAATCACCTCCCTTCCTTGTTTCCGTGTATACTATGTGACCCTGGTCGTACACTACCTGCCGCCCTAACAACAGGAGACTAATAGAATTTATGATCATATATATATATATATATATATATATATATATATTAATAGTACACTCGCATACTATAGTCGCTAGCCCACTCATAAATATTCGTGGATTTCACCTATTTCTGATTATGGAAGTATATTTCTGAACACTATCTTAAGAATATAATCTTCTACACATCAACTACAAAGCCATATATAGGATTTATTTAAGATAAGAGTTATATCCAAAAATCAATCCAGATAGTTATAGTTTCATTAAGAAAATCATATGGGGTCCACGAATTCTCAAGTGGGCTAGAGACTATGGTATATAATAATGTTATAATAAGAGAGAGAGAGAGAGAGAGAGGGAGGGGATGAAAGTAAGAGTGAAAACAAAAAACATCATAGTGAGAGGAGAAAGTAAGTGAGAATGGGTAAGACTAAGCATTACTTTAGATTGAGACAAATTCAACACAGTGTATCCGACGGAGACTTAAACAACCTATCTGGGTATAATTCTAGCAGTGGCTCCTAATCGATTTTAGCATTAATTATGTTTCATTGTCTAGTTTTCCTTCATATTTCATAGTTTTGTTTCAAGAAGAAGGGTGGAGATATGAAGAAGGGTGGAGATGGAAAGAAGGGTGGAGATGGAAAGAAGGGTGGAGATGGAAAAGAAGGGTGGAGATAGAGAAGAAGGGTGGAGATATGAAGAAGGGTGGAGATGGAAAGAAGGGTCGAGATGGAAAGAAGGGTGGAGATAGAGAAGAAGGGTGGAGATAGGAAGAAGGGTGGAGATAGGAAGAAGGGTGGAGATAGGAAGAAGGGTGGAGATAGGAAGAAGGGTGGAGATAGGAAGAAGGGTGGAGATAGGGAGAAGGGTGGAGATAGGGAGAAGGGTGGAGATAGGAAGAAGGTTGGAGATAGGAAGAAGGGTGTAGATAGGAGGAAGAAAGGTGGAGATAGGAGGAAGAAAGGTGGAGATTGGAGGAAGACGGGTGGAGGTAGAAAGTAGGGTGGAGATGGAAATAAGGGTGGAGATAGGAAGTAGGGTGGAGATAGGGAAGAAGGGTGAGTATATAGAAAGGCCAGACTAGGGAGTAAGGTGAGGATGTGTTAAGGGCAGGACATTAATGAAGGGATGTGATGCCCCGCCACACAGAGGGCCACCAGAACACAGGGTCTTTGCCCTTTGTACAATATATACACACACACACACACTCTCCCGCCGACCCATGCACACATACACCGACACATTATATGTATAGTGTCCCGCCCGGCCCTGTGTACTACCCGCTGCTCTTCTATGTAGGCTACCTAGAGTCTAGTTTTATTAAGCTGGCGAGAAACTAAATTGTCTTCATCTTAATTACACTGTTATTACAACGTTTTAATAGCCACATAGTTATTGATAATGAAAACTCGGTAAAATTATGTTGCAGAGGCTGGAAAATGCACGTATTTATCCCCCTTTATCCCTTTCCCCTCTTAGGCCTTTCCTAGAGCCTACAAGCATATCAGGGGTTATGCTCAGCTTTTCCCTCAGTCCCCTTACCCGCTCCATGCAACACGAAACATTCATCAAAGGAAGGCGCTCGGTGTAGACAACATTTAGTTGATATTATTAACCATAAGCGTCCAACATACAGAAGTTGTTTGCCGACTCAATATATATTTATGCATTTAGTCTTACCTCCGAGGATGCGTCAACACCTGGAGGAAGGAGGCGTGAAGAGAACAAACAGACGATCCCGACGATCCTGGCTTCTTCACACAAACACTGATCGCTTACCCTCTCTTGCTGTAATACATTTGTTTTGGCCTCGGTTATTCTGGTTATTGTTTAAAACTTTCATTATTTTTCTGGGAGTTAGATAAAATAGGACTTCAGAGGCTATCAACCCTTCTGGATTATTAAGCCAGCACACTGTAAGTCAAGAATAGCGGCAGGAATGTAGCCTCTTTTCGAGAACCCCAGTCCCTTGTTCTGGGAGGTTTTATCAGTCTATTATATATCAATAACTATGTTCTCAAGGCGTACTTAACGTTGCTTTGAGCTGCAATAATACGTCGTTTTTCTCCACACGTTCAAGTTAACAAGGCAATTTCCACACACACTTTACCCACGGCGCGTCAGATAGCCCATGTATATGCTAATTCCAGAAGGTCCTTAAAATATTACCAGTATATTTACCACTCTTAAGTGTCGAATAAACGTAGTCAACACAACACAAGTACACACACTCTGGGCAGCCAAGGAGCAACTGACTCACTCAAAGCTTGGTCTTTTACCTTAACCAGCGCTAATAAAAGGAAGATAATTGGCATGGGAATTTGTTTTTCTCGTTAATCGCGCCATCTCTGTATTGGCATTGGAACTATCGGTGCAATTAAGTGGAACTAATTATACTTGGTTTTATTTTATGTTGTGTTTATTACATCGTATATTTAAGAAGAAACAATACGGAAATAATGAATATGGGTATTTAGAATGGCTTACATTGTGTACGTGAAAAGTAGATGGCACTTGAAATGGAGGGCCGGTACCAAATGAACACACATACTCACTCTCTCTCTCTCTCTCTCTCTCTCTCTCTCTCTCTCTCTCTCTCTCTCTCTCTCTCTCTCTCTCTCTCTCTCTCTCTCTCTCTCTCTCTCATACAGGCGTGAGAGAATGAATGGGATTACAGTATTTGCCGTGTCTCTCCAACTGTCCGGATGACTGTTGCCTGGGTCTGACTGTAGACATGACTGATGGACTGGTTATCTGAATATGAAATGGAAGTGACTGTCTCAATGGATGGACAGTCAACCTTTATTATGTCTCTATACTTTATATTAACGTATAATAAATGGTATTGTATTGGTCTGAATTGTATTGCTATTAGACTGGTGTTGCCTTAGTAATAAACTTCTGATTAATTGGTGTTTGACTGGTGTTCGATGGCCATCAGACTGGTATGTAAGGTAGTATTTTGGCATTAGACTGGTGCGAGCATGGTATTAGCCTAGTGTTTAATTGGTAGCCTAGTATAGTCTTATTTTACACTAGTATCAGTATTTAGTTGACTTTTGGATGGTTGCCTAATAGACTTATATTGCACTGGTAATATAATTTTCCTAATGTTTCATTGGTAATAGACTGTTATTGAATTGATATTACACTGGAAACTAATTGGTATTATATTGGTATTTAATTGGTAGCATAGACATATTATACTGGTATTGGTATTTGGCTGTTATTGAATTGGTATTAAACTGGTATTGAATTGGTATTAAACTGGTATTGAATTGGTATTACGGTGGTATTGACTTGGTATGAGACATTTTTCTTGAGTGACTGGTGGAGTGGTGGGGGAGCGGAAGTGCGTGAGTCATATTTCATACATCTCTCAGTGCTGAATGATCCACTTATAGCATGTCCTCTCTCTCTCTCTCTCTCTCGTCCATTACCATATATTCCCTGCTATTCTTGTTATTTATATATATTGGTTTTTATTTCCATACCCTTATTATTTTTGTATTGTTATTACTGTTATCAATCAGCATCCTCCTTCTTCTTCTCCTTCTTGTTCCCCCAGTAGTGGTAGGGTAGGCGCCTGTACTAATGACTCACACACACAAACACCCCCTCACCCCCCTTTATTTTTTATCTCTCTCTCACCCCACTCTCTCTTCCTTCATTCATAACTCTCTCTCTCTCTCTCTCTCTCTCTCTCTCTCTCTCTCTCTCTCTCTCCTCTCACTCCTCTCTCTTCTCTCTCTCTCTCTCGTCTCTCTCTCTCCATCTCTCTCGTCCTACTCCTCTCCGCTCTCCTCCCTTCTCTCTCTCTCCCTTAGCCTCTCTCTCTCTCGCTTCCTCTCTCTCCATATTCTCTCTCTCTTCCTTCTAATATTATATCTCTTCTCTTATCTACTATAATATTATATATAGTGTTGTATATATATTCATATATATCTTTATATATATATATATACTATAATATATGCTAACACTCTATCTCACCACACACACACACCACCATAATACTGTCCTCCCTCACTCATTTTTATCTCCCACTTTCTTCCTTCATCCATTCCTCTCTCTCTCTCTCTCTCTCTCTCTCTCTCTCTCTCTCTCTCTCTCTCTCTCCACTAGTCTCTTCCTCTCTCTCTTCCTCATCGACTCTCTCTCCTCCTCCCTTCTCTCTCTCTCTCTCTCTCTCTCTCTGTCTGTCTGTCTGTCTGTCTGGTTAACTCGTGAGACGATGACACCAGAAAGGATGAAACTCTTAAAATGGCATTACTTTTTTTTCGAGTCACACGCTTCTCTGCATATCCCTCCTCTTCCTTTAGTCGTTTCAGATAATTTTTGGCAATGTCGCTTCATATTCAAGTTCGTTACTCTTCCTGTGCCTTCATTCTTAAACCTATCTGTAACTCGCTCTCTCTGGTCAAACTTGTCAAAAAACACTTAAGTTCAGAATAACACTTGTTTTCACCTGTTTTTTAAACATAATGATATAATATGTGCTAGTCAAAGTGGAAAGATAACATTATACAAATATCACTCTCCAAAAGACCAGCTTATCTCTCTCTCTCTCTCTCTCACCCCGTTGTCTGAACCCCAACAACAGATTACTCCCAAGGTCACAGGCCCGTCCTCACTAAATTACACTGTATGTGTGTGTGTGTGTGTGAGAGAGAGAGAGAGATTTACATTTGTCACACAGAACTTACGATTCCAGTGATATAGCCCAAATAAATGCTAGTAGAGAGTGCAAGAGAGTAAGAGTGTAAAAATATATATGAACCCATAATGCATCTTGTTCTTTCGCCTTATTCCAGCAATGGGGAAATATATTGACTACAAATCCCTTCTATCTCAAACAATATGGCACGGTACTGGGAACTAATTATATTTTCACCATAAGTGTTTCTCCATTATCAGAACCATACTGTAGCCAACCGTCTCCTCCTTGTTCCTGCAGCAATGGGAACTCCTGGTAATATCCTGACTTTAGTGGGATCTAAATGTACCTCTCAAATCTCAACCAATGGGGCCTAAAACTAACCAACTTTCTTCTAATACTAACCGTGCCTCTTGTGTACCTCCACCATAGAACCATAAAGTAACCCCCCTTCCTCTTGTCCCTGCAGCAATGGGAGCTGTTGGTACTATCCCGACTGAAGAGGGACCTAAAAATACCTCTAATTTCTCAAGCAATGGGGCCTAAAACTAACTAACTTTCCCCTAAAACTATCCGTGTCTCTTGTGTACCTCCAGCACAGCACCATAAAGTAACCCCCCTTCCTCTTGTCCCTGCAGCAATGGGAGCTGTTGGTACTATCCCGACTGAAATGGGACCTGAAAATACCTCTCATTTCTCAACCAATAGGTCCTAATACTAACCAATTTTCCCCGTGTCTCTTGTGTACCTCCACCATAGAACCATAAAGTAACCCCCCTTCCTCTTGTTCCTGCAGCAATGGGAGCTGTTGGTACTATCCCGACTGAAGTGGGACCTTGCCGCCATCACGCCTCACGCCTTCTTGGACCAGATCATCGCCCGCCTGCACCTCACCTTCCCAGAGCCACAGATTAGGCTCGTCAGGGAGACAGCCACATACTTCATCACCGTCTGTGCCACGGGTTAGTTTTCAACTATCACGTTGTATCCCCTTCTGCAGGAGTAATGTGTATCATCGACCCCTTGAAGTATAGGAGTACAGTGCCGTTTCGTCATCTAATCATTATACAGGATAGATATATTGCTTTGCCCTTTACCCCTTCTACCAAACTAATTTGCTTTTCAACATTTTCGATGAAGTGCTGAAATATTCGTTGCTCATATGTATTATATTAGAAGGCAGTATAGCTTTGTCAGAGAGAGAGAGAGAGAGAGTGGTTACGGGTGATTTAAAGAGTCAGGTCACTTGCAGCATGTCACGTGACCCAGGCTGACCTCAGTCTGGGTGGCGCTGCTGAAGAAGGAAAAAGGAGGGGGGGGGGGGAGGTTACACCGTGTTAGCAATATCCCATTCCTTTTAATATTGCCCAGACTTTAATTTTACTTTGAAATATGTGTGTATTTATCATGTTTGAAATATAACTTATATTTGCAAATGTTCATAATTTCATTTAGTATTTGAAATTTAAAACACTCTGCCATTGTTATTTGTGGACCATGGAGTAGGGAGACAGAGTTAAGATAGTGGAATAAAAAGTACAAACGTAAACATTAATAAAGATACACCCGTTTGATTACATGAACCTTTAACAGCTAGTTCTGGAGCATTTTAGGTATAATAGAGCATTGTACCGTATACAGGTTCAAATGTGTGAAGCCTTATTGATACTCACGACCTTAGTGTTATATAACCCATGGAAGTGGATCATGAATATAGATCAAGGAATAGGTGGAGTGCATGGTAACATAAGTGTGTGTGTGTGTGTGTGTGTGTGTGTGTGTGTGTGTGTGTGTGTGTGTGTGTATATTATGTATGTGTGTGTGTGTGTGTGTGTGATCTGTACAACTGGCGCCACATCTTCGCTTACTAGGCACTCCATCGCCTTCCTCCTTCCTATTTCCTCTCACTCACTCTCAGTCTCTCTCTCTCTATATATACAGTATGTATATATATATATATATATATATATATATATATATATATATATATATATATATATATAATATTATAATGTGTTGTGTTTGTCCTTGTTTTCTATTTGGATTCACTCCCACATCAAAGCTATGTATACACTGTTTAGTCATCATGTTGTTTTTATGTTTATCCTACAAGTCTTTCTCTTATTTGCATTTGTTTAGTATCGTCTCTAGCAACAGTTGTCTCATTTAAGCTGATGCTCTCTCTCTCTCTCTCTCTCTCTCTCTCTCTCTCTCTCTCTCTCTCTCTCTCTCTCTCTCTCTCTCTCTCTCTCTCTCTCTCTCTCTCTCTCTCTCTCTCTCTCTCTCTCTCTCTCTCTCTCTCTCTCTCTCTCTCTCTCTCTCTCTCTCTCTCTCTCTCTGCCATCCATCTTCATTTCTACTCCCCCCCCCCTCCCCCTACCCCCATCTTCAACCCTTCCATCCCATTACTAGCCTTGCAACGGACCAAAATGAGTTCTTTTCCCACTCTCATATTGTAATCACATCATTTTATTTTCATATCGTACTATTAGGTTGACAATTAAACCGTATGCTTCAATAAGTTAATACACGTTAGACCTACCGTATACTTTATGTTTAACAATGTTAGACATATTCAACGGATTGTTTTTTTTTTCTGTACGTAGACGTATTGTATAACTATCTGGAATTAATCCATAATATACCGTAAGCCTTGCCGGCATTTACAAGTTCAAAATACACACACACACATACACACACACACACATACATGCATACATACACACACACACACACACACACACACACACACACACACACACACACACACACACACACACACACACACACACACACACACACACACACACACACACTACACACACACACACACACACACACACACACACACACACACACACACACACACACACACTACACACACACACACACACACACACACACACACACACACACACACACATACATACATACATACATACATAATACGGACTTGAATTGCTGCACCCTCTTTACCCTTCAACTCTTTACCCTGACCATACCAAAACAGTTTCTGTATGTATGTATGTTTGTGTGCATACGTGAGCGTTTGTGTATACGGACATGTGCACACTTACTGCATGTTCTTATGTTCCTGTATATGTATGTGCGCACGTACGTGTATATACGTATGTTCTGTATATGAGTACGGTAAGTAAATAAATGTGTATATGTACTGTATATCACTTACTCTCATGGTTATTTTATGATAATTTGTATTCTGCACATGCATCATTATTGTATTTATTTATTTTGTTTGTAAACTGAGCTTACCATCCTCATATCTGTACATCTCATGTTCATCCACTAAATTGTAAAATGTGTATTTTCAGCTCATGAGGCTGCCCATTTCTTTTATAAACCGTTTATTATTATTATTTATTATTATTACATACACACACACACACACACACACACACACACACACACACACACACACACACACACACACACACACACACACACACACACACACACACACACACACACACACACACACACACACACACACACACACACACACACACACACACACTCTCTCTCCATGTGTACGTCTATATATTCCCACATCCTTGCGTGCTGACTAGGCCACATAGTTGCATACATAACAACATACCGGTATCTACTTACATGGCCTCCACTCCGACACAAACACACATGATGTCTTTCATCTCATGTCTCATAACATATTAACTTTGAAGCTGTTTCGAATTCAGAGAAGACTTTCCAACTTTTATGCAGTAGATATGTACAACCTCGTTAACAATGTTCGACAAAAACATTTAGAACCAAATTTTGTCTGTGACATAATCACACCAGTATATACTGTATGTTACAAATGTTTAATATACGGTACCAGGTCTCAGACACTATAATTACCTCCTTATTAATAACAAAATAAGGCTTTGATCTGCTTAAAGATTAATTAGAGATCGCAGGACACTAAATATCGTAATAGAACTGTCCCTTGCTTATAATACCGGAAAGGGGAATAAATGATATAATACATGTATTAACATTACTTTGTGTGTGGTATTCTGGTTATAAATGTATCATCACAGTGTAGTTTATAGTCTATATACATACCTACAGTCACTCACAAAGATTATGAATTTTCCATAGTTTTCAGTATGCAAGTATATTTATAGATTATTGTTTATGAATATAATGTTAAGTACCTGAACAGTCGTGAGCATAATATAATGTTAAGTATCTGAACAGTCGTGAGCATAATATAATGTTAAGTATCTGAACAGTCGTGAGCATAATATAATGTTAAGTACCTGAACAGTCGTGAGCATAATATAATGTTATGTATCTGAACAGTCGTGAGCATAATATAATGTTATGTATCTGAACAGTCGTGAGCATAATATAATGTTATGTATCTGAACAGTCGTGAGCATAATATAATGTTATGTATCTGAACAGTCGTGAGCATAATATAATGTTATGTACCTGAACAGTCGTGAGCATAATATAATGTTATGTACCTGAACAGTCGTGAGCATAATATAATGTTATGTACCTGAACAGTCGTGAGCATAATATAATGTTATGCTATCTGAACAGTCGTGAGCATAATATAATGTTATGTACCTGAACAGTCGTGAGCATAATATAATGTTATGTACCTGAACAGTCGTGAGCATAATATAATGTTATGTACCTGAACAGTCGTGAGCATAATATAATGTTATGTACCTGAACAGTCAGTCGTGAGCATAATATAATGTTATGTACCTGAACAGTCGTGAGCATAATATAATGTTATGTACCTGAACAGTCGTGAGCATAATATAATGTTATGTACCTGAACAGTCGTGAGCATAATATAATGTTATGTACCTGAACAGTCGTGAGCATAATATAATGTTATGTACCTGAACAGTCGTGAGCATAATATAATGTTAAGTACCTGAACAGTCGTGAGCATAATATAATGTTAAGTACCTGAACAGTCGTGAGCATAATATAAGGTTAAGTACCTGAACAGTCGTGAGCATAATATAATGTTAAGTACCTGAACAGTCGTGAGCATAATATAATGTTAAGTACCTGAACAGTCGTGAGCATAATATAATGTTAAGTACCTGAACAGTCGTGAGCATAATATAAGGTTAAGTACCTGAACAGTCGTGAGCATAATATAATGTTAAGTACCTGAACAGTCGTGAGCATAATATAATGTTAAGTACCTGAACAGTCGTGAGCATAATATAATGTTAAGTACCTGAACAGTCGTGAGCATAATATAATGTTAAGTACCTGAACAGTCGTGAGCATAATATAATGTTAAGTACCTGAACAGTCGTGAGCATAATATAATGTTAAGTACCTGAACAGTCTGTGAGCATAATATAATGTTAAGTACCTGAACAGTCGTGAGGCATAATATAATGTTAAGCTACCTGAACAGTCGTGAGCATAATATAATGTTAAGTACCTGAACAGTCGTGAGCATAATATAATGTTAAGTACATGAACAGTCCGTGAGCATAATATAATGTTAAGTACCTGAACAGTCTTGAGCATAATATAATGTTAAGTACCTGAACAGTCGTGAGCATAATATAATGTTAAGTACCGGAACAGTGTGAGCCATAATATAATGTTAAGTACTTGAACAGTCGTGAGCATAATATAATGTTAAGTACCTGAACAGTCGTGAGCCATAATATAATGTTAAGTACCTGAACAGTCGTGAGCATAATATAATGTTAAGTACCTGAACAGTCGTGAGCATAATATAATGTTAAGTACCTGAACAGTCGTGAGCATAATATAATGTTAAGTACCTGAACAGTCGTGAGCATAATATAATGTTATGTACCTGAACAGTCGTGAGCATAATATAATGTTAAGTACCTGAACAGTCGTGAGCATAATATAATGTTAGTACCTGAACAGTCGTGAAGCATAATATAATGTTATGTCCTGAACAGTCGTGAGCATAATATAATGTTAAGTACTGAACAGTCGTCGTGCGCATAATATAATGTTAAGTACCTGAACAGTCGTGAGCATAATATAATGTTATGTACCTGAACAGTCGTGAGCATAATATAATGTTAAGTACCTGAACAGTCGTGAGCATAATATAATGTTATGTACCTGAACAGTCGTGAGCATATATAAGGTTACATTAATTGGAAACTTTGAACCATAAAAGCCACGTTCTAAAGAATCTGGGCTACGATAAAGCGTTGTATTTTCTAGTTTACGTTCAAATTGTATATTCTCGTTTACGTTCGATACTACTGTAATTCAGATGGGTGTGTCGCCATTTATGTTCTTAACTGTACGGTACATCAATAAGGAAAATATAGTTACCCTAAATATATCTGCATATATAAATCAATCCCGATATCTGCATTTGCATCTAGACAAAACATAAGCGGCCCACGAACTTTCCTCAGAGACCGTACACGTAGTAAGGGTCATATAAGCCTACATACCGCACGACATACATACATACATACCTACAGGGTCACACATACCTACATACGCACATGCCTAAATACCCACATACCCCCATACCTTTATCCCCCCCACCCTACCCCCTCCCTCTCTCTCCCTTTCAGTTTCTCAGGGACGTTACCAGTTCCTCCCCCCCCCCCCCCCTGCCCCTTTTCTCACCCCTCCCCCCCCATTCCCTCTTCCTTATAACCCCACCCCCACCCCCCCCCCCCCCCACCCCCCTTCTGCCCCTTTTCTCAGCCCCCTCCCCCCTCCCTTCCCTCTTCCTTATATCTCCCCCCCCCTTACCAGCTACCTGACCAAATTTTGTCTCACTTCTATCATTCCTCTCATTGTCCATTCTCGTCATCATTAATTTTCCTTCTAGTCTCTTTTCTCTTCCTTCTGCTTTTCTCCCTTCGTCTTTCCTTCCTTTCTCCGTGTCTATCCTTATATTTTCCCTTTCTTCTCCTTTCTTTCGTTCCCCTTTCTCACCTTTCTCTATTCCTTTCCTGCCCCTACATTTTCTTTACCCTTCTAATTTCCTACTTACCTACTTACCTACCAATATATCGCAAAGTAAGGTAGTGTACGTGTCTGCCTGTCTGTCCGTCTCCTCAATCATCAATCCCTCCACCCAGCCAGGATAAATCAAAGGGTCTGGCCATAGCAAATAGCCCGTTGATCGCGGACTATGGGCACTGTAGGGTAATGGCAGTATATATATGGGTAATGGTAGCCTATATGGGTAATGGGCAAGTGGCCGTGGGTAAGAACTGAGAGCACACACACCCACAATTACCCCCCTTCACCCCCTCCTCTTCCCCCCTCCCCCCTCCCATTTCCCTATTGCCCTATGCCTGGCGGTGGTGGTGCTGGAGGGGAAGGGTGGGGGTAGATGGGTTTATTGCTTTGTTTACTCTCCAAGAATTCTGAAGGAGAAAGTTTATATGGATTTATAATCTGATGTCCTAATATATAAACACACACACACACTTTCTCGCTCTCTCGCTCTCTCTCTCTCTCTCTCTCTCTATATATATATATATATATATATATATATATATATATATATATATCTATCTATCTATCTATTGCCTGAAGCCGTGATCCCCGAAGGGGTGGCCACGAACGAACCGCCCCCATGCACCTCTGTCCCCAGTCAGTCGACGCCCCTCCCCCCAACCAGCACCGCCTTCCGTCATGTAGTTCCTCACTCCATCCTTCCACCTCATATTCGGTCTACCTCTCCCCCTCTGTCCCTCCACCTCGCTCTCGTACACCCTCTTAGTCATTCTCTCGCTTTCCATACGTTCCATATGGCCGAACCATCTCAAGTTGTTCCTTTTCACACTTTCCAGCACATCTACCTCCACACCACACCTCCTTCTTACTTCCTCATTAGTCTGTCTATCCCTCCATGTAACTCCGCACGCACTCCTTAAGTAATTCATTTCCACTGCTCTCACTCTTGGTCTGAGTCTCTCAACCAACGTCCATGCTTCGCTTCCGTAAGTCAGTGTCGGGATTACCACACTGTCATGCAAGGACTTCTTCACTTCCATACTGACCACCCTATTTCTTGTTACTGCTTTTAGCGTTCCTACAACCCTCTTCCCCTGTTGTACCCTCTCCCGCACCTCTTCATCCATAGTCCCATCTTTACTCAACACACTGCCCAGATACTTAAAAGAGTTGACGATCTCCATAGCCTGACCGTTCAGCTTCACCTCACACTCTGTGACTTCACCCCCTTTCGAAGACCATAACCTTGCTCTTCCCCGTATTTACCTTCAAATTCCGTTTTTCGCACACTGTTCCAAACTCATTTACCAGACCCTGCAACTCCCATTCATTATCACTCATCACTCATTATCACTCATTATCACTGTATATATATATACAGTATATATATATATATATATATATATATATATATATATATATAATTATATATATATATTCCTCCCCCTCCTCCTCCTCCCCCCACCCCCCTCTACACACACAGTCTCACACCCGTAAATCTGTGGACGTTGGTAATGACATTGTGGAAGTGAAAGTAGAGGAAAGTGTGCTAACATAACACAACCCACAGTATCTGCAGGAAGTGAAAGGTGATGACGAGGAACAGATGAGGTCACAGTAAAGTATGTTAAATACGAAAGTTGGCGACACATTTTAGTAACAACAATAATTCTTAACGATAGAATGATATGGCAAGTCAAATAAATAGATTAAACAGCATTGGAAAGCCAGAATACGGGATGTAAATTGTAAGGGATATGAATTTTCAGTATGGCAGAATAGATAAAGGATGCACACGGCGCCTATGCATGTATTATACCAACATCTAAAGTTCTAAACCATTGTGGCAAAAAATATAAAATCATCAAAGAATATAAAACCAAAGAATACCGGTACTCGAGGTATAGCCTGGCAACACAAGAGAGCAATTCGGAAACAAAGAGAGTACGATAAAGAGTGAATGAGAATGAATGGGAATATAGGTGAGGCTTTAAGTGACAGGAGACAGGTGACAGCTTGGGTGAAAAGAGAGAGAGGAGGTGACAAAAGTAACCGAGCGGGCGGTGAGATGACAAGAGTAAGTGAGGGAGTAAATTACAACGAATGCCCACACTCCCTCTCTCTCTCTTCCTCTTTTATATCATATAGTCGTTCGTGCATGTTCATTATCTCTCTCTCTCTCTCTCTCTCTATATATATATATATATATATATATATATATATATATATATATATATCTCCCCATTCGTATGTTCATCCTCCCTTTGCATCTCCACACAATTATCGTCGTATAGCAGCGTTGTCCTCTTCACAGTTTTCCTATTGTATATTATGCTAGTGTCTACCAGTCTTATCCTGCTTCTGTAATACTGCCACTGCCCCTGACGTGCCCCTAACCTTTCCCAACTCCTGCCCCTACCCAAACTCAGCCCCAACCCTATACCTTTTCTTATCCTAGGCCAAGCTCTACCCCCAATTTATGTTCCTTTACTTATCCAATCCACTAACCCAATCTAAACCCCTGTCCCTACCAATATCCACAATCCACATCCATATTCTTACCTCTACCCATAACCCAAATCCCTTTTTGTATCCAAGTCCAACCCCTGCAATTACTTACAATCTTATGTCTCGCCCCTTCACAAGTCCCTGCTGCCAGTAATATATGGGTTCATTACCTCTAACACAAATCCTTACTCCTACACAAGTCCCGGTCCCTAACCCTGCTCCTACTGTCAGTATTGTATGGGATCATTATCCCAAGTCCATTTCCTTACTCTTACTCAAGTCCCTGGCACTGTCTCTGCCCCCTGACCTTGCCGCCAGTAACCAGTTCTAACCCCTACCCAAGTCCTTGCCCCTGCTGCCGGTATTGTAAGGGACCTTTACCCTTAACCCAAACTCTTACCCTACTCAAGTCCTTACCCCTGTCCATGCCTCTACCCCACATTTGCCCCTACCCATGCCCCTGCCTTTACCTATGCCCCTATCCCAACCTTTGCCCGTACCCATGCCCCTGCCTTTACCTATGCCCCTACCCCAACCTTTGCCCCTGCCTTTAACTCTGCTCCTACCCATGCTTCTGCCCCTACCCCTGCCCCTGCCGCCAGTATTGTAAGAGCCGGGTGTTGCCTTTGAGAGTGTGTGATAGCTTGAATCATGAGGTCATTCAAGGACCCTGTACCGTCATGCAGTTCTCAGGCACCAACCACCTGCACCCCAACCACCCTTTTCTTTGGTTTGCTGCCTCATTCATTCCATTTAGTCCCAGCTTCATTTGTGCACAGGAATGATTTAGTTGTGCATTTGTTTATTCGAATCCGTGTCACCTCCTGCCTTTTTGTTTTTATGTTTTTTCTTCAGTATTCTGTGTCAAGATTATTATGTTCATTTGGGCTGGTATAACTTGACTTGAATATTTTATGTAACGCGCATTATATATTTGTTTGTATAGGCCTACACATTGTCCAAGATGTGTACTTATTCATGTGACTATCCACATAGTGTTGTAATGTTGATGTGCCAACGCACCGCCGCACCCAAGCACCTAAATACACTGCAGCTATCGGGGGTTCATTTCCGTGTGGCCATTCATTCCTCCTCCCCCACACCCCTTTTATTGGAGTTCTCCTTCTACGACTATCTTCACACCTTCACCTATTATGTGTTATTGTGTGCTTGCTCCGGCATTAATTTAGATTCGTACACTCACTTTATAATTCTTAGCTTTCTCATTAGATTGTTCGGATTTGGCTTGAATAGGTTAAGTGGCAATAGGGAAAATTTTGCATTTTATGGATTCCCTTTGCAACTGCATTGATCTTTAAGAATACCTAACTGAACAATAATGGGTAATAGCTAAAAGAAGAATAAACCGAACCACAAAGAAAGAGAGAAGAGAAGGAAAAGGAGGAAGAAAGAAAATAAAAGCTGGACAGAAAGAAGAAAAATAAGGAAGGAAGGAAGGAAGGAAGAAGTAAAAAGTGTAGGACGGAAGGAGTGAGAGGCGGCTCTAGACATAGGCTAGGCCGGGTGTGAGTCAGTCATGTAATGTGATACCATATGATTCCCTCCACCACCACCTCCCCCCCCCCCCCCCCCCCTGCTCCACCCCCACATCCACTTATACCACAACAGCTACAACAATAACCACTTCTACTACTGGAGTTATTACTGGGATGCCGCTGTAATTCGTTTCTCTGTTCCATCAATCTCAAATGTCTCTCTCTCTCTCTTTATATATATATATATATATATATATATATATATATATATATATATATATTTTATATATATATAGAGAGAGAGAGATATATGCGCGTCCTCTTCATTATTACTCATTATCCTCAGTGTTTTGGAGGACAAGCATCCTAGAAGGGTCACTAGATATGTTGTTGCTTGATTTCCTTTGTACTCCTTTGTACTACTTGTGTAAATCCCCTACTATATAATGATAATATACCGGTACTTCTGTAGCTACAACAGAATGCTACTATTAGTATAACTACCAAACCACTTGAGTTGCTACAATACTACAATAATGACCTTCAACCGTCTGCAATAGCACCCACAGCTATAAATACTACGGTTACTCTACCATAATTACCCAACCTCAGACACACATTCACATAATATATTCATCCACTCATCCACTTCCACAGGCTCCTCCACACATACATCCCGGCACTGTGCTTATCCAACTTCTTACCCGACCACCCAGCCACACACAGAGGAAGACGTTTTAGCTACCCATTCACGCCCGTCAACATAACAACACCAGCACACATACGCCCACATAAAATCCACCCACTGGATCTCACCCCCACAAGTACACCCGCAAACATACCTACACATACACCCACGCGAAAAACACTCACCCACACCAACACACACACGCCAGCCGCCCACACACCTCCACACCCCACCAACACACCCACTAGCAGGGGAGGGGCGGAAGTGGGTGTGAAGGAATGGGTGGCGGCTGGTCTCTACTTTATTAACACCTTTGAAGACCCCTCCCCCCTCGCTTTTTGTTTTGTTTTTGTTCATTCTCTTCCTCTGTCCTGTTTTATTCTTTCTTGCCCTGTCCTGTTTTGTTCGGTCATGTTTTGTTCTGTTCTGTTGTATCCTGTCCTATTCAGATCTGTTCTACCCTATCCTGTTCTGTTCTATCCTTTTCTGGCCTGTCCTCTTCTGATCTGTTCTATCCTGCCCTGTTGTTTTGTTCTGTATTGTCCTTGTTGTTCTAGTGTTGTTCTACGTTAGCATGTCCTGTAATTTTATGTGCTAACCCATCTTGCCCTCTACTGGTCTGTTATTATTTCCTGACCCAGCTCTCTCTTGTTCTATCCTTCGTTTTATTTTGTCTTCTCCTGGTTTGTTTTGTGTCTGTACTAGTATTGTCTGTTTTGTCTGCCTTGTTTTTAATATTCGGGTCCTCTTTATATCTATTTTTGTTTTCGTCTCCTATTTTCTCCTGTCTATTTCACATCCAGACACGAACAGACGACCAAGCAGAGAGACAGAGAAGCAGCAAGATAGACAGACAAACTACATGAGAGGAATGAGACAGAAAACAGGTTGACAGATGGGAAAGGGTTACACACATACTAATGATGTCGTTAGCAAAAAAATAAAGACGTGGGTATTTTTTTGTTTTGTTTTTTCCCCGTCGGCTGCTAAATGAGCGAATCGTAAGATGTGATTTTTGAGGATGGATCATGTATAGAAAAAATCGTATTACATATAAATTGGAACAACCAGATAAGAAAAATGTATGTGTGTGTGTGGTGTGCGTGTGTGTCTGTGTCTGCTGGCGTAGTTTTTTTGCAGCGTGACGCAAGGCCTCTCTGCGGTACTTCCTGTATATATACGCCTGCAAGGGAGGGAGAAGGGACTGGGGGAAGAAGAAGAAGGCAGGCAGGCAAGAATAACAACGATATATAATAAGCAGGCTAAGAACCTAAACAACAATACTTATAACAAAAGAGACTAGGAATATAAATTAACAAAAAACAGCAACAAATATATCAGACTAATTATAAACACAAAGTGAAATACGTTATAACAAAAGCAACCAAATACTAGGAAGAATAAAAAGATAGACACCCTGAGACAGACAGACAGCCAGACAAACCAGCAAACACAACGAACGAAAGAAGTAGAGACGAGAAGGAGGAAAAGGAGAGAAAGACAACGAAGGAAACAGAAGAGAAGAAGGAGGAGGAGGAGGAGAAGGATCGGAGAAAGTGGTACGGTAGGTGGAGGCGAAAGAAGTAGAGACGGGAAGGAGGAGAGAAAGACAGCACGAAAGAAACAGAAGAAGAAGAAGGAGGAGGAGGATGGGTGAAAGTGGTACGGTAGGTGGAGGATACACAAAGAATAGGTGGGGTGGTGGTGGTGGTGGTGATGTGGGTGGGGGTGGCGAGGGGCGACTTCAGGGTGTCCACGTAGACTCTTATTTTCACCTATTATTGATATTAATTCAAGTACCTTCTGTTTTACTCTGGCATATAATTTTACGCAATTTTACTCTTAGTATTACCGTATGAAGTAAAACTATAGACTGTATTCAAGTAGACCTATCTTCACTTTTACTTGTACTCCCGCCTATAGTTTCATGTACGTTACTTTCGTCCAAATTTTCACA
>CM064572.1:61775131-61785131 GCA_032716605.1 Paralithodes platypus
GGGAAGGGGACGGGAGGGTAAGGGAGGTGGACTTGGGAGGGGGTGGAGGTGGCAGGGGAGGGGACGGGGGGACAATGGAGGTGGACTTGGGAGAGGGAGGGGATGGAGGTGGTAGGGAAGGGGACGGGAGGGTAAGGGAAGGGGTGGAGGTGGTAGGGGAGGGGATGGGATGGGGGGAAGGGAGGTGGACTGGAAAGAGGGAGGTAGTGAGGTGGATGGTAGTGGGGTGCAGGGACGTGTACTAGAGTGAGGGAGTGAGTGGAGGTGGCAGGGGAAGACAAGTGGAGAAGGGTGAATATGGATGAGACTCGTCAGCCTTGGTCTGCAACCCACCTAGGGGAGACAACCTTATACAAATCTGGGTGGATGGGATTTGTCAGCCTTGGTCGGCAACCTGTCTAGGGCAGTAAACCTTATACAAAATACCGAAGGGCGGCGCGCTCATCAGTGCCACTAGCAGGTCCCAAACTCTACAATAGATAAGATAGATAGATGAAGTAGGTGAAGGGAACGGAGTTGGGCTGGGAAGGGGGAGTGGAGGTGGCAACAGGGAGAGCGTACATGGATGTAGGTGAAGGAGAAGGTAGTAGGGGATTTAAATGAAAAGAAACAGGAAATCGCCCCGTTCCGAGGTTAACGAAGTAGAGGGTTGGAAAAGAGAAGTAGATTAATGGAATGGAGGAAGACAGAAAGAGACATGGGGCGTAGGAGCACTTACGCATGTACTTACAGACGCCCAGGTAGACATTCGGAAACGTACACCTTCACGCATAATATAAGCTAATCTCCCAATATTGTAATTTTGTTTCCAGCTGATGGTAAATTGCAATGTTGCAATCTTGTTTAGGCTACCGATTTATTACGTAGATTTTGTAGCGAAATGTGTTGCTGATTATGAAAACTTGGCATTAATACGACGCAGAGACATAGTAGAATCATAGTTGTCCATTAAGTATCTATAAATCAGTTGCTCGGGGGCTCAATTTATCATCAAATGAAATATAACCGACTATAGTATTCATGCAATGGTAAACACAGCGACTGACGCATACGCTGGTTCATAAACTATAAACATTCAATACATTACTTACGTCTGGCATAGTTTGATAAGGCCTATTATGTCTAAATCTTCCCATTTACTCGTTCGTGTTATTGATACGTGTGGCCCCTTAGCAAATTATATACAAAACGTATTTGTCTGCTTCCACTTTTTATTCTCTCTCTCTCTCTCTCTCTCTCTCTCTCTCTCTCTCTCTCTCTCTCTCTCTCTCTCTCTCTCTCTCTCTCTCTCTCTCTCTCTCTCTCTCTCTCTCTCTCTCTCTCTCTCTCTCTCTCTCTCTCTCTCTGTATCTCTCTCTCTCTCCTCTCTCTCCTCTCTCTCTATCTCTCTCTCTCTTCTCTCTCTCTCTCTCTCTCTCTCTCTCTCTCTCTCTCTCTCTCTCTCTCTGTACAGCACCTACGCGTTTTTTTTTTTTTTTTTTTTTTTTGTCTATTTCTTTATTGTTCTGACCCTGGGGGATTCACACGTACAGGGGTGTAGGAAGACCAAGACAATGACAGACACACACGCACAAACACAAACACACACACACACACACACACACACACACACACACACACACACACACACACACACTAATCTCACTCGCGCACACTCTCTCTCTCTCTCTCTCACTGTCTGGAAACCTTCGGAGGTGTCACTTGAAGTTCTCATCTGGACAGCGAAAAAAATAAGAATGACATAGCTCGTAACGTGACCAGAATGCCAAAGAGTAATCGGGAGAGAGAGAGAGAGAGTGTGTGATAATGTGTGTGTGTGTGTGTGTGTGCGTGTGCGTGTGCGTGTGTGTGTGCGTGTGTGTACAACAACCACGATGGGACTGTTGATATATACGGGAACTCTGATACAATAAATCAAATTAGACAATTACAATCTGAGCGGTACCGAAAAATGTATGTGTGTAGGGAGTCAATAGGATGAGTAGTAGTGTTGTCATAATATATAGTGTTTTATATTGTAGGTGGTGGAGGTAAGATATGGTGGAATAGGGGGCATTGTGGAGTGCGGTGGGGGTGGGGGGGTACATGATAGATACTAGTTGAGTCACGAAAAACATTGACCTATGATTTTTTTTTACTAGTTATGACACCACCTTTGGGTTTACTATAGTCTTTCTTTTCAACTGAGGGTAAATTGCATAGTTCCCATCAAGATTGTTCAGTTATTTTGAAGATTTGGTAGTGGAATATGGTGCTAATTCTATAGCCTAAACTTGGTCTTAATATGATGCAGAGATATAACACTTTTATATGTAAGTATCGAGACATTAGCTGCTAAGGAATTCAATTTATCGTCAGATGAAATGAAACAGAGTATAGTAGCCTAGCCTACACGCCCACCATCACCACCCTGCTACCTCATACTCTACACGCCCACCATCACCACCCTGCCGCCCATTCCTGCTGCCTCATATTCTGGCATTTCCGACCCTCACCTTCCCTTATCACTTCGCAAAAGTACCCTTAGTTCACAGCCATTTTTTTTTTTAGAGGGGAGAAGTACGATACACTTGCAGATTTAGCAATTTTCCTTTCTTCCATACTTTCCATATACTACACAAGTCTTTAGTAGTGTTCAGGTAGCTATAGTTACCTGTATAGAATGAATGATCTTTACTGCCGATACTTAATAGGGGTTGATTTTATTCCACTTAACTCGACATATTTTCATCGTGAGCTAAACATGCAAACCCCAGTGCCAAAGGATTGAAGTTGGTGAGTGAAACTAGGCAGACCCACACCTTATCTGGGCTAACTACATAAAGGGTCAACAGTATGACCCTTGGCTGCCACAGGGCGCCGTAACGATACCATACATCACACCGACAAGAGCTGGGAGGTGTGTGGGTGTGGGTGGGGGTGTGAGAACGCATGTGTAGGTGTTTTGACAGGAGTGTGAATTAAAATGTGTTTGCGTTCGAGTTTGTTTGCGTGTGTGTGTGTTTTGACGGGGTATGTATGTCTGTTCGTGTGTGTGTGTGTGTGTGTCTCTCTCTCTATGTGTGTGTGTGTGTGTGTAAGGTGAGCCACAGTCCTCCAGGGATCTTGTACATGGTCCCGTATCTTCCCATGGGAGGTGTGTGTGTGTGTGTGTGTGTGTGTGTGTGTGTGTGTGTGTGTGTGTGTGTGTGTGTGTTAGATTTATAGTTCACCTTCCACCTCGCTTCTTTTCTTTTTGGTTTGTATGTTAAAGTTTTCCATTTGTTTCCTGAAGGGCAGGGCTTTACTCCTTGACCACCATTTCATCTCTTAGCTAATAGTACCTCAACCTTACATAACACGGTACCTTTTATGTAGATGATGATTGTAGTTGGTGGTGATGTAGAGTAATGATGGTGTTGCTTGAATGGGGTTGGTGATGAGAGAGTGAAGATTGTGATAGACTATGGATGATGATGATGATTGTGGTGGTGAATAGATGAAAGTGGTGATGTAGGCGGTGATGGTGGTGGTGGTGGTGGAAGGCTAGGTAGTGGCTGGTGATGGTGGTGGTGGTGGTGGAGGCTGTGGGGCTCTGCGGGGTGGTCACTTGCTGTTAGACTCTGTTGATTTTTAGCTTACAGGCTCTGTGTAGGTAAGATCAGGCATTCACACACTCCACTAACGGAACACGCACATGCACACGCACAGACACACACACGGTACATGCACACACATACACATACACGCACATACAGCCTCCCACACACACGCGCGTTAATGTTACCATACTTACACTAGCGCACACACTTAACTTCAGTCTTATAAATTAACACGAGCACAAACAATAACATAATCACACACACACACACACGTTTAAATTGGTTTTGCCTAGCAGATAAATATTGTAATCAAAACAATGAAGGTTTGCAACGGAGGTTGTGGTGATACAAGAATGATCATCGTTCAATATGCAAAGGAAACTTAAGGAAAATAATATATACTGTACAAATTAATGACGAATGAGACTTACACGAGGGAATACAATGTTTGTTGACAGAAGAAAGGGAACGTGGATAACAGCAAGAAAGGGAACGTGGATAACAGCATTTGGAAGAACACGAAATGATGGGAATAGAGAAAATAAATAATTAGAAATCCACATCATTACAAATTACTAATTCACTATATATATATATATATATATATATATATATACTGTAGGATATCGGAAAAAGAGAAGGGGAGAAAATGTGCGGGATGTGATTGTGAAGAGGTATTGAACTCAGGACAGGAGGAAGAGGAGGAGGAGAGCATAGCAGGAAGTAGAGGAGGAGGAGGAAGAGTGGGTAGAAGGAAGGAAAAGAGGAGCAAGACAATATAGAAATGGGAGGAGGAAGCGAGAATAGAAGAGAGGAGAGGAGGAAGAGCAGGAGGTAAAGTGGATAGAAGGAAGGAGAAGAGGACCAAGAGAATATAGAAATGGAAGGAGGAAGCGAGAATAGAAGAAAGGAGAGGGTATGATATAGGGAGGAAAGGGAAGAATAAGAGAAGAGAGAGAGAGGGAGGGCGGGGGGGGGGGGCCGCCAAGACCGGACCTGGAGTAAAAATCCTGAGAATGCCTTACCCTCCCGTACAATAGTCCGTCTCGCTCCAATGACTGGCCCTCCTCTATCCTTCTATCCCTATCCTCCCTCCTTCCTTCCTCTATCCTTATCATCTTTGCTTCGTCTGTCCTTCTATTCTTATCCTCCTACCTTCCTCTATCCTTTCCTTCTATCCCTATCCTCCTTTCTTCTCTACCCTTCTATCCCTATCCTCCTGCGTTCGTCTATCCTTCTATCCCTATACTCCTGCGTTCGTCTATCCTGGTATCCCTATCCTCCTTCCTTCTCTATCCTTCTATCCCTATCCTCCTGCGTTCGTCTATCCTTTTATCTCTATCATCCTTCCTTCGTATATCCTTCTATCCCTATCCTCCTGCGTTCGTCTATCCTTTTATCTCTATCATCCTTCCTTCGTATATCCTTCTATCCCTATCCTCCTCCCTTCTCTATCCTTCTATCCCTATCCCCCTTCCTTCTCTATCCTTCGATCCCTATCCTCCTGCGTTCGTCTATCCTTCTATCCCTATCCTCCCTTCTCTATCTTTCCATCCCTATCCTCCTCCCTTCGTCTATCCTTCTATCCCTCTCTTCATTCTATCCCTATCCTCCTTCCTTCGTCTATCCTTCTATCCCTATCCTCCTTCCTTCGTCTATCCTTCTATGCATCTCGCAATGACTAGCCCTCCTTCTATTCTTCCTTCACCGATCCTTCTATTCCCATTCTTCCTTCACCTTTCCTTCTATCCTTATCTTTCCATCGATCCGTTGTCTATTCTTCTATTCGTCCCGCTGCAATGACTGGCCCTTCTATTCTTCACCTTGCCTTCCTTCTTTCCATAGGCATGAACGTCTATCCTTCTCGGTCCAATGACCGGCCGTCCATCGCCTTCCTTCGAAAATCCTTCTATTCCTATCCTTCCTTCCTTCTTTCTTCTTCCCCTATCCCTATCCTTCCTTCCTGAGTCTATCCTATGCGTATCCTCCTTCCTTCCATTCATTTTCCATCTAACCTTTTTATCCCTAGCATTCCTTCCCTATCTATTCTGCCTTCGTCTGCCTTATTATCCTTATCCTCCTTCCTTCGCCTACCATTCTATCCTCTCTTCTCTTTCCATCTTATTTTGTCTTGCGATTCCCTATACGGTATTTACAGACAAGTTATACTGATATAATTATAATTAAATGTATGCTTATGTTCGTTTATTTTAAATGTATGCTTATGTTCGTTTATTAAATGTATGCTTATGTTCGTTTATTTTAAATGTATGCTTATGTTCGTTTATTAAATGTATGCTTATGTTCGTTTATTAAATGTATGCTTATGTTCGGTTATTAAATGTATGCTTATGTTCGTTTATTTTAAATGTATGCTTATGTTCGTTTATTAAATGTATGCTTATGTTCGTTTATTTTAAATGTATGCTTATGTTCGTTTATTTTAAATGTATGCTTATGTTCGTTTATTTTAAATGTATGCTTATGTTCGTTTATTAAATGTATGCTTATGTTCGTTTATTTTAAATGTATGCTTATGTTCGTTTATTTTAATCCTTCTTGCCTGCCTTAAGGGGAGATCTCCACTTGAGGGATATTTTGCTTGACCCCTTTCTCCCTCATGTTTAGCCCCATTGCTTTTGATATTATAAAAAGTTTGCCCCATTAGTTTAGCGATTTTAAGAACTTTCATCCCATATTAAGACCTTTCGTGCAATTCAGCTGTCGATTTTATCCTGGCGAGCGATAGCGAGCCTGTAATTTAAGAGGAATCGGCCTTCGGCCGGGACATTTTTCTACCGAAAAATGTACAAATTTATCTTGAAAGGGACTCAAGGGAGTGTAATTTTAAGCTTGATGGAGGTCTAGGGAATAAACTAAATACCTCCCCTTAACGTACAGGTATTCTAAAGCCTTTCCTTCTCCATTCTCTGTATATTTAGCGTTTGTTTTTCGCCTGGTATAATTTAATCTCAAAATGATTCAAAGTCTAGGGTAGCCCCACGCCATATTTGACAGTCCGGGGTATAATCTCTGTACAGTAACCGGTTCAGTAATTCTTTTCTTACATTTTTCCCTTACGTAATGCCTCCCTTCTCGGATTTCTACTTTTTTTCTGGACTTTGTATCATCGTATTGCCTATTGCCTTCCTATTCGGATACCTACTTGTATCTGAGATTTGTAATGTCATGTTTTGTTTTTATTCACAGCTTTTTATATTTTCATATTTTATTTTTGTTGCTTCTCCTACCACTGCCCTCTTTATTTATCCATTATTTTCCAAATTAAATCGCTCCTTTCATTTTCCCATAGTATCCCCGCCCTTATATTTGGGAGAGTCGGTGCCCGACTCTCCCAAATATACCTGGAGTGAGTGGGTTCGAATCCTGGTGAGGATACCTCTTACCCAACACTTTTACTCTTAACCCCAATCATCTACTAAATCAAGGTTTCATCCTTCAGTCTTTTCCTTTTCCTTTCGAGAATCATTCAATAATCAGCTGTTTAGTGTTCTCAATATATTCTCTTCAGCGTCCTTCGGATCCCGTACGTAATAATCCCCCACCCCCACCCCCACCCCCACCCCATCTCCTTCATTCAATACCCTAATCATCGTGAATTCTTTTAATGTTAACTTCATTCTCATTTCCCCCTACTTCCTTTTTTCCTTTTCCATTTTTCTCTTCCCTCTCCTTTTCACCCTCCGTTTCGTTCCGTTCCAACCCCTCGCCTGGCCCCGTTCCCCCCCGCTGTTTCATCCCGCAGGTCCTCTCCCGCGAACGAAGAACGGGATGTTGTGGTTCCTTTTTCCGTCCCTCAAACAAGACGGCGTATTTCCTCGTGTTTCTATGGTCCGTCTTGATGTGGGTACGTTTATCGGTGTATTTACGGTGCTTTAGGGGATCTTCTTCTTTTGTAGAAGAGTTGAGGTTCCTTTGTCGGTCAGTAATTATAGACGGTGCATTTGTTCGTGCTTTTCTACGGTGCATTTCGTTTTGAGAACTTTATGTTTACGTGTGTTGGTATATTTATTGTGCATTTGGGATCGTCTTCTTTTGAATAGGCCTAGTTATGGTTAATTTTTGTGTCCCTCCTTCAAGATGGGTTATTTCCTTGTCTATCCTTACGGTAAGTCTCGGTGTGGGATTTGTACCGGTACATCTGTTGGAGTATTTATCCTACGGTACGGTACGTTATGGGTCATCGTCTTTCTGGGTCCTTGCGGTTCCCTTTCCTGTTCCTCAATCAAGATAGATTATTTCCTTGACTCTCTTTCTCTCTGTACGGTACGCCATGTCATGGGTACGTTTGCTGGTGTATATTTACGGTGCGTTCCTCATGGGGCTCCTACTTTTTATGCATATTTTGGAGGGTGAATAACTGTTGGTGCGCCAAGGTCCATTACGCCCGGGGAACTACGTAAAAATTCATGTACACAACTACACACACTAATACACACATACACATACACATACGCACAGACCTTCTATTGACGTATCTCCCTCCCTTCCCCTCCCCCTCACCTTTTGCTCCACTGGATTATTGTTTATGGGCCTCCTACCTACCCCCACACCCCTCCCTTCCATCCATCTCCCCCTTCCCATTCCTCCCTCTCAGTCAGTCCTCACCCTCTTCTCCTATCCCCGTATTCTTCACTTTTTAATCCGTCTTTGACTATGTACTCTATCCATTTTCTGACCCTAGTGAGAGCATTTAAAATAGTCGTAAATTGTTTTGACTTGACGCTATTTAATTCCTTTGAACTGCATTGAACTCACCTCAGATCCCACACCTTTTCCCCCTTCCTCTTCGATCCCAATTTCTTCTCTACCTAAACAATCAAGCATCGACCTCCTTTCTCTTTTTTTTCAATTATTCGCGTTTTCCTTAAATACAATACTCTCTCTCTCTCTCTCTCTCTCTCTCTCTCTCTCTCTCTCTCTCTCTCTCTCTCTCTCTATCTCTCTCTATCTCTCTCTTCTCTCTCTCTACTCTCTCCTCTCTCGTTCCCCAAAAGGAATCTGTGTAGAGGAGGAGAGGGATGGGGAAGGGGTGCTCTGGAGGTAAAGGTTAAAGTAGTTAGTGGGTAAGGGGGGGGGGGGGGGGCTGTTATGTGTATAGGGGGCCCTACGTGGGTTGGTCAGGGGGCGTAGGAATAGGTGACCAGGCTGAGGCAGGTGGTTGATTACAGGTGGTCCTCTGTTGACGATACGAAAGGTGAACGATAATAAATAAGATGTAGTTAAGAGACCGAGAGATTTCTATACGAGAGGTAGTTAAGAGACCGAGAGATTTCTATACGAGAGGTCCTTCCTAAATTAAGCAGAAATAACCTACAATTGCCTAGAAAATAGAAATAGTTATTTATGTTTGTGTTTATAAAGAGTGTAGACAGGCGAGGTCTGTAGGCATGCATGTGTGGGCGTGGGTTACTATGGGCGGCCTCCCTATTTGCACTAACTTCTATCGGGAGAATCATACCACCATTTTATTAATATGTTTCCTTGGATGCCATGTTGTAGCTACACTTCCTGTTGGCCTCAATGTAGCTACCATATAATCATGTGGTATAACCTTGACCGTATCGCATACAGTATAATGAAACACGATCAATTTGCACTGTACAGGTTATCTATGGAAGGCTTAAGCAACTCATGTACTTGGTCTTGGCTGAGGGTCATCCCAGTTAACATAAAAACTAGGTGTGTGGCCTTTGGATCGGCACTCCCCCAGACAAGCATTCCCATAGTCTTAGTTTTATTAAGTTTGGCACCTCAATTTTTATCTCTATATCCCATTTATCAAAATGCTTAACCCTAACAAAAACATTACTGGTCTGGTTGTGTCCCATTCTCTCATTTTTGTTACTTAATTCAATTTTCTCTCACCAGCTTCCTGCCTCACCACTAACAAAATTGAGACATGTCGCGAGTACTGGATGTAGGCTAATATTACCATCCAATTTAAAATCAATCAAGCAAGTCACGATAATAGGTTACTGCTTAAGAATGACCTGGAAGTTAAAGAGTTGAAATCCAGGAAGCCGGGTAAACAAGATGGCGGGCATTGTAAATAAGCTGGGATAGGTGTGCCATATTTGGGCGTGTATAGCCTTTACCAATGCGGGTGTGGGTGGCAAAGTGAAGGGCTCGGTGTGGCCTGTCAAATAAAGATGTGGTGAGGGTGTGGATTGATGTGGGTGGCACTGTGTTGTAGTGTGTGTGTGTGTGTGTTTGGGTTGTACTGTGTTGTAGTGTGTGTGTGGGTTGTACTGTGTTGTAGTGTGTGTATGTGTGTGTGTGGTGATGAGAGTGATACTGTGGTGTGGTGTGTTGTAATGTATGTGTGTGTGTGCTTACGTCTGTGTAGTCTACAGCTTGTGTTCAGACTTGATTTGGTTGCTAGACATTAGTTAGCG
>CM064572.1:61792631-61795453 GCA_032716605.1 Paralithodes platypus
AGAGATACCAAGCCTTGCCGATACTGTAATGACGACAATGTAATTATATATATATCCAGGTTCTGAGAAATTTAAAATCCTGTGGCGCACGTCCAGTCTCTCTTTAATCCACCCCTACCCCCTCCCTCCTCCACCTCTCTTGCATCACCCACTCCCCATCCTATTCTTCCTCATACTAATCATACTTTTACCTCTTAGTTTGGAAGTAATATTAATATAACTTGTTAACAATTTATCATGAAGGTCTTTCTCATTATTTCCATCAACGAAGTTGGACGGAGGTTATGTTTTCGCCTAGGTATGTTTGTCTGTAAACAAGATATCTCTCAAAGTTACGAACCGATTATCACTAACTTTGGTAGGCAGATATGATATGTGCCAAGGAAGAAGTGATTCAATTTAGCAGGCGATCCATAAGTTTTGAACCGATTGTCACGAAATGTTGTGGGTGGATATTGAATATTGGCCAAGGAAGGAGAACAAGAAGTGTAGTGAGAAGAATTAAAGGAAGAAGATGATATAATTAAAAATAGGAAAAAAGCACGTGCAATCAGGATCATATGTCACACTGGAGTCTTTGTTGTGCATTACATTATATTTTGTGAGAAAGCCAGCGTTGGCGGAGATGTGAGGGAGGAAAAGGAGGAACGAGGAGGGGGTGGGGGGGGGGAGGGAGGGAAGAGCGTTCTACCAAGTACCCCTCTATGTTGTGTTCGTTTGTCTTTCGAGAGCGAGAGAGCGGTCTCGCGCTCTCTCTAGACGAACTCTCATCCGCTCATTCTGAGAGCTAGCGAGATCCCGGTCGGTCATCTCTCTCTCTCTCTCTATTCTCTCACGTCTCTCTCTCTCTGTATCTCCTTCTCTCATCGTCATCTCTCAAGATCTCCTCGAATCGCGCTCATCCGGCTCTCTCGTCTCTCTCCTCGCTACTCACCTCGTCGCGCTCCTCCCTCATCTCTCTCTCTCTCCTCTCTCAACATCACTTCCTCGCGCTCTCTCTCTCTCTTCTCTCCTCATCTCATCTCCCTCCTCTCTGGCTGCCAGCATCTCATCACCTCTCCATCTCCTTCTCTACTCCATCTCCCTCATCTCTCTCTATCAGACAGAACCGCCCCCTCATCCCCGACTCACCTACCCCACCCCATCTCTCTCTCTCTCTCTCTGGCAGTGATCCAACCAGCTGCTGCCCACACCTGACCAGCTGTATTATATGAGTGTTCTACCCCCACAGCCTTAACCATCCCCACCCCCACACTTATACCATACACACAACCAGCTGTATATGTGAGTGTTCTACCCCCACAGCACCCCCCCTCGAAACACACACACACCAACACCACACACCACACACACAACGACACACATCACCCCACCACACACACACACACACGACAAGACACGCGGATACAACACACACACACACACCAACACACACACACACACACACACAACCACACAACACACACACACACACACCACACACTCACACACACACACCCCACACACCACACACACACAGACACACACAACACAAAACACACACACACACACACAGACACACACACACACACACACACACACAAAACCAGCTGTGCAGTCTCCACCAAACCCACCTTCACACCCTCATCACTATCACCAAGCACACCCACCACCTCCAGTCTTACACCACAACCACATCATCATCACCAACCCTCACCCTCACCACCACCTCCACCACAACCATCAACACCACAACCAAACACCACTACCTCCATGGTCCACCTTTACTATCCCACCCCATCACCACCACCCACATCACCATCTCTACACCACTATCAACACCAGCATATTCACCCTCAATTATCCCTAACTACCTTTCACAAACACCATTACCACCACCACAGAACAACACATAGAGTAATTGAAACCACACTGCCCAAGTATTCATCAGCACATATCCCAACACTAATGATACACAACTACACAGCTCTTCTCTCTTTCACACACACACACACACACACACCAACAACAAAACACCACCACACACACAACACACACACAACAACAAACTACACAAACACACACACACAACACACACACACACACCACACACAAACCCCACACACCCACAAAACACACACCACACACACACAACCACCACACAAACACACAAAAACACACCCACACACACAACACACACACACACACACACACACAACACACACAAAACCAAACACACACACACTACACACACACACAGTGGGCACAGGCACACACACACACACCACACCACCACACACAGCACACCACACACACAACACAACACAGCCCACCACACACCACCCGCACCCACCTTCTCATAATCTCAGCCCACACAAGGCCTATTGATACTCCCCCTTCATTTATTCTGGTCCTACATCAGGTTTTCCATTCACCATCACCACCAGCATCCTTATCAATGTCATCATTACCTTCCCCGGCTCTTCCTACCACGCCTTCACCTATTTATATATATTTTCCTACCACACCTTCCATAACAACATACCTATCACAATAAACCACGACCACCACTACGAGTACACATCTACGACGACTTCCATCTCAAATTTTCGCAACCAACACTACCACAACCACAATCACTATGACCACAAATGTCCACATACTATCCATCCGAACAACTAGTACCACACTTACAAAACACTATCACAGCCAACTACCACACATCCCCTACAACCAGTATGGAAAAAAAAAGAAAAAAAAAACAATACTGGAAAAGTATATTCACGACAAGACACTAGACAGTTTCAGCTAATCTTGAGGTGGGCTCAAGATGAACCGTAACT
>CM064572.1:61795553-62038053 GCA_032716605.1 Paralithodes platypus
TTCTCTTTACCGCATTCTTCGCCTCTTGCCAACACTCTCCCTTTTGTATCATTCTCACCTTGCCAATACCCTCCCTTTATTCTTATTAATATTCTCTCTCTCTCTCTCTCTCTCTCCGTTTGTATTATCATATTCTTACTGTCACTTTCTTTTTTTATCAGTATTATTTCTACATTCTCTTCTTATCACTAAGGTTATCTAACCTTGCTTTGCTAGCAAGCACACTAGGTTATTAGTATACAAGGATGTATAAAGGATCTGTGTTTGTAAATATCTACTAATGAATAGCATAAAGGGAGTTATTGTAATTACTGGTGACAATGTCTGGTTGATGCGTGGCCTCTTCTCTATACACAAACATACAGACTCTCTCTCTGTCTCTCTCTTCTTCCCTCATCTCAACACCCCCATATTGTCTCCCCTCTCTCCTAGTGTTACCTATCCTTTTTATCCCCCCATCCCCCCCACTAGTCTTCCCTTGATACGCTACCCCGGACCCCTTTTCATTCCCTGATAATTGTGCAGGCAGATATTCATTATCATATGCGCGTGTCTGTCTCACTCTCTCTACCCCGTCTGGTGGTTTCATTTCACTTTTTATGGGGCGCCCCCTTGGTGTTCTCGTGTCTCTGTCTGTCTTTTTCTTCTTCTTCTTCTTCCTCTCTCTCTCTCTCTCCATTTCTACTTTGTTAAATTAGTTGTTGGATTACATCTTTATCAGTAGTTGAAATCTCTTATTGGTTTGCAATATTTAGTTCAACATAATATTGTTTTAACAGTTTACCTGATATCATGAATTATAAGAGCAAATGTAAATCCTCCATTCTCCCATTCTCTTATTTTTGTAAAAGAAACTAGTATTTTTAGCCTAAGTGCTCTTCGTTGCATAAATACCACTTTAGTTTTGTTTTAATGTCTTCAATGAATAAGGTATGCGAATATTTAAAGCATTTGGCAAATGTGGTCTCACGAGAGAGAGAGAGAGAGAGAGAGAGAGAGAGAGAGAGAGAGAGAGAGAGACATGGACCGAGGAGGAGTGAGAGGACGAGAGACAGATGAGCGGAAGAGGAGCGTGAGAGATGAGAGAGAGAGAGAGAGTATGGTGTCGGGTGTTGATGGAAGCCAATACTTTGTTTCGGTGGTTATATAGTGGTGGTGATGATGATGGAGGTGGTAATGAAGGTAGTGATGGTGGTGGATTTGTGGAGATGATGGTAGTGCTGGTGGTGGTGGTGGTGGTGATGCTGACGGTGAAAGTACTGGTTGGTTGGTAATTGAAACAACATTCATATGTAGTTTTTAGTAATAAAAAGAAATATGAGTGGTTGCTTAAATGTAAAACCTGAGACTGAAGGGACAGATTTATATTCTCGATGGAGATAAATATAAAACATCTACATAAACACCAAACACGATGGATAATAGGGAAGGCTGGAGATAAAAGAGAGGTTGGGTATAGAGTGGCAGAGAGGGTGACGAAAGAATGCAAGCGTTTGAGAGCAGGGGAGGTGAGGGGGAGGTATGAAAGCCCCTAGAGTAAAGCAACGGTCGCAAACAAAGAAAGACAGTTATATATGTAGAGTTCATAGATACACAGACCTCGCGACCCTTGCTAGGAAGTTTGTCTTTGAATATAAGTTATTAGTTTCTATTAAATGAAAACAAGGACAGTGAAGTATATGGCTCTCTCGCTACTCACCATCCCTCATTTTGCCACCAGAGAGAGAGAGAGAGATGGGGGGAGGGGGTTTCAGAATTGTTGCATGCGGGCTCAGGAGACAAACCAGAATGGATCGGCCTCTCTTTATCTCTTATCCTCTCTTCTATATTTTGGTCTGCCTGCTATTTTCTTCTTTCTCCTTTACTCTCCTGTTATTTATCTTCTCTTTTCCATTCGTCTTGTCTTAGTTTTTTCACTTCATCTGTTCTCGTTTTCTCGCCTCTTATTTTGTATCTCTCCACTATCATCATCTTCCATCTTCTCTTATCCCCCCCCCTCTCTTCTCTCCTTCCATCTCTTCTTTCTTCCTCTCTCTTCTCCCTTCCCCTCTCTTCACTCCTTCGCTTTCTTCTCTCCTCCCCTCTCTTTTCTTCCCCTTTCTCTTCTCTCCTTTCCTCTCTTCTCTCTTTCCCTCTCTTGTCCCCTCCCCTCTCTTCTCCACTCCCTATCTTCCCCTATCTTCTCCCCTCCCCTCTCTTATCCCCTCCGCTCTCTTCTCTCCTCTCCTCTCCTCTCCTCTCCTCTCCTCTCCTCTTCTCTTGCTTCCAGTTCCTCCCTCCTCCTTTGTCGCGGGAACATTGTCGTTGCGTGGTTGTAGAGGTCTTTGTCGTTTTGTCTTTCGGCCCCCAGCACGAGCTTTTGTCGACCTCCGGGGGGTGGGGTGGGGGGCAGGAGCGGTAAGGAGAGTTAATTAGAGTACGAAGTAGGAAGAGAGGAAGAGGGAGGTGAACAAAATATTTTAGAGAAAGTATATGGAAGGAGAAAAGACAGTGAAAGAGGAACCGGAGAGGGAGACGAATAATATGTCAAAGAGCAGATTTTAGTGATAGAGGGTATATTATTATTATTATTCGAGAGTAAATGGGAAGAGTTTAAATAATGACAATTGTTTGGCAAGTGAATATATTATATATGAACAATCAGAAACACACACACACACACACACACACACACACACACACCACACACACATACACACACACACCACACACACACACACACCACACACACACACACACACACCACACACACACACACACACACACACACACCACACACACACACACACAACACACCACACACACACACACACACACACACACACACACACACACACACACACACACACACACACACACACACACACACACACTGAGGAAGGGGTTAGGTAAAGCGCCAGCATGTTGGGTTTAAATCACTCGATAAGATTGGATGGCACAGTACAATGAATGGGCGGCCACTAAGACACAAGACACCACTACCACTACCACCACCCACTGTCACCCACTGTTACCCTGCCCACCTATCCTCTTATCACCATTATCTATCTACCCACCTCCTCCACCTACCCACCTATCACTGTTATCCACCTATCCTCCTATCGCCACTATCTACCTACCCACCTCCTCCACCTACCTACCCCACCACCACCACCACCGACTGTCACCCAGCCCACCCATTCTTCTATCACAATTATCTATCCATCTATCGCGACTATCACACATAATATGTCCATTAATTGTTTTTCCCTTCTATCGTCTGTATCAAGCCATATAATGTATCTACCTGCCTATTTTTGTTTTACTAAGCAGTCCACATACATCTACCCATCCCCGTTCAGTAATAGACTATTTAGCCACTTTTTGCTCCCAGTAATCCACACATCCATCCACTTATCAACCCAACATACAATTTATCCTCCTTGTTTCTCCTATTCGCCTGGCCACCTATCAAGTCATTCGCCCACCTAATCTATATTAAATATTTGATTAAAGTTAAAATCGGCACCATTGAAAAGGCTAATAATTATAGGCATTAGCTATAAAACATTGTGCATATTCTTGTTGAGATGTTGTTAAGAGTTGATCACATTGGTTACAGTTGATTATGTATAATTGTGTAACCATGTATTGAAGTATATACCGAAAATGTTACCGATTCGTAAAATTTGGTGATCCTGGCCCTGGACTAAAGACCTCCAGGCCACCCACACACCGCTTGCCCTCCCACAGTGTGTGCCTTGAAATATTAATACAAATGGTGTTCTCCTTGGAGCCCTAATGACTAGCTCCATTAGCTAGGTCATTAACTACCAGGTGCTTGCTCATGCTTGCCACCCACTTCACACCACACACGATATACACACAAATATTGTATACGTTGTTGTTGTTGTTGTTGTTCCCCAAGCTGCCTGGCCGAACAGCCCCAAGGCCCCGAGCAAGGCCAAGGCCATAACCGAGCGCCCCCACAGAACCCTCCCCGCCGACCACAATAAAGCCTGGGTGACCGAAGCCACTCCATGGCGGGGAGCTGAGGAGGGTGCGGAAATGCCCGGGAAACCAAAGCCCCACCCAGGGCCCTGTGTCCCTCAGCAATTATGAAGAGAAAGTTGAGGGGAAGGGAAAAATGTGACGCTTTGGCTTTAATCCACGTTAGAGACGCCGTCACTTGAGATCTAGAAAATATATAAGTAAAAGGAACAGTCAGAGTAAGCTATGGGTATGGCAGAGATTGCTCAGTTCTCACTCTGATAGACCAGCCCATCACCACATATTGTATACGTTCACCTAGTATATACATATTACACCAACACCCATTTTACTACAATAGCTAATCCACACCATACACTTTATACATCTTAATAGTGTATACGTTCACCTATTGCATACTGTGTCTACAACCTCCACTTTACCACTATCCAATGTTGTGTTTGGGGCTTAATTCCTGAAGAGGCTTTTACAATGATACGAGTGTTAACCAGGATACCAGTCTATGATTAAAATAATGGATACATTATCATACACTATACTACATCCACCACTCATTTCCAAACGCTTTATTACACCTACCACCCACTTTAATACACTTTAAAACACCCACCACCTCCCATTTTACTACGCCCACCGCCCACAAGCCATCCTCAACACAGGAAGTCTTGCGCCCTCAGTCCATATCTCACTTCCTCCCGCCCACACTAGCACACGAACCTCAATGTTTTTTTCTCTCACTCACTCTCACACTCTCTCGCTCTCTCTTGTGGTATTCACTTTCGCTTCTCCCATACTCCTTCATTGTATTCTTGTTTTCTTCACATGTTCTCTCTCCTTAGTATTTTCTCAACTCACATCCACCTTTTCTATTCACCCTTTTCACTTCGCATCTCCCTTTTCCTCGTATCCACTATTATTGTCTGTTCACCTACATTTCTTCCTCACCTCTCTTTTCCGTCCCTCCTCTTTCTTCTCCTTTCCTCCTCCTCCCCCCCCCCCTTCTTTTCCCTCCCCTGCCCTTCCTACGTACCCTATTCCCCCAATATTTCCATTATTTCCTGACCCTCCTTCCTTCCCTCCCTCCCTCTCTCCCTCCTTCCTTCCCTAATGACTCACTTAAGACAGCTCGTGCCTGCTGCCCAGACCTGCCCCAGGGAATTCTGACCCTTGGAACACCCGCTCTTAAGTATCAATCTTCAAAGTCCTAACGAAGCTATCAGGAAAACGGGAATATCGCCCTTGAATCCGCTGAGCATAAGCGCAACACTCGAAGGTGGAATTTGGGGCAAAGGCACTAAGGGTAAGGCAGGTGGTTAGGGGATCTAGGGCCTTAGGGTTAGGGTTGGTAGGGACGGTTTTGAGTTAGTGAGGAAGGGAAAGATATATGGGGTGTTTCCTCAAGACGGTTTTACAGGCTGTCAGAGAAACCACATAGTTGCTTGGAAGTTCTCTTATAGCTGAAAAATGAATATAAAGGTGTATACGTATAGCCTTTTGCTTGAAACACAAAATGGTTATTTGCAACAATTAATATATTGACAATCAAATCAGATTTATAGTCATAGAATTTGTCACATATTGTTGTCTGTGTGAGTGTGTGTGTGTGTGTGTGTGTCTGTCTGGCCGTGGGAGTACACCGATAACTTTTGCTGGAAGAGTAGCAGATTAAGAAGAAGACCAGTGATTCTAAGGTAGAGTGCTGGCGATAAGAGAGAGAGAGAGAGAGGAAACACAGAGAGAGGGAGATAGAGAGAACACGTCCATATAAATGAAAAAATAAAACACCTTTTTTTATGACATTACTGTATGTTAAGAATATATCCACCTCTCTTACACACGTCAAAACAATGTCAATTCATTTCAAAATACAACCGACTTCAAAACATCAATACACAAGAGGGATCACAGAGAGTTTCAAATGTCAAAGAAAGCAAATATTCTTAGTGTTTAAATGTGTATTTGGACTAAACGTAAACAAACATAAAAATAACGTCGTCATTTCAGTGATGATTCGAGCGTAATGTCGAAGCAAAGAAAATATTATTGTATCTTTTAATATGATTGAATTAAAGTTATTGTTGTTGAAACTTATTGCAAATTATTACATAGAATAAAAAATACCAATAACATATTTGAGGATGAAATAAATATTTGTGGCGGATGTGGCTCGCTAAGGATGTCCACATCGAGGAAGTTGTGGATATGTAGATACTATTGAGCCCCATGCTGGTGTCAATGTCAATATGTCATACCCTACATGGTGGAATAACGAGGCCCACATGAGAACTAAGGTGTTTATTGTACTGTACAGATGTAATCATTTACAATCTCCAAAAGTCTGAGTTAACTCAGCACTATTATGAATTTGGGAATCATAAATATATAAAATGTAAAATATATATGCATATATAGAACGAAGTATGAATTAAATGTATGTTTTACTTATTTGTGTAGCATTGTAATTTTGTGTAACTCCACTTAACTCATGTGTAACTCCACTTAACTGTATGTAATTCCATTGGGTCGTGCCATTACCGCCAAACGACCCCGGGAGAGATAGAGTAAGTGGCCAGGTGTTTCCTCAAAGTTTTTACCACACCTTCCGAATCCTGGGGCGTTTTTACTTCTCTCTTTCGCTTTCCTCCTTCCGCTCACATCTCCCGAGGCGTTTTTGTTATTGTTAATTAGCGAGGTAGACAATATGGCGGGAGTAATTTGGCTTGGAGGTGGTGCAATTACGTAGTGTGGGCCGCCTGTTGGGGAGCGGGGCCGCCTTCACTGGTTCATTTGTCCACCATATGGCACGTGCCCGATGATACTTCTTCTTCTGCTCCGGTATACACACTTAGCACACAGACCGGCCATTTTCATCCATATCGGTGACACTAATATCAATAGCCTATAATTACAGCCCATATTATCCACGACTATTATATGAATAAATTAGTACGTGCTAATGCAGTTCGAACCTTGACGTAAAGCTAAGAAGATATTAAATGAACTATCATTATATTGTTACATCATTTTGGAGCCAATATGATTGTTTCCAAACGATGGCGTTATGTTTCTTAATATATGATCTTCATGCTGTACTAAGGAGGCAGCTTGTTTCACTTTCCCACCCACTGCTAGCAACACGTATTATGAAAAGCATGTACAGTAGTCACCATAATAACTTACTTGTTCTTACTTTACTTACTTAACCTTACAATTTGCCTAATTGTTAACAGGCTTTCACAATACGTAGACGGAGGCCTTTACAAAAAACACCGCTGCCTCATCGTCTTCACTTGTTTGCTCTCCTTTTCACTTGCATTTTTCCTTGTGCGTCGTTTTTTAGGGTTGCGCACAATGCATCTTATGCATGGAACCTGCTCTCGTTCTTGGTGAGCCGGGATTCTCTTTATTTAGAATTCTTAATGAATTTTCGCTCTTTCTTCCGCCCCCCAGCAGATGTCTCTCTTGTCAAGCCAAGAATCAAGAAGCGTAAAAACCTACGTGACCTTATCTGTGGAAATGAAAGCGAAGACCCCCACGTTTCCTCTCCACCATTTTTTGTTCCATCATTTTCTTCGGTCCATTCCTTTCCTGCTGGCGACGCGTGTCCCTCCCCCCTCCCCGAGGCAAACAGGCAGGAAGAAACGGTATCCTAGAGGCCGAGTCACAGGAGGGCTTTTTCCGGCGACTTTCGATCAGCAACTTTATCTTGGCATTTCGGCGGTCTTTGAGTAATGGTGTTGGCAACTAAACCGAAGTTAGAATATTCCAGATGGCATAATTCTCATAAAACTCTAATTCATTAGTCGCTAGACCAGAGAAATAAAGATCCCGGGAAAAAAGCGGCCGTAACATAATGTCGGGTCATATTCCGGAGGCATTGTATACCCACGGAACACAGGGGCGACATCTGGCGGAAGGACATAGTTACGACCTCTTCCTTGATACTCGCTCTTTTGGTAATAAGTGCAGGAGGAAGAGGAGGAGGAAGGACGGTTGGAAAGAGGGAGGGTCAGGGTGGAGGGAAGGAAAGGTAAATTGGAGAATAAGAGGGTCATGTGGAGAAAAGGAAAAACATGAAAGAAGGAAATAGAAACACAATTAAGAAAGGGATGGCCTTGATATAGACAAGGAGACTCGGTGTTGAGGAAAAGTGTGAAAAAAGACAACGGGGGAACTACAGCTAAGAAGGGTCAAGTATAAGAAAGGGGAAAACAAATAGACGACTATACGAGACAAGGAAACCAAACACGGAAAATAGGCGAAAAGAGGAAGTACATAGAATATATTTTGTTGATTATGGACCTAAGATGTATTACACAGTCACTTCCATAACTATGAAACAAACAGAAAGGAAACACAGAGAAAAGACATTAAAGGAAACAAGACACTGCCAAAGTGGAGGGAAGGAAATTAAGGTAGGGCAAAAAGGTCAAGGAAGAGGAGGGGGGAGGTCAAGGAGATGGGAAAAAGACGGTTAGGGGAGAAGGGAAGTGGACGATGATACACGGAAAAGGGAGGGAGACAGTCATTTGGGGGAGACAGGAAGGAGAGAGAGAGAGAGAGAGGGGGGGGGGGGGATAGAACATGAAGGAGGCGAAGAAATTTGAAGAGGAAAAGGAGGGGGGCGAGAAGAAGGATACACATAAGAAGGAAGAAAGTGAAGAAGAAGAATAGGAGGAAGACAAGAAGAGGAAGAGTAAAATAAGAAAGGAGGGCGGATGTAGTTGACTGCCAGATGCTGGGATGGGACAGATGGTTGCCCCCTCTCCCCTCTCTATTTCACACACTCACTCTCTCTCTCTCTCCCTTTCTTACTCTCCCTTCCTGCACCACCAGATATTAGCCAGACGCCCCTTTGTCTGCCCTCCCTTGCGCACTGACCACACGCAGGCGACGCAGAAGGGGAGAGGGAGAGAGAATCATTAATAAGTAACAGTAATATTGTCTTCCGTCCTATTTATAAAGAAAACCGGGAATGAGATCTTGTCATATCTTCCAAGAACCGGTGATGTGTTCTATTATATTTATGGCCATTATCCTCTGAAGTGGAAGGTAGACTTCATTATTATTGTCTTTGTAAAATTCGTTCTTGTTTTTACCACCTGATATTTGTTTGTACATTAGGTATATGCGTGTGTGTGTGTTTACTTGATTTTTAAAACGCTAGTATGTAAGGGAGTGTGTATAAATAGAAAAAAAACATTTACAAAATTAAATAGATAGAGATAGGTATATAGATTGATGGGAAATAGATAGATTGCTATTCACTGTAGATATATAAATATATATAGGCCCAGTTGGTGATATACAGTATATTGAGCGTGTGTACCATGTTAATCCACCATCCATCAGGTAACCAGGTGGTGCTCCGAGGCGGCTGAAAGGGTCGAGGGTAGATGGGGCCAAATGAGTTAGTTACCCCGACTCAAATTATTGGACTGTCATTTTCTATCTTCTTCCGCCCACCTGTGAAGGAGTGTGGGGGAGAAGGATACGGAGGGGAGGGTGGGGGGGGGAGGGGGAGTAAAAATAATGGAGGTACAAATAGATACGCAGGCTGCACAGCCGCATACTCCAAACCATGGTGGTTGTATTATAATTACAATGTAATGTAGAATACTCAGTACAGTAGGTGATAATATATATATATATATATATATATATATATATATATATATATATATATATATATATATATATATATATATATATAGAGAGAGAGAGAGAGAGAGAGAGAGAGAGAGAGAGAGGGGGGAGAGATAGGGCAGAATGAGGACGTTGTTATATACGGGTTTTCCTTGGACCTAAATAACCATGTTAGTTTTCAATAAGGGAAGTTTATATGCTTGTTGCCCCTCCCACCATGACCGCTCCCTCCCTCCCTCACCACCATAAGTTACCCGAGGTATGTGAGAGAGAGAGAGAGAGAGAGAGAGAGAGAGAGAGAGAGTCAACGTGCTCTCTCTCTCTCTCTCTCTCTCTCTCTCTCTCTCTCTCTCTCTCTCTCTCTCTCTCTCTCTCTCTCTCTCTCTCTCTCTCTCTCTCTCTCTCTCTCTCCCTCTCTCTCTATCTCTCTATCTATCTCTCGTAAATAAAAATATCTGCTTGGTCATGCTATTGCTTAATTACGTTGACAATAATAATAATTATTGAATTAGTAGTAGTAGTAGTAATGTTTATAATAATATTTTCTCCTTTGTGATGGAGGTAGACGCAGGTGTGTGGGACAGGGGCAGGTGTGGAGAGAGGAAGAAATTCAATAAGGAACTGGGTGCAGGAAAGGTCGACAATAATAATGGAAGGGGGAAGGGGGGGTAGCCAAGATTCGCATTTTATCACTTGAACTTGGTAAACAATTTGCCTTAATCCCCAAGTGGCCGGACCCTCCTTATCTGTGCTTCCAGATTAACGAAGACCCCCCACACGCCACAAAAATCCACCAGCGAGATTGTTCGTATCAATGGCTGCATCTACCACGTTTTCTTTAGTAAATCAGTTTACTTGATCTATTTATCCATATATCGGTGCTTAATCCATTAATATTCCCAGCATTTTGTATCATTGTTGAATTAAAACATATTTCCACGTTTCGAGAATGTGTAGTTTTGTCTTGTAATGGCACACGAGCTTCAATTCTTTGTTTAGTGATGGGGATGCTGCAGGGAGAGTCGGTGCTTCTGTATTTTCATAATAAGCTCATATTCGAACTATGGATATTATTTTGTAGTGTTGGTTCATATCTATTGTTGTACCGCTTCACCTACTTACTCCTTGTTTTTGTCGTATACACTTTTCACATCCTTCATCCATATTCCTTTATTGTTCACCCCTTCACCGTTTCCTTCACCCATTTATCTCAAAATCCTCACCTCCTTTTCATTTTTACCACTCCCAGCTCCTCTCCCTACCCCTGCCCCTCCTCCTCCAATAATCGGCTCTTTGCGGTCAGGCCCACGAAACTTCTGGAGGGTAATTTGGCGAGCGTTCCAGCCCAGCCCGTGTTGTGACCTGCGACGGGGATATATGGGTACTTGGCCGGGGGAATGGGTTACTTAGGGGGGTATATGGGGGAATGGGTTACTTAGGGGGATATATGGGTTAGGAGGATGGGTTACTAGGGGGATATATGGGTACCGGGGGAATGAGTACTTAGTTACTTAGAGGGATATATGGGGCGAATGGGTTAGTTAGGGGGATATTTGGGGGAATGAGTTACTTAGGGGGGTATATGGGGGCTGGGCTGGGGGAATGGGTTACTTACTGGGATATATGGGGGGTTTGGCTGGGGGAATGGGTTACTTAGGGGGATATATGGGGGAATGGGTTACTTAGGGGGAGATATGGGGGAATGGGTTACTTAGGGGGATATATGGGGGCTTGGCTGGGGGAATAGGTTACTTAGGGGGATATATGGGGGCTTGGCTGGGGGAATAGGGTAGTTAGGGGGATATATGGGGGCTTGGCTGGGGGAATGGGTTACTTAAGGGGATATTTTGAGGAATGCGTTACTTAAGGGGATATATGGGGGCTTGGCGGGGAATGGGTTACTTACTGGGATGTATGGGGGGTTTGGCTGGGGGAATGGGTTACTTACTGGGATTATATGGGGGGATGGGTTACTTACTGGGATATATGGGGGGTTTGGCTGGGGGAATGGGTTACTTAGGGGGATATATGGGGGCTTGGCTGGGGGAATAGGTTAGTTAGGGGGATATATGGGGGAATGGGTTACTTAGGGGGATATATGGGGGAATGGGTAACTTAAGGGGATATATGGAGGTTTGAGTTGGGGATATAGGGAATGGGTTACTTAGGGAGTATATGGGGGCTTGGCGGGGGGAATGGGTTACTTACTGGGATATATGGGGGGTTTGGCTGGGGGAATGGGTTACTTAGGGGGATATATGGGGGGCTTGGCTGGGGGAATGGGTTACTTAGGGGGATATATGGGGGGTTTGGCGGGGGAAATGGGTTACTTACTGGGATATATGGGGGGTTTGGCTGGGGGAATGGGTTACTTACTGGGATATATGGGGGTTTGGCTGGGGGAATGGGTTACTTACTGGGATATATGGCGGGGTTGGCTGGGGGAGTGGGTAACTTAGGGGGATATGTGGGAGCTTGGCTGGGGGAATGGGTTACTTAGGGGATATATGGGGGGTTTGGCTGGGGGAATGGGTTACTTACTGGGATATATGGGGGATGGGGGAATGGGTTACTTAGGGGATATATGGGGGGTTTGGCTGGGGAATGAGTTATTACTGGGATATATGGGGAATGGGTTACTTACTGGGATATATGGGGGGTTTGGCTGGGGGAATGGGTTACTTACTGGGATATATGGGGGGTTTGGCTGGGGGAATGGGTTACTTACTGGGATATATGGGGGGTTTGGCTGGGGAATGGGTTACTTACTGGGATATATGGGGGGTTTGGCTGGGGGAATGGGTTACTTACTGGGATATATGGGGGGTTTGGCTGGGGGAATGGGTTACTTACTGGGATATATGGGGGGTTTGGCTGGGGGAATGGGTTACTTACTGGGATATATGGGGGAATGGGTTACTTACTGGGATATATGGGGGAATGGGTTACTTACTGGGATATATGGGGGAATGGGTTACTTACTGGGATATATGGGGGGTTTGGCTGGGGGAATGGGTTACTTTGGTGGACATGCAATGAGGAATGGATATGCGAAGTGGGGGCTACAAGGGTACGAATGTCTTGGAATTGAAATTATATCTATTGATGTTTTATTCTTGTATACTTAAGAAGAAAGTAATTAGGAAAGGAATCCGTATGTGTGTGTGTGTGTGTGTGTGTGTGTGTGTGTGTGTGTGTGTGTGTGTGTGTGTGTGTGGATGCGAACATTGAATGGGTCTGGATGACAAATAGGTTTAGTGAGTGAGCAGATTGGATGCCTTCGCAGATGGGAAGGAGATTGGAAAAAGAGTGAAGTGAGCTATGAGAGAAAAACTATTACGGGGATATAGAAACACTAAATGGTGGTATTTATATAATGGTTGTGTAAAAGTGTAATGGGATTGTGTGAGAGGCGCACATTTGGTAATGATAATAGTTTTTAAATTGTTATTATGTTTTTAAGTGTTTGGGGTGTTAGAAGTAGGGTGATGGGATACCGTAAGTAATTATTTTACTTTAGGGAGTTATTGGTGGAGGTAGAACTAGAGGTAATGGGGTAGGTATATAGTGTGGGGAAGGGTAGGGGTTGGGGTAGGGGTTGGGGTAGTGGGGAAGATATATAAGTTGGTGGGGAAGTCTGTGGTATAGAGGGAATAAATGAGGAAGAGGTAGTTGTGAATGGGGATGATTGGAGTTAACATACATAAGAACATACGAAAATGGGAGTCTGCAGAAAGCCGATTGGCCCACACAAGGCAAATCCCTCTCACACCCAACCCATCTCTCCCACTTCCTCCTTTGATGTGAGTGAGGGCGCAATGTGAGACCGAAGGATGGATGGGGAGATAGATGGGGAATTATGGGGGTTGGGGGCATGAGGGGGGGAGGGGGCGCAGGGGAAGTTGATGAGGTGATTGAGTGGTCATTTAGAAAGGGTGAGGGGGGTTTATGAGGTGACGAAGGAGGAAGTGGTCATTTGGTCAAGCGGATTAGGGTATTTTTATTTTATTTTTTTATTTTTGTATACTGTTGACTTGAAATCCGATAGTGAAGGAGAAGGTGTTGTCATTTGTCTTCATAGTCACATATTTTAATGAGGTAAGACTGTCAGATAAGGATGATGATGATAATTATTAGCGAGAGAGAGAGATAGAGCATGAGAAAAGGAAGTTGGGAGACAAACTTCAGGGTATTAATAATCAGAGGAAACTAAAATTTCTAACTAATTTTCGTTGGAGAGATAACTGGTCTCACGCATTGGACCATTAAATTATAATTCCCACTAAATATAGTAGATACGGTACTGAACTGATAACAAATCTAATATTTATACTTCTACTCAATACTACACTTTGCTATCTTGAAGTAAAACTATAAAAAGTTCAAATATTCTTTCCCCTCCCCCCATATATACAGTATATATAATATATATATATATATATATATATATATATATATATATATATATATATATATATATATATTATATATATATTTATATATATATATATATATATATAATTATATACTGTATAATTATATATATATATATATATATATATATATATATATAATTATATATATATATATATATATATATATATATATATATATAATATATATACAGTATATTATATACTGTATATTTACTTCTCAAAGTTGCGGTCATACAGATTGTAATAACTGTGAACATTGATACTATTAAATTCAGATAACTTTCCAATATCACCCCTTTCTTACCTGTAGATAATAAAGGTCCTTATGAGCCAGCAGGGGGGCGAATCTCCCCCGGCGTGCCATCAGCAATACTCGTAGAGGGGGGGGGGGGGGGGGGGACTGGCTGCTTTATGGCTGGTGGTGTGATGGAAGGGGATCTGGGGTGTCACAAACAATACTCACATATAATAATTATAAATTTATCAAGATCCTAAGCTTACACAACCTAAGTGTTGAAAGTCAAAGACATTTTATTTATAAATGATTTTTTGAAATTAACACATTAGGGTTTAAAACCGTTTGATATACTGTATATATATATATATATATATGTGTGTGTGTGTGTGTGTGTGTGCATTAATAATTTATAATACAGTAGGTCATGATTTTCGCACCTGGAATGACCTAAGTTTTCCCAAACTCCGAGGGCGAATTTGGTATAGATTTCGTGCTGATTTGTCTACGATCGGTCAAAATACTATATGACACACCCTCTCACCCCCATGACACCGACCCTCCTCGCTCGTGTATCCTAAGTTCCTATCCTGGAAATATTAAGCTCATGAATGTTTTAGGTATAAACGTCGGACATAACTAACGCCTTGACACTCGCCCGTTATTACCCAGGCAGGAACAGCTCGCCCCATTATCTTTGTCTATTTTCGAGAAAGTGGTCATATTTCAGAGGGTCCCGGGGCCATACTAGTGGGAGGCGGCGAGGAGACAGGCGTCTCAATTTTGGAAAAAGGCGGGAAATTTTTAGCGGGATACTATGGCGGGAAATATTGTGCTGGCGTATTCTGGCGGGAAACGATGGCCTGGCGTATTCTGGCGGGAAACTTTGGCCTGGCGTATTTCGACGGGATATGACTCTTTGTTGTTGCTGGAGATCATAATGACGTGACAGTTGAATAAAGGGAATTAAATGTTTATGAAATACATGTCTTCCTCAATTGTACTCTACAGTAAATGGGAAATTATGGTTCGTGAATATTGGAGGGAAAATATATTTGGTGAATAGGCCTAATGGTTGGAAATTTTAGGCTGTGTATTTTTTCAGAATAAAACAAGTTATATTTGGCTTAACAATCTAGGCTCATGAATTTTGGTGGGGGGATTTTGGGCTAGAACAATACCGGGAAATTTCGGAATAGGGAACTTGGGCGGGGGAAACAAATAATTCTGGTTTGTAGAGTTCCCCTTTTTTGTGCAATATCAAGCCAGTTGAGGCTTTGAAGTTTCGTATACATTTTTTTCTTTAGAAAGATAATTTACATTACTAAATTATAAATTACCGGGCATTTTTACTTTATGTATTTGTGTTCTCAGTAGTTCTTTTGACATCTTGGTTATATAGTAGCAAGTTAAAGTCTAGTAACCAAAATACTTGTTCAGTTTTTGGCGGGAAATGTATTGGCGCCAACCATTCTAAGGGTTATGGGCGGAGGGAGGAGGGTAAGAGGGGGAACAGAAAAATTACCTCCTGCCTTCACCCCCACAACCCATAGTTCCCTCACCCCATAACACACACACACACACACACACACACACACACACACACACACACACACACACATTCTCTCTCTCTCTGTTGTTCCCCCACCCTCACATAATAATAAACCAATGTCTCGCTCATATATAATTGTTATTTCTTCCTTATTCCAGAACCCTAGCTACCTCAGTCTTTATTATCTTACAATCTTCAGAATCCCCTCCACCACATCCCCCCCCCCCTTCATATACAGTCCAAAATGTCCTCCAATCCGCCAAATTCCCCTTCATATACTGTACAGTCCAGAATCCCCTCCACCCTTCATATACAGTACATAATCCCCTCCAACCCCAACCCTCTTCAAATACAGTCCAGAATCCCCTCCAACACCTCTCCTCCCCCCTTCATATACAATCCAGAATCCCCTCCAACACCTCTCCTCCCCCCTTCATATACAGTCCAGAATCCCCCTTGCCTGCGCCCCCCGTCAAGCCCGAAGGTGGACACAGACACAGACTAATTGAGCCCCCTGTGACACTCTACCCCCGCCGTCCTCACTTACATTGGGTCCTTCTCAACACCAGGGGAGGAGGACTTGGTCACATCTGTAGCTCGCTCTCTCTCTCTCTCTCTCTCTCTCTCTCTCTCTCTCTCTCTCTCTCCATAACTATATACACCTACTTGATTCCCAAGTCTTTACGTAGAATGCAGGGTGATGAACAGGCACCTCCTAAGCGTAATTCCCAGGATGTTTCTTGGTAGACGCGCACCGAATAGCGCAAATAACACTAAATAAGGTCATCTGCAGAACGCACACCCTCCACCCACACTTCATATCTTGAGACTGTAGACTGTATTCTGTATTCTGTAAGGCTGCATAGATACCTGTTAGTGACTAAATATTTCAGTCACTCTCGTAAATATTTCAGTCACTCTCGTCCATTCACAAATTCAGCGTAATCGAATCTGCATCTGGGTTGGGGCTTCGTAGCAATTGAGATTACATATAATCCGGCATTTTATACCATCACGAGTTATAAACATAATTCGTACTTTTAGTGTCTTTCGAAATAACCTTACCATAATTAAAATTTTAGACGATATTAATCAGTTTAAGGAAGACCTTTCTATCATAATTATATAAATGTTCAAAGCTTCACGTTCATGAACACCAATGAAGACAAAATTGCCATTTGTTATTAGTAAGCACACAAAGTAAAACCAATATAGATTTAATTCCATATAGCTGAGGGGTATTTTAATAAGACGATTAATTTTGTGTCGTAGCTAAGAATGGTGAATAAGGTAAATGTGTGTTTGCTTGGTGAGTGTATGTGAGGGTCAAGTTCAGAAACAGTGTAAGCTATCTGGGCGACCCTCTGCAGCCTCCCCTCCACTTCCGGTGCACCCACACTGCCCACACAGACCTGTTCACGGTGCGGCACGTCAATAGTAACCCTCAACAGGCAATTTGGCTCAAATGGACGTCGGGAAGTGTAGCGATTCGTGTTCTTAAAGTGATCTAGATATACTGTATATTCTAACATATTACATAATGTTGTTTATGTAACTAGTAGGTGGCACTGGCAGTCAGGAATGTAGCACAATACGTGGTGCTCTTGTATCACTGAAATTGGGTTAATGTAGCAAGTGGTTAGCATTATGTTTAGTGTAGTGTTTGAGGATTTTAGAACAAAGCTTGTTAATTTTGTTTACAGAAATAAAACAACTGGTAAGGCTTAACAAAATACACACACACACACACACACACACACACACACACACACACACACACACACACACACACACACACACACACACACACACACACACACACACACACACACACTAGCCATAAATGTGTTGATAGAGTATGTACAGTATATCTTAACTTTGTTCCACTTTTTCGGAAAAGGTGTCTTACTACTCGTAGACTTTGCCCACTCTACCCACAAACCCCAACCCCCACACACACATGTCCCCATTCCCACCCCACTTGTACCCACACTAATAGACCCCTCCCTCTCCCCCTCCATACCCCACCCCACCCCACCCCGCCTTTCATTCATTCATTCAGACAGGATTTCCTGTTGAGATTATTATGTCTACTGTTGTTGTTTATGTGAGTATAGTTATGGTTGTTGTTGATGTTTAGGAGACTGCTTATCAATCATAGTTAAAAATGTGCTATGGTCATTTCGTCATCCCTGTTTGTTTTGTTGTTGTTTATGTTGTTGCCTACTACACTGGAATTTACTGTAATGAGAACTCTACATCTCTGGGTATTTGGATAGTTACGTCATATGAACGGTATTGACATCTCTGTTGAGGAGAACTGGCGTTTATGTCGATAGAAAACATTTATTATTTTATATATTATTATTATTATTGAAATGAGCGTATTGGTGAACACTGTTAATTAATGTTACTAGGAGGATAATGATGCTATAGTACACACACACACACCGCCATAATTTAAGGTGCCTTCAGTATATCACCCTGGGCATTCCAAACATTCTAGGTACAAGAGTGAGTAAGGGCGGCAGTTCTCACCCTTACCCTTACCCTTCACCCATTTCTTCGCCCTTAACCTTGTCTTCATTCCTCTTCTTATAGTGTTCTATGTTTCTTCCACTTTAAGCTATACATTTGTTTTTCCTTACATATTGTGCAACTGTCAATATCACCTGTAGTATAATGCACTTAACATCTCTCTCTCTCTCTCTCTCTCTCTCTCTCTCTCTCTCTCTCTCTCTCTCTCTCTCTCTCTCTCTCTCATCTTATAGCCTTTTTCTTCAGCTTTCTTCAACTCTGAATACATAAATCTACATCAAGTTGTCGTTTTCGTTTGTGGATATGTGTTCGTGCGTTACTGCGTGTTTATTATGTGCGTGTCTCCTCTCACGATGACACTTTAATAACTTGTCAATAACATCTAACCTACGTTTTTCTCCAACCTTTGGCTGTCATTTTTGTTTCCTTTTATCTGTTTTGACTCTCACTCAAATAATTGTACTCAATTTCTTACTATTTATTTTCTTTCTCACATTTAGCTTTCCTCACTTCACTTTCAAGTGTAACTTTACTTACGTTCTTACTCATAAAGCTTGACCCCCTCACTTTTTTCGTTGGCTTGCGTAACTTTAATTACTCTCTATCTCCAAGTTTGTTTTCATTCTCTCAAAGTATCTCTCCCTCCCTCCCACTTCTCTCACTCCTTCCCAGCTGTTCTTATTCACTTCCAACTTCTCTGACTCTCTCCCAGATTATCTGAGTCTCTCCCCGCCCCCCTGTGCCTTCTAGAGTACACAGACAAGCTACCACCACCGCCCCTCTCATAGTGTCCTCCTTGTCGGCTCTCCTTTGGGTATTTGGTAAACACACTTTTGTTGTTATACTTCGCAGGGCCTACAGGAGGTAACCCATCCATACCTTTCACTCCTTTACTTTCCCTCCTTCTTCTTCCTCTTCTACCCTTCTCCTGTGGCTAGTGTATATCTCTGTATCGAGTATTATTGTTTTTCTTTCTTATGCTCAGTTTCTATTTCACCTGTCTCGAAGTCGTTACTAATTTGCCACCTGTACATTTCATCTCATTCACCATTGTTTTTATTAATGTTAAACACTGTGCAAATTTTCTTTCCTTCTTCTCTCTTATTCTTATTCTTATTCTTATGCCATCGCTTTTCTCATTGCTACAATTTTTGTCTACCCCCGTGTTTGCTATTCTTTCAATTGTCCTCCCTACATCAATCCTCTCTTTAACTCGTTCATCTTCGCCCTGTCCTATTCTAGAGTACTTGTCACGTAAGGACTGACTCAACGACTTACGACAGAGTTTACGACGGTCGCGAACAAGCGACTGTACACAATTCTTGAACCTTTGTCAATGATGTTTAGACTAGCGGAATGCGGGAGTGGAGAGTCTTCGGGAGAGCAATGAAATACGCACTTGGCGGAGAAATGTGGGAATGGTGAGAGAGAGAGAGTGATTATCTCTACCAACCCACAGTATATATAAACCAATAATACAGAACGGATACAAAACTCCCACGAAACCTACTGGTGGGGCTGCTCCAGGAGGGGTAGGGTACGGTATAGGTGATGGGGGGGCCTGAAGGAGGGTGAAATATGGGGCCCCCTGACACCCACTGCCACGCCCCTTTACCCTCTTCACAGCAAGCAGTCAGGGAGGCGAGGGGCAGGCAGTCACTCAGTCCGTAGCCAACACTAAGTCCCACACAGATAAGAGGATAAGAATGGGGAGGTGGGATAGATTGAGATGAGAAGAATAGGTGTGAAGAGGGAATTTGGAATTAAAATATTGCCCAGAAAGGTAGGCTGTTTTTCATTCATTCTTATATCTCCCAAAATAACTGGCACTTCACAAAGACTTATATTTCCCAGTATATGTAGCGAAGGAAGATGACGGATAGAAAAAGACAAGGATGGTAAAATATAAACTATGAAAGTATAATAGTAAAAAAGTGTATATATAATATATGTCAGTGGGATGAGAAACAACAGACGAATGAAGTTACCTTAATAAGAATGTACAAGCGAACAAAATGAAAACATAAAATATAAACACACAATAAAGCTTAGGAAATAAACAACAATAATTAAACGTAAATTAATTGAGCAACAGCAAAATAAGTACAATGGAAATAACAAAAGGAAAGAAGAGATACGAACAGAGTGGGAAATATGAGGGGACGAAAGGGATGAGTAGAAGGATGTGAAGTAATGGATGTGTGAGAAGGAATGGGAGCCGTATAGGAAGGGTAAATGGGAGAGGGAGGAAGAGAGGATTTATGAGGGTGTAGAAGAGACATGAGAGAGAGAGAGAGAGAGCAAGCACAGTTGTACGAGTAATCAGACACACACATAATACACAGACAAAACAGACAGAGAGACAGACGAACGGGAGATAGATGAGAACGAGTGTCAGTTGTTGTGACGTGCCGAGTCTTCCCCTTTAATGGTGGGTTCACACATTCACGTATATTGCTCCCGTCCGGCGTATCGCCAATTTATGTAAAGACGCGAGTAGTTTCTGCCGTTGAACGACCGTTCTTCCACGTCTATTGCACTTACCGACAGACGTAGCGTAACGGGGCCAGTGTTACGTCAGACGTAATGGAGTCGTATTGAACTACGTACGTGTTTGCGACGTGCGTAAGCATAGCCCCGTTCGACCTCATGGGCTGCACGATTTGCGGGAACACAGGCCACGCCCATGCCACGCCCCCTCAAGACCAGCGTAGATGAGGCCGCATGTCTTGGGATTTGTTAGGTCGTACCTGGACCGGTTCTGGCCAATCGTAGGCACACCCCGTCTGACCAAACACAGACAAAGACAGTCTTTGTCAACCACGTAGGTCTGGGTTGGAATCTGGGAACTACAAAAGGGCAGGAATGGCCACACCATTCCCATTCCCAGTCCTTCATCGGCACCATGAACAACATCGAGGAATTCATCCTGGAGGAGTAACATCGAGGAATTCATCCTGGAGGAGTAACCCCTGAGTGCCAGCCAATTTTGACGGTGTGCTTCCGCAGTGCCATATTTTTTTTTTTTTTTTTGGCTAAATCTATTAAGTTGGGAGAGAAATGGTAAAAAAAACACTCCCCTCGCCAGAAATCAGGTCCCCGATGGTCCCGAAAGTAGCTGAAAAGACACTATAGACTACAGAGACTTTTATGGTATCGGAATGTATGGGTGGGAGGGTGGTTTTGGGGTTGGTTGGGGGAAGGTAGAAGGGTAATTGACTTGTGTTACACATATGAAGCCGATTGGTGAGGTAGTTTCGCCACCACGGATTTTCCTTTTTTCCTTTCCTTCGTACGGATACGCTAGAAGTGGGTGGTGGGAGGAGGTTGGGGGTGTGGTGGGGGGAAGGCAGCAGGGTAAGAGACTTGTCACACAAATATGGAACCGATTGGTGCAGTCGTTTCGCCGCCACAGATTTTCCTTTTTTTTTCCTTTTCTTCGTACGGATACGCTAGAAGTGGGTGGTGGGAGGAGGTTGGGGGTGTGGTGGGGGGAAGGCAGAAGGGTAAGAGACTTGTCACACAAATATGGAACCGATTGGTGCAGTCGTTTCGCCGCCACAGATTTTCCTTTTTTTCCTTCTAACGGGACCGACAGTCAGCGAGTGGGTGGGAGGAGGGATTTGGGATTTTTGTGGTGGGTAGCCTAAAGGGTAAGGTACATGTGGTAAAAATATGAAAGCCATAGGTGCAGTCGTTTCGCTGCTACGATTTGTTTTCGGCAGGGTGCAGAGGGTGGCAGGGTTGGCTTGTTGGTTGCTGCTCCGGTGTGGTGAGGTGTGACTGGAGGGTCCCTCGCTGGTCCCGTTGTCCCCTCGTACAACGATGCCGCGTCTTCCCGCCCGCAGTGCGGCGGTTCTGCCAGATGCGGCCTAACTAACGTATACTTCCACGTTCGACTGGAACTTTCTACGATTTGACGAGAGCAGCTCTCGTCTCACGTGGTCGCTGCTACGTCCGACGAGGATGCTCTGGTCAGACGACCGTGGTGGCCTGGTCGGTCGTAAGTTTCCCCGTCTTTTGACATACGTGAGGGCGAGCCACGTTCCTGATTCGACTCGAATCAGCAACCGCGCGGCCTTGGCCGCACCCACAACATTCCCGACCCACGTGGGCTACTCGTTTCTACTCGCGCCATGCGAGAGTACCCCCCCGACTGGCCGTAATTTCATTAAAGTTTTGCGTATTATGCCATTACGTTTTACGTAATCGGTTGCCAACTACCAATATACCTTCGTTTACAACAGACGGGAGCTGACGGGAGCAATATACGTGAATGTGTGAACCCACCATAAGAGTCTCATCTCCAGGTTACACTTTCCAGTCAAAATTCCATCCCTAAAAAGTTATCTTCATTCAGCTGAAAACAAAAACAGACAAACACAATTATTAAACTAACATATAATGCTCTAGGTATTAGTTAATCAGAACATTATCACTGCCAGTAACTTTTCCCTGAACTCATTTGATTATTTTAACAATTCTCAGTAAAGTCATGAATGGACGGTGGCAACGGCAACCTGCATCAGGTTAAGGGTTCAACTTCTTGATTTGTCTTTGAGTCTTTATTTCTCTTCGTACTCAAAATCAATTGGTACTCGATGTTCCTTTTATTTAGTTATTTATGTATTGTATTTATATATACTGTATATATATATATATATTTTATTTTTATTTTTTTGTACGTGTATGTATGTTTCTTGATCTGCTGAGTACCGCCTCTGCGCGATCTTTAAATTTCTGAAATATGTATGTGTGTGTGTGTGTGTGTGTAGTTTATTGTTCACTTACAGCCCTGAGGCCGAAAATCTACAGTTATTCTTAACCTAGGTACAGTACAATGCTTATTCTACCTTAACTACTAGGTCACATAATCCTTTGGTAACCGTGAGGTGCCTGGGATCCCACCAAAATACAAACGCAGCTGCACTGGTGAGACCTAATATGGACTATGCCTACATGTAGACTAATGCAAGCTGATAGTTGAGCAGCTTGGCTAGGGAGGAACCATGCTACAATCCTCTCCATCGGGATGGCCAACATTTTTTTAAAGATTCTTGTGGACTTGAACCCTCGACTTCGCAGTCAACTCGCAGCGCCTTAAACTAGTCGACCAATCCGACCCGTGTGTGTGTATGTGTGGATATAAATATGTATGTTTATGTATGATTCGAGGGTATTAGTGTGTGTGTGTGTGTGTGTGTGTGTGTTTGTGTGTGTGTCGTCTTGGTTGTGGTGGTTAGTCAGTCTGGCACATACGAGATATATGGGGCGACTTTGCTTACCTTCCTTACCTCCTTACCTCTTCCTTATTGTCTTTTACCTCTGACTTTTACTTCAGAACCCCATACCTTTACCACTAACTTGCTGTCATGGCATTCCACTAGTTTTGTTTTCTATGCTCTCCCCTTCTTCCAATCTCTGGTTCTTCCATTAACTACCTTTATTATATTGCTGCATCTACTCTATTACTTGAGGCGCTTTATTTAACACTCATGCCCCTTCCGCCACCCTTTCATCCTTTTGTCCTCGAGTTTTGTGATGTCCCCGATTCTCCCCTTCCATCTGTTCTAACAAGACTTCATATTTCCTTATCACCCTTCCATCCTTCTCTTACGTATGCTTATTCCGTTCCCGTGTCTCCTCTTTTCTCTCCATTTTCCCTCTCTACCACAACCCTTTGTATCCCTTAATTCCTTCACCTTCTCATTCCTTTCTCACGTACGTCTTTCCTGTCCCGGTTTCTCCTTCATCTCCCCTTCCATCCCTACTCTCAACCCTTCCTGCCCCCCTTGCCGACCCTTCCATCCTGATCCACTTTCCATCTTTTCATCTCTGCCCCCCTTCTCCCTGCTCTACCCTCCGACTGTGACCCAGCATTGTCCTCACCTGTCTAAGCTCTCTTCGCTGCTTCAATTCAATCCTCCTTTACCCTCTTTGCCCCCCCCCCCTCCCCCCCCCCTTATTTATTGTTGTTGTGTTTAGTCGTATCATTATATTTGGTTTTTTCTTCCAACAAACTTATTTCCTCTAAATTTCCTGATGTATTCCTCCCAAAACACCTCTAGTCCGTCTCCTCTTATTATCCTTTCTCCATCTCCCTACGCATCTCCTTTGAGTCTTCTCTTCGGCCCCCTCCCCCTCATGTCTTCCTCGTTTCCCCTCATCTCTCCCTCATCGTTTCCCCCATCTCTTGATCCTCCGGGCCTCCACCTTCTTCACATTCTTCTCCTTATTCTCTCAATCCACCATATCGACTGGCTTCTCTCCTTCCTTCTGCTCCTCCTCCGTCAACCCTCCCCCCAGCGAGTGCCTAGTTAACCTCCACAGCTGGGGTCGGCCACTTTACCTAGGCCAGCACCCCACTCACCCCGCCCTGCCCCGCCCTATCCTCTTAGTATGGTAATCAGCCCAGGGTTCACACGCCCCATAGGCAATGCACCACCCCTCTCTCAACCCCTAGACATCAAACCCTGAGGCACCTGGTTTGACCTGGCTAAAGTGCTATACTATTATCAAATCTAAACAACCAAAACCGCATCGCTGTCTACTCCATTTATTTTTCATATGTTACTAAAATTCTGTTGGTACTCTCGTCCCGAATAACTCTGTGTTACCTGACTTGACTTGATTAGCTTACTATACTATAATATAAACAAACCATCTAAGCCATACCACTGTCTACAGTACTATATTAAATTACATGTGGTACTTTAATTTTATATATGAAACGCTATGCTCCTGCACAATTGATTCCTTTTCTTGACCATAATTTTCTATATGTGGGTATAATTAATTCATTCTTGACCATACAAACTCATTCCTGTGACCGCAAATTATGTACGGTACCTTTTTATTATTATGAGCATAATTAATTAATTCCTTAAACGATAAAAACTTTGTTCGTACGCATTTTGCTGTATATTTTTCATATTTTTAGGTAATAATCTTTAATAAGAAGACCTTTATTACTTTTGCCAAATTTGTTATTTACTCATAAATAATTGTTCTATCAAATTGTTTGTGTTTTTAATAATATTTTGGAATGTTGAATTAATTCCATGTTGCCTTTGTTCACATGCACTGCTCTCCACACAGTGTTTTACTAATGATGGAAATAGACAGCAATGATTAATTCATACTTAAACCACTAATGTTGCTTATTATAAGTTTCTAGACTAAATAATAATCTAAGAAGGCTTCCATAATAATGTTCGCAATTCTACTAAATTTGTTGGAAATATACAGTTAACAGCTGTCGAAATATACCTTTCTAGATAATAACAAAATACGTAACTACTGTATATACAGTATATGTACAGTATATCTGTATAGATCCGAACTAAGTCCTACATAACTCCCATAAAAGGTTACAGTACTTTTAGCGTCACTATCGTTCTACCTATTTCCATAGTCCCAACTGACACACATACCTATAATACCCTTGTTCCATATTCACTCTACCTATAGACCCCACATAGCTACCAGTATATATTCTCACTCTACCTATAGCTCCCACATAGGTCCTAACTGCCACATATACCTAGAATACCCCTGTTCCATATTCACCTTACCTAAAGATCCCAGTACACAATTCCACTCTACCTGTAGCTCCCACAAAGCTCTGGACTGTCACATACCCTGGACTCGTCTTGTTCCATATCTACCCTACATATAGCTCCCAGTACATATCCCTAACCAGCCTATAACCCCCACATTTCCTTAACCTACATATAGCCCTCACCTAGGTCCCAACTGCCACACATACCGTAAAGTACTGTTGTTCCAGGGCCCTCATCCCCCCAGCTGCCTGTAGCATAGAGGTGGTGCAGGGCCACAGTAACCTGATACAGCCGCCTGCCAGCCTAGACAGCCGGGACAATAGCCTTAAAAATTCATTCTTGTCATTTAACTGCCCCGCGCTCCTTCTCTCTCCCATTCTCTACCAGCCTCCTCTCTTTTTGCTAGGCCCTCCCTCTCAATTTTTCGCTCTCCTTTGTCATTCACTCTACATTCCCTCTAATTCTATTTAGACATTCAAATTCAAATCTATTATCTCCCCGTATACTTGATTCCATAGCCTGGAGTTTTAGCTTTGTGATTACTTTCAGTATATGCTATACCCTCCTTATAATGTGTCCTTATTGTCTACCTTATTAAAATAGTATTTTCCCCTTCTTTCATTCTAATTTAGCCAATTAAAGGACTCTGTACAGACAGAATGGATGCATTGTTATGACGAGGCAATTATGCCCTGGTGCCTCGGAGTTGGATGACATGAAGAAACAATAGTATTATATAGGGCATTGAGTAAGTCAGGGTGGTGGTGTAGTTATACTCTTAGGTCGACTTGGATATCAAAACGGTTTAAGGGAACATGGGCCGGTTTTCTGGTCCCCTTTCTCCCTCATGTTTAGCGGCTTAGCCCCATTAGTTTTCAGATGTTAAGATGTTTGCCCCCTTAGTTAGTCGATTTTAAGACTTTTCGCCCCATTTCTTGGTCAATATTTAGACCTTTCGTGCTATTTAGGTGTCGATTTTTTCCCTGGCGAACGATAGTGAGCCTGTAATGTTGGAAGAACCGGCCTTCGGCCGGTAAATTTTTCTACCGAAAAATTTACAAATTAATCTAGAAGGGGGATCTAATGGATGTTTTAAACAAAAATGATGCAGGTCTAGGGAGGAAACTAGAACAATTATGAATACATGCAAAAATGATGGAGGTCTAGGGAGGAAACTAGAACAATTATGAATACATGCAAAAATCGCCCAAAAAGTGAACGTGTATACCAAAACGGTTTAATGGTAGAACAAATTATGTTTAAAATATATATCGCTGCTTGAATGTGCTGAAATATATATTGTATTGTACCAGTTCTTGTGTTAGTAATTTAAGAATGCATATGTGGTTCCAAGAATTGTTGTTCATGTAGGTTATTACATTTGTATACAGTATATTCATATTATCACCAACCCACCAATTAACTTACAAATAAACATAATTAATTAAATCAATCAAACTAATGAGTACATGTGGTATCTGACTAGAAATAGTAATTTGACTTCACTTTGAATCTTCATTTTTTGCAAAAAATAATTTAACTACTCTATGACTTATTACATTAGTCGTACGGTTTAAACTTATGATAGTAAACCAATACATTTTGATATAAGTAGTTATAAAACAAAGTCATGGTAGCAAGGGATTTTAGTCATGGAGTGGAAGTAGGTAACATGAATTTAGGGCGAGTTTGAGTCCACCACCACACTGGAAGGCAGTGTAGCGCCTCGGGGTACAGGCATGTCAATGTCCTCAGTCTGTTACCTCAACACAGAACACTACTGACCTACCAACACAACAGTAAGAAGAAATCCAGAACTGTTTGTATCTATTACAGTTTATTTTTCAAACGCTAAAACATGACAGAAAATATATATTCGTCTCATTTAATTGTTATCTAATTGAGGATGTTTTCTAGTGTTTTGTAAGTTTATAGTAAAGTAAATGCCGTGCCTATACACCTTGGTAATTTTTAATATTATTCAAATTTGGGATTTATCTGAATTTTTGTAAATTACAATTATGAATTAAAATACTATGCCGTGTCAGTAATTACGGCTATAACCATATTGTAAGGAGTTAACGTTAGATATTGGTGTAACATGTATCCATGTAGGTCAGATATTACAGTATGACTGAATACTGTACCGAGTTAACATTCAGTAATGCCTCGGGTTTTAAAACTATAGAAACTGTGGTTGTGGCTGCAGAGCCCAAGACAGGCCGTTCATCAGGGGGGCAGGCCGGCACTGTTATTAGCGGGTCCTAATTATAAGGTGGCTAAGGGGTCGACCTAGCGGGGCGTCCAATGGTCACTCCAGCCTCGCCCCCCCTGTGTCACCACTGGTTTACTACAGGGGCCATCGGCACTTTAGGGGGGGGGGGGCCTCCGGAGGTCAGGTTCAGGGGAGGTTTGTAGGGAGAATTTTGATATAATTTGAGGTTGACAAGCGGCATATATAAAACCTCTCACGGGTCGTGTATATATATAGCACAGTTCATAGTTCGTCACAGAAAACAAGATCGAAACAAAAATTAAGTATCCACGAACTGAAATACCCGGTACTCAGAGGCTGCCATGAGGACAACATGGCTACTAGTTCTCAAAATGTTTACAGAACTTCCAATAGAAGACTGTTACCTATTACCGCCCAAGATGCTCGGAGGAGTGTCCTAGAGTCTAGACGTATTCTTATTCCGTCTAGACTTTTCCTTTCCCGTCACTTCTTTTCTTCAGGAAGTTAGGAGAGACGTCTTGACCTAGTTCTCTAGGTTTTCTTCAACTGTATGTTTAGACCTCATCACTCTCCTAACCCCTATCTCAGCGAGGTTGTGAAAAATATCTGAGTCTGTTTTCTTCTATTATGTGTGTCTGTTTATATTTGCATGTTTACATGTATGGTTATCTGTTTGGTTGTCTGTATTTAAAAGCTATGGGAATGAAAAGAAATATTTGACCTATTTTCCCCCGCACCTACATTTTCTCCTGGCATCGTCATTGATCGTTGGTTGGGGTCGGGTGATGCTGTCACTCTAAACTTGGCCTGGTTTCAATGTACTATTGGCCTGGTTCCCCTGCATTGGGCCACACAGAGCGCTACCGGGACGACCACAATACTGGGTAGATCTTTGGCACAATAAGGGGATTAATTCACACGTGGCCAGCACAACCCAGAACCCCCCGAAGAGGTCACAAAAAAGGTCATGGGTTTTTGTTTCCGTGTGACCGGAGGGCGGTGTGACCAGCCCGGATTAGCGGTTAATGAGCCGTACAGGGGGCCGTCCTATATCACCTGGGGCCCGTCCTCCCTAATCTCCGCGGCAGGAAGCCCAGAAAACGTTTGATTCATTTGACACAGGCGAACGTCCCCAGGCTGAGTGAGAGGACTGTTTTGACGGAAAATATTTGACCCCTTCACCCAGAGGGGTCCTTAATAATTTGACTAACAATCATCTGGTGACAGCCAGAATAATATACAAAAATGTGTTCGTGTGGTTTGCCCTTTAACCTCCTACTATGAAAGACAAGTCATGGGTAAACTATACAATAATTCTTCTCCTTAGTGTAGTTATTTTAATATAAAGTAATTACATTTCTTTAATCAGATAGAAAACAGCGGAATTAGGTTAGCTTAACGTACCTAGGCTGCACTTTTAAGACCCCCCCCCCCTCCCCCCTTTATTCTCCAATTCTACAGCAGCCAGACTGGACATAGAGACTGAAGGAGTGGAAGAAAGGGCGAGTGATACTTCAAAGTGCTTCACACTGGAGTAGCCCGATGTTGAGTTTATAAAAGCCCCCTCGACTACCCTGGGTGCTATTTGTTGGGCTTCAGGAGGGCCAGAATAATGGGTTTAGTCTTAGCTAAAGATCCGGCTGTACAATTCGAGTCTACTTCAAATCAGTATAACCTGTTGGTAGCACAATCGTATAACATAACTTCAAATCAGTATAACCTGTTGGTAGCACAATCGTATAACATAACTTGTATCTAAGTTCAGGATATCTTCGGGGTGAATATATAGCCATGTAGATAATTCAGTATGCATACAAATATGTGACTTGCTCAAAATAATACAGTATGTATCTAAAACAGTGAGTGACCATCTACGAAACTATGTTAGTGCTATGGGTGGCATATTATACAATGTTTACCAGTATGGTGGAAGTTAGCTAATCTGTGTTTAATTTAGTATCTCAGTTCCTGGCTCCTTCCCCCAGGTGTGTGTGGCCCCAGAGAGCCCCGGACACAACAATGGCTCTGGGGGGCGGGAGTTAGAAAGGGGTGGGAGGAGAAGTGGCTCAGGATGGCTCTTATGTTCAGACGCCTTCTCTTCAAATGCAACTTACAACCCCCTTCTTCTCTTCTGCTCTATACCTTCTCCTTCCTTTAGCCTCTTTATCCCTTCCCCCCTTTTTTCTGGGTCTCACTTTCATACAACCCTTATTTATATCCCTTTTTCATAAGCCACTTCCGTACCATTCTTCCTCCTTCACCCACTGTATATCTCTGCTTTAACAGCTAAACCTTACGTCTCTTTGCTAGTTTATAAAAAAATAAAGAATGACTACTCTTTGTTCTATCTCTCCAGGTTCCTCACAAAACCAATTCCCTTAATTTCCATATGTTCTCCACATATGTAATTTTACCTATCAATTATTGTTCAATTTATTTAATTCAGGATATGTTGCAACCATGCACTGTATATTACACCGCTTTGCATAATTCTAGCACCATTGTTACATACCGTCTATGTATCCTTGCTATTGGCTTGTATTCCTGTCTTGCATTGCTACGAGTAATATCTTTTAAGTGAATAGAATCATATGATGGTAGTTAGAATTGAAACAAATCATCATCAGTTTGAAAGGGTTAATCATAATTTGCCTAACAAATATTGCCGGAAAAAGCGCTCATATGACCCTGCCTTTGATCGTGGCCTGCACTGCCCTTGTTTCCGACTACCCGTTGTTCCCCTACAGTGAGGTCCTAGTTCTCAGCTTCCTACCACCACCGTCTCCTGCCTAGCTACAACCGCATGTGGGTTACCTTTGTCATGCCCCGAGTGTAAATCCCCCCTTCGCCCTCCCAACACTTTGCTATGAATGCGTACAGGGCACGGGGGGGGGGGGGGGGGGGGGGAGTAATAAAGGGGACAGGGCGGAGGTCTCCTGAGGGAGGGCAGGTGAAAGGGCCTGTTTCCACGTAGGGTAGGTGGGGGGCCGTAGTTAAGGGAGGACAGACCCAGATATCCATATTCCCCGATTGCTAAGGTGCGGGGGGACGGAGTATGAAACCCCCCCCCCCCCTTCCCTTTGTTAAGGTTCACGATTGAATCACGAAGATAGTTATATAAGTAATAATTAAAACAAATAGATATAGACATGTATCCGAGAGTTAAATAAATAGGTAGACACACATACAGTCATACGGTATTCATGTGATTACAGTGTATAGTTTATTTAACAACAAATCAATCTTGCACCAGATCTGCTAGAAGCATATTATAAATTTTACATTTATGAGGACTCTCTTTACAAATAAAACACATCAGAAGATATCACGGTCCAAACTACACAAGCACACGTTTTACTACTACTACTACTACTACTACTACTACTACTACTACTACTACAATGCGCCTAAATTGAGTTCCATCGTCTGTGCGGCAAATACAAGACCTCCATTGTCGCGGCCACCTCTTAATTTAGCTTTGTTCTTGGCGGCCTTATTGTGGTGAGTCTTACGTGGGGCCATTGTTGGTCCCACCGTGGTTCAGGGCCCAACCACGGGGGGTACACACACACACACACACACACACAGAGAGAGACAGATCCATAAGTAATGAAACACTGTACAACTACCTACATATAATAGTTCTCGTTTGATCAGGTTATACAAATGTATGTTATGTGTATGTGGCCACAGATAAAGTGTTCTAGCACAAATTTGTCCTTTCACAATAGTATACTGTCTTGGCTTCGTTACGGGAACAACATACAGTTGAATTTCACAAGGTTTGTCAATAAGATATTCGACCTTAGCTGCCCATAACTGTTCTCCTCTCTCTTTGTCTCTTTTCCTTTGGCTGTGCGGTTTTGTTTAATTGTTAACGTCTATTAATTTCTTTGAATTTTTCTTAGTGGTGGTGAATAAGTAGGTCCATTTGTGTTGTCTGGAATGGGAGAGTGAGTAATCGCATACCCAGACGGTTAGCAACTACAGAGTGGTGTGTGGTGGTTGTTGTTTTAAGAGCTGTTGGGTTACTAACTAGCTATACCTGTATAACTATACCTGGTATACATTAATTACCGTAACCATTATATCATTAAGTCACTTTGCATATAATATTACTTATGGACATGTAACAAACTTATTGTGACATTTGTATGTAATTGTTCAACCTTTAAGAAATCACGAATTCTACTTTTTCTTTATTAATATGTGAAGGTAACATGAAACCTTCCTTTACAGATTTCAGGTTTTCACACTTAGAAGTTACCCCATTATTTTGTATTATTTGAATACCAATTAATCGAGACAATTTCGGGGGGACCCTTCCTTTTACGAATCCCGATTATTACTCTTAGAGTAATCCTTATTATCAATATACAAATGTTTACAATTGATGCTAACCCCAGATGTTGTTCTTCAACAGAATCCCGGTTCACGTCCAACCCTCCCTCCATGGTGGCGGCGGCGGCGGTGGCGTCAGCGATCCAAGGGCTCCTCCACAGACACGAGATAGAGGAGGAGGCGGCGGCTGTGGCCATCCCCCTCACACCACCCGGCGGGCACACCTCAGCACAAGAGTATATGCAGGACCTATTTGACCGACTACACGCCATTACACAGATCGACACGGTAAGTCCTAACCTCTATTTTGATCGTAGGTACAGTCCCGCATAAACGTTGATTAGGTCCTTAGTTCTGTCAATACATAAATACAAACATCGATATTGATGTAGGGACGTAACTTGCCTTACATTTAATCATATTTATGCATATTTAAAGTTATTTTAAACTACTGTATATGATATGAATTACATTAATAAATCCCGTTTCTAAAACTGTACTGTTCTTGCATAATGTAAAATATGAGGGTCCACAAATATTTGAGATTAATTGCACAATTGCCCTCAATACTCCTTGATATTATTTCGAAGCATGTGATCGAAACAGTGAAACTTTTGAACCAAGGTAAAATATTGGCTTGATTTGTTTCTGTTCGATATAATTATAATTTCCAGAGAATAATGATGGCGACTGCACTATATTTTTATTATTTTTGCATTGAATATACAATAGTTTTAATGTATTCTGTATTAGTCTCTTTTGCTGCACTCAAGCCATCACACTAAGTTCAGCAGTCAATATGTATGACCTATCTTGGTCATGTCTACAGTACAGTTACTATCTCACTCCGCCACTTCACTCCCTTATATTTTTCTCCGCTTTAGTTTATTCATCATATTATATTCCACATCCGCCTTGCTCCTCCACCGTGAAAACACTAGCCTGAATCTTACCCCCATTATGCCTGTGCCTTCTCGACCACCTTATAATTATCTGACTATCACACTCCTCAACTGCCACGCTCAGACACAAGCACTGCCACTGATGGGGGAGAAAGGAGTGCTTGTGGTATCTCGCTCGGGGATCACTGTAAAAAAGAAATCCAAATAATGCCCCCGCTCATGACTGCTTACTTCTCAAGTAGTTAAACTGTGATATCATTATCCTTATAAGCATGGTCCTCTAGCACCAAGGGTCACTGTACAGATAACACAATCTATACTCTATATACATTAAATAATTAAATAAATAAATAACACCCCACTCATGAGTTATTAAACTTTAACGGGTTCAACTAATACTGATATAATGGTAGAAGTAGTATTAAAGGTAGCCATGGTAGTTTTGGATGGCACATACTCTGCTGAGATTTGCTACGACACTCAGCTCCGTGCCATAACCCTTTGGAGCCTTTGGTGATATAATGATATAAGTGTCCTATCCTTATAATAACCATATCGTTAGGCTAGAGATATCCCTGGTGTTCAGTGTCTTAAAATTGTGGCACTAGGTGTGATTATGGGGAGAGCAGGCAGGTACTGAGGGTGTGTTGAGGGCGGTGTTGACGCGGGCGTGAGATAACGAGAGAGGGCGGGGGTGTGGGTGGGCGGGGGGTCAAGGTTTAGGTCAAGTGTGGGTGAGTCAGAGGGGTGGGTAAAGCACTGACTGAGAGAGGCGCCCTTCCCTTGTCCTCTACGGTAGCATCTCTTCTCATCCTCTCTATTATTACATAGATATTATATAGCAATGTTTAGGCCTCAGCCAGGATTCGAACTGCAATCAATAAGACTAATATCCCATGCTTTAACCCACTCGGCCACAGCGTGATAAAAGCTTATCAACCTTTTTTTCCATATACAGTATATATATAGGGCAAAGGCAATCCTACTTGGGGAAGGTTAATTCCATATAGGCTACTGTACTGTATATGGCACATACCCCATAGCTGGGGGTGGGTTTGTATTGTCACAAAATGAAAATCCAAGATTTGGAATGGGATGATATATTAGGAAACACGGTAAAAAAAAAGTACAATAGAGAGAACAAGAAAACTTGTTTGTATTTAGGTAAAGAAGGTTGGTAGGGTAACAGGTTGAGATGATAAAGTTAAGAGATAGAGCAAATTGACATGGCCCAGAGTGAGAGTGCCAAGAAAGTACCCTGGTGGTGGTGGTGGCCCCGGAGCACTACCATGGGCCCCTAAAACCTTTCCCGTGTAGAGTGGGGACGTATGGTTTCTCCTCCGGTGGTCAGGCGTGACGCTACGCCCCTGGGGACCTCACGCAGCCCCACCACTACCACCACCACCCACTGGCCTCTCTCAGGGCACGTCTAGGGTTCAAATGGTTCTCTTTATCTTACTCTATTTCCCAGGGGTCTTTGGGGCTCAACTACTCCATTTCTACTCTTCTATACTTTAGGAAGAGGCAAGGGCTCGCTCGTTCAACTATTTTCGTAGGGGTTCTCATACTCCTTTCATATCAGTGTTTATCTACTCCAACCGCATCAAATTGTTCAGAACCCGACTCATTATTGTATTACTCTATAATAAATCCACATTCCTTACTCACATACGGTTGTCCTTGATTAGGGTAAAGAAAAAGAGGATATATAAGGAAAGTGTAAGTGAATTATAAGGCGATACGAGATAAAGAAAAACTGCATTATATATTTTCTTGAATGGGTAAATTTTTTTATTTTTTTTATCCTAAACTCTCTCATACACCTTGCTCCCACACTCACAGTCTCTTTTCCACTCCCACACTCTCATATGCTCCCACACACTCATATTCTTGCACACATTCACACTCTCCCACACACTCATATTCTTCCACGCATTCACATTCTCCCACACTCTCACATTCTCCCACACTCACATTCTCCCACATACTCATATTCTTCCATGCATTTACATTCTCCCACACTCTCACATTCTCCCACACACTCATATTCTTCCACGCATTCACATTCTCCCACACACTCATATTCTTGCACACATTCACACTCCCACACACTCATATCCTGCCACATATTCACATTCTCCCACACTCTCACATTCTCCCACACTCTCACATTCTCGCAAACACTCACATTCTGGCATCCTCTCACGCTCCCCCTCTCCCACACTCCCAGCCTCTCTCCCACAGGGCCTTGTTGCTAGCTTGTCTGTCCTGCAATCTCGAGCAATACGGCGAGCAAATAAACTGAAGATAACGCGCTGTGGCTGAGAGACTTCCCCTCCCCTCCTCTCTCTCTCTCTCTCTCTCTCTATCTCTCTCTCTCTCTGATAAAAAATTTTTTTTACATAAAATATCAGTAATAATAAGACTTTGAAATACAACCATAGTTTGAATATAGGGATAACACACATGACCAACCTATACGTTCCTCTCTGCAAGATTAGCTTATTCGAACTTGAGCTAGCCATTGAGGAATTATGTATTGCTAGTAATACTATAATGCACGGATCTGTTATCTAGTGTCACCCCTTAAAGCTAGTGATAGGAAGCAGGCTAATTATAGAGTCCAACTAAATGTATTACACTTTGAGGGACAACTAGGGTCAGGGGAAGGGACAGATAAGGGAAGAGGAGATACGGATAAGGGAAAATGGGACAGGAGGGGCGAGGGGTAGATGGTATGGAAAGAGAATTAGAGGGGGGGGGGGGTCTCCTTGGGTCATGGGAGGGGGCATTTATGGGTCAGTGAAGTTGGGGGGGGGGGGGAGGAAGCCAAAAAGGGAAAGGGAGAGAGAGAGAGACCCTGAGCCTGTCAACAACGAAAATAAAAACGGACGTGTGGAATCAGACAAATCCATCACAATATAATAGAACCATGAGTAAGAGCCTAGTGTTAGTGAGCTCCCTTACCTTTGTTTACCTTTAATAGAACCATGAGTCTTTGAAATAGAACCATGAGTAAGAGCCTAGTGTTAGTGAGCTCCCTTACCTTTGTTTACCTTTAATAGAACCATGAGTAAGAGCCTAGTGTTAGTGAGCTCCCTTACCTTTGTTTACCTTTAATAGAACCATGAGTAAGAGCCTAGTGTTAGTGAGCTCCCTTACCTTTGTTTACCTTTAATAGAACCATGAGTAAGAGCCTAGTGTTAGTGAGCTCCCTTACCTTTGTTTACCTTTAATAGAACCATGAGTAAGAGCCTAGTGTTAGTGAGCTCCCTTACCTTTGTTTACCTTTAATAGAACCATGAGTAAGAGCCTAGTGTTAGTGAGCTCCCTTACCTTTGTTTACCTTTAATAGAACCATGAGTAAGAGCCTAGTGTTAGTGAGCTCCCTTACCTTTGTTTACCTTTAATAGAACCATGAGTAAGAGCCTAGTGTTAGTGAGCTCCCTTACCTTTGTTTACCTTTAATAGAACAATGAGTAAGAGCCTAGTGTTAGTGAGCTCCCTTACCTTTGTTTACCTTTAATAGAACCATGAGTAAGAGCCTAGTGTTAGTGAGCTCCCTTACCTTTGTTTACCTTTAATAGAACCATGAGTAAGAGCCTAGTGTTAGTGAGCTCCCTTACCTTTGTTTACCTTTAATAGAACCATGAGTAAGAGCCTAGTGTTAGTGAGCTCCCTTACCTTTGTTTACCTTTAATAGAACCATGAGTAAGAGCCTAGTGTTAGTGAGCTCCCTTACCTTTGTTTACCTTTATGTTTGTTGGCCTCTCTGTCACTCATGTCTACTTCACTTTATAACCTTCTGGCTCACTCACTCCACTTAGTTACTCCCTCCTTCATCCACTTATAACCTAGCCATCCACCTCCACCACTTAGTTTCTCCCTCCTTCATCCACTTATAACCTAGCCATCCACCTCCACCACTTGAGTCACTCCCTCCTTCATCCACTTATAACCTAGCCATCCACCTTCACCACTTAGTTACTCCCTCCTTCATCCACTTATAACCTAGCCATCCACCTCCACCACTTAGTCACTCCCTCCTTCATCCACTTATAACCTAGCCATCCACCTCCACCACCTAGCCCACAATCCCAGTCTTTCACTAACACCCACCAATCCACCCCAAGCCACTTAGTCACTCCCACCTTCACCCACTTATAACCTTCTATCCACACCCACCTTCATCCACGCTTGGCCTTCTATATTCATCCACCTTCATCCACTTTGTCACTCCCACTTGTATCCACCTATAACTTTCTATCCACACACCCCTATCCACTAATACCTACCAACCCACCTTAACCCTCATTTCAATTTTCTAGTAAATTCCACCCACTTCCAGCCTTTTATCCTCACCCACCTATGCACTTAATCACTACCACTTTCATCCACTTACATATATGCCCTTACCCATCTATCCCCTTGCATACTCCCACCAAGACCCACATATCCACTTCCACCCTCAATCCACCCAGTCACTCCCACATCCACCCACTTACAATCCACCCCTTAATCCACCTACCCACTAACTCACTCCCATCTCCACCTACTTTGATCCTTGCACTTGCAGCCACAAATACAATACTCTCTCTCTCTCTCTAGCTAAGGCACAGACTCTTTAATATCCTTTCTCATTTACTTCATCTCACTCAGTCGCTCCTCATAATTTTCTAGCGGCCTTTTAGTTAATGATCTATACTCTCGAGCACTCATCTCAATTTTGTTTGTTTACATTTCGTCTATCACACTCTCGATTCCTCCCTTCCCCCTCAGTTTTCCCCTTTTTCCTACTTGAGCCATTTCTCTCGCATGTTCTAGCATTATTGTTTTCTTAATAATTCAGTAACTCGATTGTTTCGTATTACGCTGTAATCTTACTTTCGCAGTTCCTGTTTTCAAGTTTCACACAACACATACACCCTCATAATTCTTTTACACACCCACACTGCATCTCTCATCCCCCCTACTCTCTCACTCTCACTTTCTTTCTCTCTCTTCAAGTACCTGCATTCCCTGGTCCTCCTCGGCGACCTATACCGAGAGGCAGTGTTGTGACGTGCCTTCCGAGTGTCTTTTACCCAGAGCTTGTTCGGTTCGGCCGTGTTTACAAACTCGTCACTGAGCAAATAAACCTAGAGCTCCATTGGGCTGAGATACACACATACACCACACGCTTACATTAGATTTCCGAAATATTCAGAAACCCGTGTAGGCCTACTTGTATTATCAATTGAAAACACCTTTAGAATCTCAGACACGTGAACCTAGAGGAAATGTTTGAGAATCTTGACATAATATTTATCCCTTCAATATATTATATCGTTCTATGGCTGACAATAGACGATGTTATTTACCGTGAAAAGAACTCTAGGAATCAAAGGTGTGCAAATTATCTTAATGTTATCCTTTGACTCTCACAGATCTGTGATAAAGTGAATTAAGTTGTCAAATTATAACCATGATAAATTGAAGAAACGCGTCATTGTAATAATTAGAATTAAAGTATTAAGTAACTAAGAGTCTGATATGTTTTATGTACCTGGTAGACGATTACAAGTTAGTGTACAAGAGACATGTTCACGTCACAATAAATAAAGCTAAACAGACGTAGTGCAATGGGTACATTCGGAAGACCCCAATATGCAAGCAATCGTTTGAAAATTCTCTCTCTCTCTCTCTCTCTCATTTTCCTTTCTGGCTTTGACCCCTAGTTCCTCTGTCTGGTGATGAGTTGAGATCTTGGGTAAAGAGGGGAGGGAAAAAGGAGGAGTGGATGGGGTGAGTGTCCTGCTGGTTTAAGAGATGGGCGGCAGGAGGTGTGAAGTGACCGGAACGAAGTAATGGCCAGGAGAACCTCTGCTAACCGCCGGAAGTGCCAGGGTCGTCCATTACCTCCCCCCAACCCCCACCCCTACCTCCCCTCACACACACACACACACACACTCTCTAACAGAACGAAGCACAACTAATGTCTTCGGAGTTATATGGATCCATGCTCATGGAAAGTGAGAAAAACAAACTATGTAAATTAAAGTTTAGTTATGATATTATCACTTCTTTCAATACAGTATATGTTGTTTGTGATCATGACCAGTGTTTCTCTCTTGTTTCAGGACTGCCTGAAGGAGTGCCATCGTCAAATTGAAATCTGGACACAGAGCAGCAGCGAAAGTCCCTCTCGAAGCTCCGAGTCAACCACCCCGACCGACATGCGGGAGATTATGTTTTGACAGCAGGAGCCCCACGCCTCCCACTCCACTCACCCTTTTCCCCTGCTGACACCCCAGGACGGAGGTAATGACTCCTATCAGGGGTCGCCTGGGGCCAGCCCTAACACTGCCACTTCCTGCAGTCGGTGACTAAAGGTTTATAAAGCCCCATTGTTATCGACAATACCGGCACAGATGTCGCTGCTCCGCCGGTGTCGGCATGGGGCCCGCCGCCCCTGCGAGGGACGGCAGCCCCCACCACGCCTACCATGTGCACAAGCTAGTCAGGTCACTAATTTATATTGGATATAAACTGACATTAGCTGTTGCTGTTGCTGCTGCTGGTACAGGGAGCACATTCCTCTGAAGGTTCCCTGGCACATTTGCCTAACATGCTCTGCTGACATCCTTCTCCTGCCGGCCCCTTCCCTCTCTCACACCACCCCGCCTCGGGTGTCCCAGTGGGCCTTCGCAAGGCTGCAGCAAACGGCCCTACCTTCATCCACACATTTATATCACAGTGGCTGTGGTCACTGCAGTGGACAGTGCAAAGTGGTGTAGTGTAGGCCAAGTGTAGGCGCTGGGCCGCCTTGAGTGTAAGCCAAAAAAACTCAGCAGATGAATCAGGAATGGACTTAGGGGTGGTGGTGGGGATGTGGCAGTAGTGACGTCCCGCTCCTATATGCATGATAGGCGCCTACAACTGTGATTCATTTGTCAACTAATACAAACGCTGTAATCCACACTAGAAAATAATAATAAGACTTATTTGTTAAGGTAAATTTTGATGTGATATAACATTAGAGTCCATACTGTAGACTTAAGGTGAAATGACACTGGAGCTTTTTGTATGGGCATTATTGGGGTTCTCAAGTCTTAAACTTCGAGCACACGAACAAAAAAAAAAAAAAAAAAAAAAAAAAAAAAAAATCATAATCATATTATAGCACCCATTTAAACAATACCTCTAGTTTGCCTTACATACAAAGAGGTCTCCCAAAGTTATAAAGGATTAACATTTTGTGTTAATTCAGCAAGAAAACTATACAATATAATGATTGTTCGTGTGCACTTCTTGAGACGAGAACGATTAAGCCCAGACGAGCATTGAGTGTTTACAATATGAAACACACTCTGCATCACCATTTTGGTTTTCATATCATTAGTCTACCGAATGTATCATAATATGGACGTTTACAAATGTATTCCCTTACATTGAAGGTACAGTCGTGATCAGAAATTTCTGTAATTTTTTTAGAAGCACAATTATAATAAACTGGTGTACCATTTTGATACATTGCTTGATCCACAATTATCATACGACTGATTCACTAGTTATCACTCACCGTCTTGTTTTTATCATTAGATGTTCAGGTATTCCTGACCACGACTATATCTTATCCTTCATTCATTGTTTGCCCTTTTCATATTGGTAGAGATGTAAGCTACGATTTGTTTTAGCTTTTCATTGGTTTCTGTACTATTTCACCATTTTTGTTTATGTGCAGTTTATTTTCGATCAGTTGCCATGGTGTTCGTTCGTCTTGCTGCCCCGCTCGTGTATATATATACCGGTATATATAATATATATATATATATATATATATATATATATATACTGTATACTGTATTGTATATATACGAGGTGTGGCAAAAAAAAAATTAGACTATCAAATAAAATTTTATTTGTTGAAATAACAAGATACTACTTACTCTCCCCTTTAAAATAATTACCCCTGTAGGCAGTGCACTTCCACATTCTTCTCCTCCACACCTTGAAGCACCCTTCTAAATCTTCCTCATTGATGGTCTTCAGCATGGAGGTCACACAAGTCTTGATGCCCTCCACACGTTTGAAATGTGTTTCTTTAAGGACACTTTTCAGCTTGGGAAGAGCCAGAAGTCGCATGGTGCTTGATCTGGGGAGTACGGAGGATGTTTCAGAGTTGCAACCTGTTTGTCAGCCAGGAACTGGTGGCTGCTAAGGGCTGTGTGCAGGAGCATTGTCATGAATGATGCAGAATCCATTTTTTGTTGTGCCAAAAGATGCATCGGATTCGTGCAATCAGGGGGGTTAGCACTTCTCTGTAGAAATGTGGGGATTATTAAGAAGGTGAGAGTAAGCAGTACTGTATCTTGTTATTCAAAAAAATCTAATTTTTATTGATAGAGTCTCGATCCTTTTTTGTCACACCTTGTGCGTGAATATATATATATATATATATATATATATAATATATATATATTATATTATATAGATATATATATATATATTATATATATATATATATATATATATATATATATATATATATATATATATATATATATATATATATATATATATATATATATATATATATATATATATATATATATATATTCCTTTTTTGTATTATTTGTTTAGTTTGTAGGTTCCCATCAGCATCATCTGTATATAAGAGTTTTAGCTTTTCTCTCACAGGTTTCATTTTCCATCGGTTCGTCGTCCTCTGCATCTTGTCATTTCTATCACTTCTCCGTTACCACCACCACTTCATGTCAGTGTCACGTCGTTTTAGTGTTATTTGAGTGTGGGATAGCACATCACAATAGCTTCCAGTGTATAATTTAGGCATTAGTAGTCATTTCATAATTCTCCTTGCATCATTTTAACATCAGTGACACAACTCTGATAGTTTGGATTGTTTATATTAATATCACGTCATTTTTATATCAATAACAATTTTTTTCAAATTGGTACCTTGTCAATATATCAATAACACCTCATTTATACATTGGTAAACCGTATTTTTTTATCAGTACCACATAATTTTCTATTTACTGCACAATTATTATTTCAGGATCACGTCGTATTTATATTTAGCACATAATTTCAGAGATCTTGTGACGTTATCGCTTTGTTCACGTTATTGCTTTGTTATCATGCTATAGCAATCACAGTTATCACGCTTCAACGGTAATTTTAGACTATGATTGTGTGATCGCAATATCTTGTCATTAATTGTGTCACTTCACTGTTAATATCATATCAGTAACATTGCTAAATCATCTCACAATGCATAATCATACCAGCTTCAGTATCGGTATTGAACCACTAATACGCGCTATATCTCAAATAAAATGAAAAAAATAGTGTCTTCATTTTCCATCGTCATTTTCCGTTGATTACGTTGATTTACTGTGCATCGATTAGCATCTTCCTTTTATTTACATGTTTCACAATTCGTGCATGGTGTTCAACATCGTTTTAATGAATAAGCAAGAGATTCTGACGCTTTCTGCTCTCTCGAATCTGTGCTTTATGATACCCCGTGAAATGGGGCATCTTCAAACAGAGGGGGTAACGTCATTTCTAGATAACTATTTTAGTCTTTAAGGATGCTTTGTCAGTTAATTTTGGCTAACATAAGACGATTTTACTCAGGTTTGGAAGACCCTCTAGGAATTAAATAGGTAAAATCTATCTCAATTAACCCTCTGATTCCCACAAGTACTTCCTAAACCGAATATAATCGTCTACGAATAGCCAGAATAAAAGGAAGAAACGCGTCCTCGTAATTTAAAAGGGTTAACATGTAATGAGCCACAGTAATGGGAAAATGGCTCGATATTAGGGGAAAACAATGCCTTCATAATTTTCGTAACATCTTCCCATTATCTCATGACTGCGCCTCATTATAGAATAGTTTATCCAGAAGTGTCCAAAATTACACCGCTGTCCGAAAGTACCTCAGTTTGCCGGTACCTCCTAAATAGTCAAATTACACTCGCAAATCATTACAGGTATACATCCTTCTGAATCTTCCAACCTTTAAAGCCAAACTCTAAAGCATTTGGGATATTAAATGTCCTGGAATTATCTTGTTTTGGTTCGATACATATTCAAAGGGGTGTTTATCTATCATGGCTTGTGTGTGTACTTCCAATCAACCAACGTGTTCATTTTACCTCATCGTTCGCCGACCAGACCTTGCAATAGAATATGATATTGAAGCTTTGCAGTTGTAGTATTATGTTTTTTCTCTTTCGCAACTTCTATCCTTTCCCCGAGTAATTTATATGCCGTACTCTTTTATCTTTCATCCTGTAGCGATACTTTCAATTTACAAGTACAGTATTATGCTGTTGATTTTTTCTCCCTTCTTGCGCTCCTGTTTCTACCTTTCTTTATTATTTATCACTTGTTTTGTTCCTGGCTGATATATTCATATTGCATATGACTCAAATGACTTAATGTCATAGATATTAATTCAGTATATTATGAAAGGAAGTGGGAGAACATATATTTTCAATTACAATACAGACTGGAACGTGCAATTATATTTTTGTATTATTTATGGTTTTACATTCATAAATGTTTGTAATTCCAAATAGACATTTGTAATATAATTATTGATTTATAGGGGAATTTTTTTTTTTTAATCTGTAATTAGATCCAGTATTGTTACTACTCGGGCTTGTACAGGAACGAAATACGTAATTCCTATTATTAGAGATATCTTTGGGTTATTCTTCTGCTCGAGTTGTCTTTATAACAAGCTCTTGTCAAGATCGATCTTTTAGAAGTAACCCACCTCTTGTAATTGATAACTGGGTTGATTAACGTGCCCCACATGAATATATTGAGCCACAGGAACCCTTTTATAGTGCCAGTATGCATAGCCTCTTCCTGCCTGAACAATGCAGTTTTCCTAGAGTCAATAATATACCTCATGCCAGTCATGCCCACACCACCACCACCCCCCTGGCCCCCTGATCATCTCATCAAGCATCACCACCTCATCCTTCACCTCCTCCAGACACTTGTTTTGTATAGATGGATCACCTTCGTCTTCACCTTCGCACGTTACTCCTGGGAAACATATCTCCTATTTTTTTTCCCTATGGTCACCCCTACGTCAGTTTACTTAATGTCATACATAAGATTGCTCGTAGATTATTATTGTTATTATTATTATAATTATTCATTCCTAGAAATGTCTACTTCTATTCAGTAGAAATCTTACCCGTTATTCTGTAAGTTCGAGGGAAACTATATATATACAGTATATATATACCTGTATATATATACCGGTATATATATATATATATATATATATATATATATATATATATATATATATATATATATATATATATATATATATATATATATATATATATATATATATATATATATATATATATATATATAATATATATATATATATATATATATATATATATATATATATATATATATATATATATTACAGTACAGTATATATACTGTGTATATATATACAGTATAATAGTTCTTACTCAGGTTGGGTAGAACCAGACAATGCATTTTTTTTTCTTCCCTTACTCCTGTGTGTTTTTCTCCGTCCCCCATGACTGTATGATGCGTAATATCTTTAGCCATTATTTTTTAGTTATCTTTGGGTTGAAGATTATGAAATCGAAACTACTGTAATGCTCTTTCAAGCAGTCGGCCACCATGCATTCTACACACCTTACATGGCAGTTAATAGTGCATTAGCATATCGTACAGTACAGTGCTGCAATAAACAGCATATTCAGCACCAGCTTGAGTTTCGTTTTCGACAACCCAAAGGCAGCTTGTTAAAGAAAAAGGCTCCCTTCAAGAGCCTAGATACCGAAACGTGACTTGTAAGACCTTAGTGTTCATATTATTTTATACTTGCTCGCCGAAATGTTACCTGTAAGAACATTAGTGATTTAGTAGTTTATACTAGCTCTACACTTAAGGGGCCATCACACTGGACTTAATCTCCAATTTACGAGTATGAAAGTATTGTTAGCTATGCATAACTTAAGCATCAACATTAGCATAAGCAAAGACATTTCATAATGTCAGAAATACTACAGCCACCTATTAACTTTCCTCACAAACTATACTGATACAAACACTATAAATAATAATTCATGCTCAAAGACTTTGAGTTGCTTGATTTTTGTGAACTTCCCTTATATTCTGGGAATGGCTTTTATATCGACAGAAGGTCAAGCCAACCAACATCGCTTGATCTAAATATCAATCTCTGTCTTCCAAAGCAACATCAGTCACACAAATGTCAATATATTTATTGTTTATAGTGTCTATATGTATTTTGTTGCACTATTAATGTTACTTTTTGTCATAGAAAATGTCTTCAAGTACTCAAATCAGTGTAAAATATGTCGAGTGTGCTTGTTTCTTGATAAGACCATGTAGCGGTGTAGCCTACAGCTTTGTGTACGGGAGCACATATGTACTGCTTTTAGTCATTTGTACACGAAAGAACTAATCTACTAAAAATAATGTATGTGGGTGGTAAAGTACAAGATTGTTTATTATTATTATATACTATTATGTTCATTATCATTATTATTTTTATGGTTTCAAGCATTTTTAGGTTTGCCGTATATAGATAGAAAAACAGACATTTTTTATGTGTGCACATAATTATAACTAACTTATTATTTTGTTATTATTTACAAAAATCTGTCATAGTATTCCTTTATACAGTATATAATATTATTGACACAAATATGAAGACACCTTTATATAATACACTCTACTAAAAAAAAAATCTTGTTTGGTATATATATTTTATTGCAAACTGTGTCCATGCATCTTCATTAAGGGAGAGATTAATACCCTATTTTCTATCAATGAAATAATCAATACGCTACCAATTCTACCAACTCAATACTTAATCTTCTAAAAAGGTCAACACAGTCTGTTATAGTCATATCAGCCTTGTGTGAGTACTGTATTGTATGTCTATTAATGTTCATTTTAGCCTTCTATAGCCTGATATACTAGGTTAAGTCATCTGCACACTAGTGTTGAACTTGTGGTAGTAATTAAAAGTATATTTGCAAGCTTGTTTCCATGTGCTCTGTTTATTGTGATGTAGCGCTGTCGTACTATGAATGTGCGTGTTTCGACTAAATTTGTTGTAGTGTGGCCTTGGTTCAACATCTCCTGGGCAGTGATGATACAGTCCTATGAACAGGCTCAAGCTCTGAAGGGGGGTCACTGTTTTTTTTTATCTTTCTCTCCTTTTCTCTCTTTCCCTGGCTTTTATCCATGCGGCCCCATTCAGCCAAGTGTTTTAAGACTTTTATCCCCATCCAGGTGTTGATTTCTTCCTGGCGAGCGATAGCGTGCCAGCATTGTATGGAGAAATCAGGCTTCGCCGGAGACATTTTTTCTATCGAAAAATGTACAAATTTAGGTTGCTGTCAAAACATAAATATACAGTACGTATATATGCTGGCTCACTACCGCTCGCCATGAAAACATAGACACCTGGATGGGGATAAACGTCGTAAAACAGTAGGCTGAATGGCGCCGAATGGATACAAGCCAAAGAGAGGGGGAGAGAAAGAGAAAAAAAACGAGGTGGGCTCCCTTAAGCACACATTAGCACCTACAAACAAACACACACACACACACACACACACACACACACACACACACACACACACACACACACACACACACACACACACACACACTCACTCTATTACATTTACACACGTCTATAGGCCAGCACACCCACACACTTACACATAACTTAACTCCTGTTCCTGAATCCTAGCCAATGAATCCTGTTCCTCCTGTGGGATGTGTCGGTCCTTCCTGCACTTACCTCTGTAATAGCCAGGGTGTGTTGAGCAAATACAGAGATGCTGGAGGTTCGCTATATATCAAACTGCTTCATATATAACTTCCAGGTACAATCGTGAGCATATATAAGGTTACACCATTATAAGTTCTTGAACCTTTAAAGCGAAGTTCAGAAGCATCTGAACTATAATAATGCATTGTATTGTCTCTTTTGCATTCAAGTGATTCAAATGTGTGCATTGCCATTTATGCTTTTGACTGTACATTTAAATTATCACGATGCTTTATAAACTTTTCATTTATTACCCTAGCATCTCCCGATTTCTCTCCCCGCCATGTGCTCTAGAGATATAGCAGTCTTGAGTCAGTCATTATTTTACTATAGATGACCAGGGCGTTATATGCAGAACAATACGTAGGTCCTCTCTCTTTCCCTCTTGCTATGTTAATATACTATGTTGACTTCTTAGTTTATTTTTTAAAAGATTTTGTTCTGTATCCCCATATTGCTGTATTTTGACTTGTTACTTATCGCTTTTTATTATTCTATTTGTTCATTTTTGTTTTTGTAGATAACCCCTTCTGTTGTTGTTGTTGAGACAAGTTCTGCATGTACGGGTCCCTGGGAGTTGTATTTGTGTCCTATATCCCAGGTATGGTCCAGTCAAAACCAATCAGAAGCAACCAAATAATAGTAATGTTTTGCACTCCTATTACCTCATTTCACCTCTTGTCTCCTAATATCCTGAAGCCAAGGGAATCAGCAGTGCACCTTGTGGTACCTCGAGGATGGCTGCGCTAGCAACTCTCTCACCACCATAGTTGTTTAGTAACTGCTATATTGTTTGCTCTATGTTGTATCCCATCTTCCACCCTGTCTCACATTAATGTGGGACTTTATTCTACCATATTTTACCACCATCCCTTTATTATGCCAATAGATAAAGTTTTTGTCATTGCATTGCGAGTCTAAAGTCGAAATTCCATTGCATTACGATACAATTTTTTTTTGTGGGACGATCATCCCCATCCCTCAAAGTCACCTTTATGCATTGTACTTGTTTGTACTAATCTCCACACAGCCCAAGGGATAACAGTGATGTTAATGAATGGGAATGATTATCCAACAGAAACCCTGAGCACTATAATGCATTGTGATTTAGACTTGTGGGCTCACACTGTCAAAAAGAAAATCTCCGAACCTTTTAGAGTAATAAAGTACTGGGGGATTCTTTGTTTAACCATTTAATATCTGGTGATTTAAATGGTATGACAATCCCCCATTCCTGAGCCACTTAGCAGATCACTTACACAAGAAGGCAGTGAGATATACTTAGGTATGCCACAGTAATGTATGATGGGTGGTTGATACTGCAAAGTAGACAGTATAGCTTACTATAATTAAGATGATGGTACCTCCCTATAGAAAACCGAGTTGCAGCCGATTTTGGGCCATTTTTTTTTAGTTAAGATGCATTCCTGTAGGATGTAATTGCATTAACTGTGTCATCCCTAACGACTTATGAGTAAAGTTGATGTATATACAGTACCTATATATATTGTACATTTTAACTCGGTACGACTATCAGGCACTCCAAAAATATGGCTTTTAATTTGTTTTGGGTAAACAGGGGTAGTGTTCCCTCACCCTGACGACCCCATATCCTCGCCAAGCACTCTTAACCCTTTCAGGATTATGACACGTTTTGACAGTTTATTTTTGGCATTTATTAGATGATTTTTATTCAGTTTAAGAAGAACTAGTGGGAGCTAGAGAGTTAATTGAGATCATTTTTACCCCTTTGATTCCTATGGATCTTTCCTAAATTGCATACATTCATCTGATGTTAATCGGCATAAAGTGTAAAACGCATCCCCATATACCGAAAGAGTTAACCCTTTCAGTACCATCACGCCTAAGTTTACTCTATTCTGGGTATCGTAGATGATTGTATTCAGTTAAGGGAGAACCTTTTGGGAGTCAAATACTTTACTAAGATAGTTTTTAAGACTTGATTTATAGAGCTTTTTCTTAAGCTGAATAAAATTGTCTGATGTTAGCCAGAATACATTGAAAAGGGCATTATAGTACTGCAGAAGGGTCTTGAAACAAATGTCCTTGTCTTAACATTGTCTCTTTCTTTTTATCAAATGCGGAAAAGAGTTGAGATTCAAATTAGATAATGTGTTATCTTCCTATCCTTGTAGGATAAATAATAATTGGAGTCAGGGGAATACATTGGTCTACCTCCATTTCTTTCTAGAGAGAGATTGAACCAATCGTATAGAATATATGCTGGATAATTAAGTTAAGAATTGGAAGTTGTTTTTGAATACTTGTGCATCTTTGGGCAGGGTTGTCCTCCGTGTGGGTTCCATCAAGGTGGTTTTACACAAGTCATCTTACTGGTGGAGTTTACCCGAGTCCGATGTTCCGTTATAATATCATACAACGATCATTGGTTAATGATAAGTACAGCATGTATTTTCACTCATGGACATTTCTGTGATTCCGGTAAAATTTGTTGGTAAAGTGTGTAGTGTAATGCCGCTCCCAGAGAGAAGGAGACGTCCATTCTGTAATGACAGGAACCATTGTAGTCAGTGTAAACAGTATACCAGCTGTTTCCTTTTATAGCTTATATTTACTCAGGTTGAGAATGTAAAATCTGTAAATATTTATAAAAAACTCAAATATATTTAGAAAAATAATTATTATGTATTATTGTTACCTCTTTTGAACTTATACTTTTATGGTTACGTGATACTGAATATAATGTTGGTGAATGGAAGCTACTTTCTTTCCATGTACGTGGAAATAATTGTACAGTATTTCTCAAATTTAAAAGAATATATCTGTATAACATAGATACTCCCATAAACTTGAAACAACTTACTGTATACTGTATTATGAAACCATCACCATGAGTACTAGCAACTGTATAGCAGGTAACATACGCCAAACATTGACGTATTATCATCGAAACAAATACTAATCTAATAATATACTGGTAATTGAAATATAACTCATCAAGTACAACCTGAATGACATGGCTGAAATTATCTGAAAAGTATAAAATATTGAGATTTAATTCAAAAGCATAACAAATCCATGATTAACATTAACCAATTTTAATGCAACTAAAATGACTTATAGGTAAACTTTAGTAATTTACTGAGGTAATCATTCTAAGCTAAGTAACATTATCTATCTATCTATCTATTGCCTGACGCCGTGATCCCCGAAGGGGTGGCCACGAACGAACCACCCCCATGCACCTCTGTCCCCAGTCAGTCGACGCCCCTCCCCCCCAACCAGCACCGCCCTCGTTCATGTACTTCCTCACTCCATCCTTCCACCTCATATTCGGTCTACCTCTCCCTCTCTGTCCCTCCACCTCGCTCTCGTACACCCTCTTAGTCATTCTCTCGCTTTCCATACGTTCCATATGGCCGAACCATCTCAAGTTGTTCCTTTTCACACTTTCCAGCACATCTACCTCCACACCACACCTCCTTCTTACTTCCTCATTAGTCTGTCTATCCCTCCATGTAACTCCGCACGCACTCCTTAAGTAATTCATTTCCACTGCTCTCACTCTTGGTCTGAGTCTCTCAACCAACGTCCATGCTTCGCTTCCGTAAGTCAGTGTCGGGATTACCACACTGTCATGCAAGGACTTCTTCACTTCCATACTGACCACCCTATTTCTTGTTACTGCTTTTAGCGTTCCTACAACCCTCTTCCCCTGTTGTACCCTCTCCCGCACTTCTTCATCCATAGTCCCATCTTTACTCAACACACTGCCCAGATACTTAAAAGAGTTGACGATCTCCATAGCCTGACCGTTCAGCTTCACCTCACACTCTGTGCCTTCACCCCTTTTGAAGACCATAACCTTGCTCTTCCCCGTATTTACCTTCAAATTCCATTTTTCGCACACTGTTCCAAACTCATTTACCAGACCCTGCAACTCCCATTCATTATCACTCATCAGAACTGTATCATCCGCAAACAGCAGTATAGGTAGCTTCCACTCAATTCCCTCCCTTTTCAGCGATACACCAACATCCACTGCTCTTGATAGTATTTCTTTCATGACTCCATCCATATATACAGTACAGTAAACAACCACGGGGACATCACACACCCCTGTTTCAAACCAACATTCAGGTCAAAGAACTCGCTCTGCTCACTCTCCACACGTACTGCCGCCTTTGCACCCTCATACATGCTCTTCACTGCTTTCAGCAACTTGCCCTCTACTCCGTATATTCTAAGTACTTTCCACAAACCTTCTCTATCCACTCTGTCATAGGCCTTCTCCAAGTCCATAAAGGCAACATACACCTTTTGTTTCTTCTCCAGATACTTCTCCACAACACAATTCAGGGTAAAAATCTGATCTACACATCCTCTTACCTTCCTAAAACCTCCCTGCTCGTCGCCTATCCATTTCTCCGTTCTCACTCTCACTCTCTCAATCACTACCCTACTGTATACCTTCCCTACTACGCTTAGAAGACATATTCCTCGGTGGTTACCACACACTCCTCTTTCCCCTTTGCCCTTATATAGGGGGACTATTATGCCAGTCTTCCAGTCATCGGGTGCACTCCCCTTCTCCCATGCTAGTTTGCACATTTTCCATACCCATTCTATCACTATCTCACCACCATACCTCAACATTTCCCCACACACTCCATCTGTTCCTGGTGCTTTCCCCAACTTCACTCTTTTCATGGCTTCCCACACTTCTGACCTCCTGATCCCCACCTCCTCCTCCACTACTTCTCTTCTTCTCCCTCCCATACCATATCCAGCTATGTTTGCTGGCTCTTCATTCCTTACATTTAGCAACTCACTGAAGTACTCCCTCCATCTTTCGACTCTCTCTTGCTTCTCGGCTAGCATTCTCCCATTCTTATCTTTCACACCCTTACTGTTTCCCTTGCTACCTTCCCTAACTTTCTTGACTTCTTTCCAGAACAGTTTCTTACTCTCCCTCCATTTTACACTCAGATTCCTTCCAAATTCCTCATCTACTCTTCTCTTACTTTCCTTCACTACTCTCTTCACCACCCTCTTACTCTCCACGTACCTCGCTCGTTTCTGTCTCTCGGAATCTTCATTCCCTCTACTACCCAACCACTCTCTATATGCTTTCTTCTTTTCTTCCACAGCTATTCTTACCTCTTCTGTCCACCATGCTCTACCTTTCACTCCCCTCCCTCTTCTCCTCACTCCACACACCTCCTCACATGCTGCACAGATCTCATCCTTAAACACCTTGCTCATCTCCTCCACTTCCTCCATAACTTCCAGGTCGATCCCACCTAGTCGTCTTTCCACTGCTCTCCTGTACTCCTCCCTGACTTCCTCCTCCTGCAACCTCTCCACCCTCCTCACCATTCCATCCTCCTCTCGCCTCCCTCCAGCTCTCCTCACCCACTTCTTTTGTATCCTAACCTTAGCTACCACTACATAATGATCAGACAGACCCCCTCCAATACCCCTATACACCCTAGCATCCATCACAGATTTCTTCATTCGTTCATCCACACATACATAATCAATCAATGACTTTCGTTCCACCACTGTCTTATCCTTCATCGTCAACATCCGTTTCCACGTGTACCTGTGGATCATTCTGTGCCGGAAGAAGGTGTTGGCTATCCACAGCCTCCTCCCCACACATACGTCCACAAGTGCACTACCATTCCCATTCACCTCTGATGGTACCCCCCACCCTCCCACCACTCCCTCAACTTTCCTATCACCCACCTTACCATTCATATCCCCAATCAGAAATATTCTTTCATTCTTGTCAAACTTCTCCAGGCACGCCTCCACATTCATCCAGAACTCCTCTTTCTTTCTTTCAAGTATATCCTCTGTCGGGGCATACACGCATACAATCACCCACGTATGTATTTCTACTTTCATTCTCACCCACACAATCCTTGAACCCACAGACCCATACTCTCTTACACATTCCTTCCATTTGCTACTTACAAACAAACATGCACATTCTCTCGCTGTTCCTTCACTCACTCCAGCACACACACCCATTCCACACTCCCACTCTCTCACATCTGAACCTTTCCATTTAACATTATATAACTCTTATTTCAGAAGAGAAGCTGATCATGATAACATCATTCATAACTTACGAAGTATCTAACATAACACAAATCATTTGCACATTCTGACTAAATTTCAGAACATAATTTTTTTCCTACGTGTATGAAGGAGACAAAAGGCAGGTTTCCTGTAGCGAGTGTCTCCCCCAAAGCTGAGAGAATGACAGGGCCGAATTCACGGGACGTTGGGATTGAAATGCCTGGACACACGAAGTTTAAAGCAGTTTAATTCATAAGATGAAGGAAAGATTGATTGAGGGAGAGAGTTCCAGAGTTCACTTGTTGAGTAGAAGAAAGACTGAGCAAATTTGCCAATTCTTGGGTTGGAGAGCTGGACAGAATTAGAGTGGGACTGTGTTGAAAGGCGGGTGCCTCACACTCGCCGCAAGGGAGGGGGTATGCACTGAGAGAACACTGATTGTTCGAATAGCGATGAAAGAGATGCAACATTGTGGCGTATGAAAAAGAGATGCAACATTGCAGCGCGTAGAAAGAGATAGTAGGGAACTAGTAAGAGGAAGTGAGTTGATGAGACAAAATGCTTTGAACTCTACTCTTTCGAAAAGTGCGGTATAGGTGGAGCCTCACCACACATGCGAACAATATTCAATACAGGGGAGCACTGTGCTCCGTTAAGCTCGGTTCACACATACACGTTCTAACGTCCCGTCCGGCCCCGACCTCTTAACCCGGGAACTGCCGGGAGACTCTTAAGAGTTCCCCCGGCGGACTGCGGGAAGACTCTTAACCCGTTGAGCCCCGGCTAGTTATAATATTTTGTTCACCCCAGTCCCAAGCCATTTTCACTTCTTTTTTTTTGTTTGCTAATATGGAAGACAAGGATAAGAAATTTAAAAAAAAAAAAAAAAAATCACCTCGGACATTTTTTTTTGGGGGGGGGGGGGGGAGCCTCAAAAAAATTTGTTGAGCCAAAATGGAAGAGAATGGTGAGAAATGAAGACAAAAATAAAAAAAAAATCATTTCGGTCATTTGGGGGGTGGGGGGGGGGGGGTTCAATAGTTTGTCTCCCCCGCATGACCACCCGCCCGGGAGCACTAGGGTAAAAACTGAGTATGGCATTGTACGGCATACATCCTAAGGAGTGTCTCACATAAATCTCAAGCCTCTAGCTCCCATAAGACCGGAGTAATGAAGGTTCAAAGTGGCGGTGAACTAAGGGTGTAAACTATCCCCACTAAGCCCACCACCACCAGCCGCGCGGCTGTCTCGGCCCGCTCACACCTACTGGCCCGGCTCCCACACACACTACGGTACCTCCCCCTCCTATTCTCCCGCCATTTCCTACCTTACGAGCCTCGTAAGTGTTTTTTATATGTCGGACGCACGTGATGCGTCGCTGGGAGTTGGTGATCAAACACTGCCGACGCAACACGTGCGACGCTGGGTCTCACCGGGTTAAGAGTCAGAGAAAAAAAAATCAACTTTTGACATCGAAAAAAAAATATATTTTTATTTTTTATTTATTTTTTGGCCCCTGGGCCATGCAAAATCTCAGTCCTCTACCTCCCCTCCTTCCCCACTTTCCTCCTCTCCTTCAGTTATCACCTATTTTCCCTGTTATTCCCTTATTCTGAGGTATATTTTTGTGCTAACATTAGCGAGTTGCAAGCAGGGCGTTGTCATCACTGATAGCAAGCGAGTGCAAGAGAGAGAGAGAGAGTATCGATCGACTGTGTCTCAGTGGCCTTAGGGGAAATTGGCGGGAAAGCAGCTTGCCTCACCCATACATTATACAACTCGCGGGCTATATCTCCGATTTTGACCATCCAAACTCTGTTTTCACTCGTTTTATTGTTGTTTCAGGTTAATACCTTTATAATCAACCCATAATAGGCGCGTATGGTTAAGTATTAATGCTATTTATGGTAAAATGAATATTTTAGTGACGGAAATACCTCAAATACATGCGCACAGGGAGAGGTGTCTAATTACCCCCATGTGCACTTGTTAGGTTAATAAAAAGCGCCTAGGTGGCATCCTTTTTATGCATGCATAAAATGGTCCGTGTGGGTCGGGGCAACTGCCAGAAAACGTGTTATGCCGGGACACCCACGTACGGGACATACACGGACACACACAGAAGTTATTTTCTTGGTCGGGGACGGACGGGACGTTAGAATGTGTATGTGTGACCCGAGCTTTACAGAGCAAGAAGCTGTGCGGGGTTGAAGAACCCACAGAGACGATTGAGCACACCTAACTTTTGGGAAACTGATTTAGCATGAAGGTAATATGATTTTTCCAAGAAAGGTCGGAAGAAAAATATACATATAGAATATTGAGAGAAGATGAAGGGTTGATTTTTGTATTGTTGAAGATTAGTTGATAGTCTTGTGGATGATTGTGAATTTGTGATGTAGAGATAGAGGCAGAAACTGGGTCTTGGAGTCGTTGAAAGGAACCAGATTTGTTCTGCCCCAATCAAAGCTGAAAGTGTGCTCTTATTCAACCTGTCCCAAAGAAGGGTGACCGCTCCCAACCCTCCAACTATCGTCCAATTTCTCTCATTTCTAAATGTTGCTTCTGTTCGAGTTCTGTCTCGAGAGTCGAGTTATGTGCCAGAGTAAGTAGGCTACAGTGTATAGTATAGGCTACAGTATTACATACATATTAACAATTCAGTACAAGCCCCAACACGGGGTAAAGTAGTTGCTGAAGGCCATAAATTATTATGCTGTATGGTTTATACAATATTATTTGATATACGTAGCCTACATAAACAATTAGGCTAAGGGCAAAATTTTACAATATAGTTGTTTTCATATTCTTTATTTAGACTCAGTACAAGCCCCAACACTTTGGGGAACGTTGTTGCTGAAGGCAATGTTACAATGTAGCAAATTTAATCCAGCATCGTTACCGGTATAAACTTAAAGAAAACGGTTCACTTTATCTTTAACAGAAAACGCTCAAAATAATTTCGTTCGATTTTATAACTTTTAATCATATCTACATAATCAATTACTAATATCAGCCACATATAATATACATGCATGCCATATTAAGCACGTTGCTCTCTGAACTTCTCCAACTACTGTATATACTGTATTTTATAATGTATTACACCAAGAAGTCATGAACATGGAAAACGAACGAAGTGATCGATCAGCTGAGTTTGTTTACAACCAAGAGGATGGCAGCCTCCTCGCCAGAAAGTGATTTGGGAAGCATAGATTGCTTCCAAAATTATACAGCACCAGAGGTATTTGTTCAAGGATTGGCTGGTCAGATAAATCAGCAAGATGTGGAGGCAATTATTCGAGCACAGAAACAAATGTAAGTTCTACAATTAGGCTAGCCTATAGCCTAACCTACAATTGTAAGTTGTACAATTAGCCTAGCCTATAGGCCTAGGCTAGACATGACAAAGTTAGGTACGATTTTAGTTACTGGACACGTATTTGACAGGTACCGCCAACGATTTAATACATATTTTGTTTTTCGGTTTCGAAGCATCCAACACCAAGCTAGGCTAGGCCTACATAATCCTGCATAATCCCCATAATCCTGCGTTAATCTCTAACCGTTTTGGTAAGATGATCCTCAGGGTATTAGAGTGTTTAGCCTATAATTGGGCTTTGTAATTGATTTGGGGTTGTGTGGGACAGGGATCTGCCTTGCTTAGGCCAATCGGCTTTCTGCAGACTCCCATTTTCTTATGTTCTTATGTACACCCTTTTCTGGTGTACGAAACACTAAAAAAGCAATGGGGACACTTTAGGCGGTAAGAGTTTATCACCAGGGTGTCAATCCACAAAATATGAATTGTGTTATCATTATGGTTTATTATTTTGTTATCATTATAGCACGACGGAGCGGCGAAGGCGCGAGCTCTAGGGGGGCCGGGGGCATGCCCCCCCGGAAATTTTGTGAGAAATATTGTGAGAATTTAGGTGTCTAAAACAGCATTTCCTGCAATCTAAAAGCAATCAAGATGAAAAATAGGCTATGCCAAAATTGTGTCAATTTACCTTTTTTGTTTCTTAACCCTTCAACCCCGGGTGGTACACGTGTGTACCATTATGTTTTGCCCCCAGGAACCCGGGTGGTACAACATTGTACCTTGCTTGAAAGCCTGTGAGCTTCGTGTGCAAGGCGTCGGTCCGACGCATGTAAACAACAGCCGGCTGGACCGACGCCCCGCATCTCCGGCCACAAGAAGGAGAGCGTCGCTTGTTCGTGTGTGCCTGTATGTTGTTGTTAAGTATCGAAAAGTAGTGTAAAGTGGCTGTTTTGGCCATAAAGTTATCTCCAATGAAATCATCATCACAAATCAAGCACTTGACTTAGAGAGCTCTACTTAATGCCATTCTACAGGTAAATAACACAGCTACGCTTGGGGATGCGCGGGAATGCGGGAAGCAGTCAGCATAACAATGATACGGTAGCCTAGCCTAGACGTTTTTCGGCCAAAACACCCGGATTTCGGGGAATATTTATGTAATGCGTAGCCGGGGCGGGAGGGTTAAAAAAAAAAGGTGGAGTTTCTGTTATCATTATACAAAAAGTTCATTTCCGTTATCACTCAAAAAATCAGCGTCGTTTGACACCCTGTTTATCACCAACCAGTGACGGGCCCCATCGATGATTATTAGTGTGTTATCACTTTCATGAACGATACTTTGTTGGTGTATAGGCAGCTAGGCTATGTAGGCTACTTACCGAAGTTACCGTCGCAAATTCGCTATAAGTGAAATACGAGAAACTGTAAGAAATACCTCCCTGTCGATGGCCGCGGCGCAATAGTACACAATGGCCGTCGTTCGGGAGCTCTTACCCTCAATCTTTCAGTCGAACGTCTCTACACCTAGCGGTCTTTTGAACCATAGCATGAACCAATCACAGCCTTCCATCAAATTATCAACCAATCACACAGTCTTTCAGTCGTCACTTCACGCGCCACGCCCCTCGCCGGCCCGGGCGCCGGGCGGGCTCAGTTTGAAGATGGAACCCTAACATGGAGGTCGTGGTGGTAGCCTATGTGCTACGAGTTTTTCAGGTAATTTGTTGTACTTTGGTATTTTTATTTACCGGATCAGTCTGAAGATGGTTTTTTCTTTGATATAGGCTACAGTGTTGTTTAATACCAAGGACTGTTGCATTTTACTATTTTCCCATTAGCCTATCCATCAATCTTAAGACACGGCCCCCGATAGTGGGGAGGGCTAGCCTATGAAGATCAGGGAAATTGCGGGGTAAAAGCCGTAAAAAAAGGGGTAATATTGGAAGAACTCTGAAAATACAATAGGCCTATTGAAAAGTAACAAAACCTGAAAATACAAAAACCAGAGCCAATTTTTGACCAAACTTGGCTCGGGTTTTTCAATTTTTCAGAGTCCAAAATCACAGTAGGCCTAACCTCATTTCGAAAGTTGGCTCGTTTTTCTTTGGCAAAAGTTGGCTCGGATTTAAGGGATTTAGCGGGTTGGGTTAGGTTAGGCTATGCTAGGCTAGGCTAGGCTAGGCTAGGCTAATGTTAACCCCATAATACTAGGTTAGGTTAGGTTAGGTTATTTGGTTAGGTTAATGACAAAACTTGGCTCGGATTTCATGGATTTAGCGGGGGTGTGGGGGCAGCAGCCCCCACCCATTATACTAGGTTAGGTTAGGTTAGGCTAATGTTAACCACATTCTTACTGGCTTTATCCACGTTGAAAAAAAAAAAAAACCCGAGCCAACTTTCGAAATGAGGTTACTGTGATTTTGGACTCTGAAAAATTGAAAAACCCGAGCCAAGTTTGGTCAAAACTTGGCTCGGGTTTTTCCATTTTCAGGTTTTGTTACTTTTCAATATTGTATTTTCAGAGTTCTTCCAATGTTACCCCTTTATTTACGGCTTTTACCCCGCAATTTCCCTGATCTTCATAGCCCTCCCCACTATCGGGGGCCATGTTTTAAGATTGATGGATAATGGGAAAATAGTAAAATGCGACGGCCCTTGGTATTAAACAACACTGTAGGCCTATATCAATGAAAAAACAAAAACAACAAAAAATAACCTGAAAAACTCGTCACTGGATGGTGATAAACATTTACCCTTTAGGCTAATAATGATAATATGAGACGAAATATAAAGACAACTCTGTTGGGTTCGTTCGTGGAAGTAGCGTCATCGCTTTGTTTACTTTACGCTCGGAGTGACTTCCCGCCTTGGCGGTCAACTTAAACTGGCTAAGCTAGCCTATAGGCCTAGGCTAACCAGTTGTTGGGTAAATTTGTTGATAAAGACCCCCCCACACCAGCCGCCACACCACCAAGAAGATGTCAACAGGAATCAAGCCAAATACCCTGCACCTCTCTGAAAGATCTCAACTTCTACAGCAAAGATATAGACTGGGACAGACTGAAAGCAGAACTGGCAGGAACTGATTGGAGGGCACTATTCGAAGATAAAAACGTCGACGAAACTCTCAGTATCCTCCAGAAACAATGCCTGGAGACCTGCAAAAACATCATACCACCCAAATCAAGCAGGAAGCAGATCAAGAGGATTCCCAGAGATAGAAAAATACTAATGAAGAAAAGGACGTACTTGAGAGCCAAGCAAAGGAAGACCAGCTATGCGCACAATATCACCAAACTACAAGAAGAGCTCGATGAAGTTGAACGTAAACTCATCCAGTCACACCAAGAGCAAAGAACACGCGAAGAACTCCAAGCAGTTGCAAACATACGAGTAAATAGCAAATTCTTCTATGCATACGCAAAAAGGAGACTCAGGAACACCTCAACAATAGGACCACTTGCAAAACCTACGGGCGAACTTGAGAGTGACCCAACCGAAATGGCCAAGATACTCAAACAGCAGTACGAAAGTGTCTTCAGCCCGCCAAATGAAGACAAGAAAATCGAGAATGCAACGACTTTCTTTGGCAACGCTCCAGGGACACCACATCAACTCTCCTCGGTAACAGTATCAACAGAGGACATAATAGCAGCCATCGACAAGATTGGACCAAACTCTGCGGCAGGACCAGACGGCTTTCATGCCCAACTGCTAAAAAACTGCAAACATCAGCTAGCCTTGCCTCTAAAACTGCTGTGGAGCAAGTCCCTCCAAACTGGATATGTACCACAATCCCTAAAAGAAGGTAATGTCACACCAATACACAAAGGGGGTAGTAAAGGTATAGCCAAAAATTACAGACCAGTGGTGCTGACGTCACATCTTATTAAAATCATAGAAAGAACAATACGAGCTAAGATGGTCAGCTTCCTGGAAGATAACGAGGCGTTCAACGAGGGGCAACATGGCTTTAGACAAGGCCGCTCCTGCCTCTCACAACTACTATCACACTACGACAAAATCCTACAGGATATTCAAGACGGAGAAAATGTAGACGTCATATATCTAGATTTTGCCAAAGCATTTGACAAGGTGGACCATGGGATCCTTCTACATAAACTCAAATCACTGGGAATAGGGGGAGACCTTGGAAGATGGCTCCACAGCTTCATCACCAACAGAAAACAAAGAGTCACGGTTCAAGGAAGCCTATCAGAAGCAGGTGGGGTCATCAGCGGAGTACCACAAGGATCAGTACTGGGACCTCTCCTATTCCTCATCATGATAGGAGACATCGACAGGGACCTGGAACACTCAACAGCCACATCGTTTGCAGACGACACCAGACTCATGAAGAAAATCACCTCACAACATGATGCTCAGCTACTACAACAAGACTTGGACAAAATCCTGAAGTGGGCAGAAGAAAACAACATGGCCCTAAACGAAGACAAGTTCGAGCTTCTAAGGTACGGGAACAGGAGAGCACTACAAAACGACACCAACTACAAAAGTGGACAGCAAGAAATTACTGCCAAGGACACAGTGAAGGACTTGGGAGTAAATATGAGCAGTGACGCCACTTTTTCCCAGCATATTACCAAAGCCACAACAACAGCAAAACAAATAGCACGCTGGATCCTGAGAACCTTCCACACAAGAAATGAGAGGTGTATGCTAACACTGTGGAAGTCACTGGTCCTACCACGACTGGAGTACTGCTCTCAGCTCTGGTCTCCCCAAAAAGTAGGAGAAATAACAGAAATTGAAGCCACCCAGAGGACATTCACCAGTAAAATCCATGGGTTTCAACACTTTAACTACTGGGAGAGACTTAAGGAGCTGCAGCTGTACTCACTTCAAAGACGTAGGGAGAGATACATCATCATCTACGTCTGGAAGATTTTGGAAAAAAAGGTACCAAATCCAAACATCCAAGAGACTCAGCACCAAAGGCGAGGGAGGCTGTGCTATGTGAGGACTACGCCGGGATCAACACAAAAAATCAAATCCCTGATCCATCACAGCTTTACATACAATGGAACCAGACTGTTCAACTGTATACCAGCCCCTCTCAGGAACATGACCGGGGTGTCTCCAGACACCTTCAAGAAACACTTGGACATGTGGCTGGCCAAAATACCGGACCGGCCACCAACACCAGGATACCCCAGCACCAACTCCAACCGACTTCTGGAATGGAGAGCGGAAGAAAGGGAGCTGCCTGGTCGCAGTGGAGCCCCAGCTCAACTGTGTCACTAACGGACGGAATACAACTAAGTAAGTAAAGTAATGATATAGGCTGTGGGATACAGGACGGGTTGAGAGGGGCTCTGCCCCCCCTCATCCCCCCGTGAATTATAATAATCGTTATATATGTTGCTAGCAGGGGGCAAGTAAAACAGCTGGCCGTCACCTCGAGCGTCCTGGGTAAACAAACCGACGATCCGAAGCGACGACGGACTCCCGCCGCCGATTTTCGGCACAAACGCGCAGTTTTATTCTCGTCGAAAACCACATTTAAAAAGTTATTATATCGTTTTCAATACTATTACCGGACCAGAAAAAGGTGTAGCTTTGTGTTGGGTCAGACAGACCCGTCAGAGCCCCCCCTCAACCCGTATCCTGTATCCCACGGACCCTTCTTCTTCTCCCACGGCCTATAACGCAAGTCTTTATCAAAAAATGTACCCAACAACTGCTTAGCTTAGCCATTTTAAGTCGACCGCCAAGGCGCCGGGAAGTCACTCCGAGCGTAAAGTAAACAAAGCGACGCTACTTCCACGAACGCAACAGAGTTGTCTTTATATTTCGTCTCATTATCATTATTAAAGTGTCCCCATTGCTTTTTTAGTGTTTCGTACACCAGAAAAGGGTGTAGCTTGGTGTTGGATGCGTGGAAACCGAAAAAAAATATGTATTAAATCGTTGGCGGTACCTGTCAAATAGGTGTCCAGAAACTAAAATCGTACCGTTATTAGTACAGTACAGTAATCGTAAGCTAATTATGAAAAATGTTATAAATTACGAGTTGTGACATTCGTACTCAAGAACGACCGAGGGTAAATATGAATCGCCACCACCCACCAGAGGACACAGTTTTAAGCTCCAGAAACCACGTCACAGGACATCAAAAAGAAATAACTTCTTTGACGCAAGAATAATAGGCTAAACAAATGGAACAGACTCCCTGAAAATGTAGTAGCCAGTACTAGTGTTAATGCTTTTAAAAATAGATATGACTAGCCGATAATCTTCAAGGACACTACATTCGCCCTATTAGGCCTAGGCCTAGAAACAATTTATTATGGAAAATAGGGACCAATAGACTCGCCATATTTTTCTCATTATAGTCCGCATGGAGGAATTTCGTTAATGACACTTGAAAAAACCTGATTACACCGAATAATAATAAAAAAATAGGTAAATTTCTATACAGTAATTGCACCTATACGAGCTAAAAAAAATATTATTGTATTTAACAGGAAGGTACAACGAGGTAAGTGATGTGGTATAGGTGGCAATATGCGGAAATGGATTATAAGGGCATTCCGCCCCCCTCTGACAAAAGTCTATCAATCTAGATGTGACACGGATTTACAATGTTTCAGAGAGACATTAGCCTAACCTAACAACCTTACCTAACCTAACCTAGTATTATGGGTGGGGGCTGCCGCCCCCACACCCCCGCTGGTTGGGTAAAACGGTAGAAACCCAGTTGGGGTGGAGTGAATAACCGTAGATTTTCGTAAGGGGGTAAGAGGGGGGCAGAATGCCCTTATAATCCATTTCCGCATATTGCCACCTATACCACATCACTTACCTCGTATGGTGAACTTACCTCGTCGTACCTTCCTGTTAAATATAATAATAATTTGTTTAGCTCGTATAGGTGCAATTATAGAATAATACCCAAAAATAATAAGTCCCGACCGTAAACAAAGCATTGCGCACAATGAATCCTTCGACCTTACTCCTCTTCTTGTTTTGAAAGATGCGGTGAGTGCGAGCCACCCAATAAATGGCGTGAGCGTTTCTCACAAAAACGAAATACCGGCAACCTGTTTTTGCCCCCTTACAGATCTACATATATGAGGATGACAATAAATCAAGGGGGGGTGAACCCTCAACCCATCGTGTATCCAATGTACCCCACAATTTCCCTTACCTACTGTAAAAGTGCGATTCACCCAATGTAGCCTATGGCGCGATTTGGCGCCGTATCTTCAGATTGATGGATAATGGGTAAGTTACTGCAAATCCTCCACTCAAACCATAAAAAACAACTATGAAACTATATTCCTTGAAGAAAAAGCAAAAATACATGGTAAATAAGGCCGATGTAGTCTTGTTGAATGTTACCGACTAGCCTACTACATTAAAGAATCCCTGAGAAGAGGCTAGCTCCCTAGCCTCTTATCCATCACTAAAGGTAAGCGGTAATTATAGGGAATAGGCTCGCACCCTTATTTTTCATGTTTTTTCCTCCAGATTTTGAGAAATGAGTGTTTTCATGGTCTTACTTATAATTCCAATGTGGGATACACGATGGGTTGAAGGGGGGTTCCCCCCCCCCCAAACTAACGTTGAGAGCGTTGTGTCAACAAACCGGCGATCGGAAGAGGCGGTCAACTCCCGATTTTTGGCCCAAACGCGCTTCTTTATTCTTGTCGAAAACCACATTAAAAATGTTAGGGATGGATGTAGTTTCCGGGCGTACGGTCGTCATGTTTACATAGGTCGATCGCCGCGGTTAAGTTCACGTCTATTTTGACAGCAATTTTGGGGATGGATGTAGTTACCGGGTGTACCACTACCGACATACAACATAAATCATCTATAAATACTTATAGTAAAATAAATACTTATAAATCTATAATACTAGGTTAGGTTAAGTTAGGTTGTTTGGTTAGGGTAATGTACTTTTGTATCCAAAGGCAGTCAAAATAGATGGGAACATGATAGTGAGCGTCCGCGTAGTGTAAACAAGACGGGCGGTACACCCGGTAACTACATTCTTGCCCAATTTTTTTTATTATTTGCCCCCTGCGGGCCTGCTGGCAATATATATGATGATGACAATATGTCATGGGGGGGGGGGGGGGAAAGCCCCCCTCAACATATTATTGTATCCAATGGCATTCAAAATAGACCTAGACGGGAACATGATTGCAAGCGTCCGACGCCGCCGGCGGCACTGTCATGTTTACGTGGTCGATCGCCGCGTTTAAGTTCGTGTCTATTTTGACAGCGATTTTTTTCGGTTATTTGCCCTCTGCTGGCAATATATATTGATGATGACAATATATCATGGTGATGACGTTGTATCCAACGGCAGTCAAAATAAACGGAAACATGATGGCAAGCGTCTGCCGCCGCTCCGCGTAGTGTAAACAATGCTGGCGGTACGCCCGAACTCTACATTCTACACAAACATTATTAGGCTAAATCGTTTCTATTACTAGCCTAGTATCAGACCAGAAAAGGGTGTAGGTTGTTGATGGAGGCGTGGAAACTCCCTTTAGTAAAATTCTACCGAAAATACTGATTGTGTTAGGCTAGTAGAAGCTTCACAATATCTGGTAGAGTCTGTTTCTTTGGGATGGATGTAGAGTTCGGGCGTACGGTCGTCATGTTTACATAGGGCGATCGCCGAGGTTAACTTCGCGTCTATTTTGACGGCGATTTTTTCGGTTATTTGCCCCCTGCTGGCAATATATATAATGATGACTATATGTCATGGGGCCCTCAACATATTATTGTATCCAATGGCATTCAAAATAGACGGGAACGTGATTGCAAAGGTCCGACGTCTCCCCCGCCGCCGTCATGTTTACATTTGTCGATCGCTGTGGTTAAGTTCGCGTCTATTTTGACGGCGATTTTTTCGGTAATTTGCCCCCTGCTGGCAATATACTGTATATGATGATGACAATATGTCATGGGGGGGTGAGGGGCGGCAAAGCCCCCCCTCAACATATTATTATATTCAAAGGCAGTCAGAATAGACGGGAACATGATGGCAAAGGTCCGACGCCACTACGCGTAGTGTAAACAAGGATGGCGGTACGCCCGCACTTAACATTCTTGCTGAATATGGTGCTAATTATATAAACTTGGTCATAATATGATGCCGAGACATAGTAGGCCTAGTTTCATATTTTTCCATAAATTATCGAGAAATCAGCTCCTAAAGGATTCAATTTACCGTCAGCTGAAAAGAAACAGAGTACTGTACCGTACAGTATAGTAGTAGAGCCGGGAACACAAAAGCTCTGCGTGGCTGGGGCAGCATTTTGTGCCTTCTGAAGGCAATTAAAATGAAAATCAAGGCCTATATTGGGTCTAAACTAGTGTGAAAATTGATTTTCCGTAATAGTCTAGAACTGTTGGTGCCAATATATCCCCTCCATATTTTCGCCAATAATGCAATTTCCGGTAGCCTACTCCTACCTGTGAAACACAATGTACATCCTTGGCACTAGTCCATTACCTACCAATATGTGCACAATACTTCATGTTGGAGGTGCCTGTAAGAGTAAAGTCTGATAGATCCGTGGCAACATAACTTAGAACTCACTAGAGAAGTCTAGTCGTTGAGAGGAGAACGACGAGATGTAACACAGAGTCAGATTACATGTTTGGATAGAGCTACCGCCTCCCAACAGAGAACCCCCATAGAGTGAGGGAAGCGAGGCGATGCCAATGGTGACAGTCCAGTTCAGTTGGACACCAAACGCATGGGAAGCGCACAGTAACTGATCAGCATATTTTATATACTGTATTATAAAATAGCCTATATAAAGATTTTTCTTTCTTTAATATTACAGTATATATTCTTTATTTATTTTTTCTAATTTTTACTATACTTTCATAGTGGCATCCATGACATATGACGTCCCATAGGTACTGTATTTTCGCAGTGTTGCTACTCGCCTATGAAGATGGAATCTATTGTGTTGGAAGGTGTATGGGTCTTCCAGCTTAGCCTGTAAGCTAAATGGGGCCACGGCATATAATTAATGGCACTACTTCATTCTGTGGCCGTCACGGGCTTGGTACGCCCAGTTGACGCGGTGGTGCCCGAGTCCGGTCCCTCTACCTGTCTCCGGCTTCCACTTGCGCTAGGTTGGGGCCCTGCGGACCTCGTTGGCCTTCGCATCGTGGATGTTCATGAGGCACGGTGGCTCCCAGTTCACGGCCGGGCCCTGCCTGACTTCCTGAAGCGTTCCTGGCCAACTTCTCCTTGGGGGGCCTTACGGGTCCCGCTGGAGGTCTTTTCCTAGGTAGATACGGGACACTCGCCAGCCAGTTGGCTCTCCATCCCTCGTCCTCCACTTCTTGTTTCACCTCTTCTGTACACGTCACTTTCACGTCGACGCTATACGTAACCACTTGTCTGCAGTCCGGGGGGTCTTTGAGTCCGTCGCTGGGCTGGTCGTTCCGCCACAGGAGCTGGATTCCTTCATGACGGCTGCCTTCCGGGAACGCCCGCCTCCGCGCCAGGTCCCTCCACGGTGGGATCTGGGGCGGGCTCTGGACCTTCTGGCTTCACCCACGTATGCACGGGCCGCTACACCGGTTCCGTTGCTCGGGCGTACACTCTATCTTGTCGCTCTGCCCACTGGGGATCGGGTGTCTGCGCTAGCGGCATTGTCACGGCCCTGGGACTGCGTGCGATTCTCCCCGTCCTTGCATGGCGTCACGTTCGCCTCCTCCCCTCCTTTTGTTGCCACGAATGAGAGGGAGACCCACGTTTTCCAGCCTTTCACCGTCCAGGCTTTCCAGTGTGGGCATACTCGCCATGTGTTGTGCCCGGTGTCAGCCTTTCACTCCTATGTTGCGTCTGTGGCGCCGCCTTCGGGTACTGCTGTGTGGGTGTCTCCTCGGACAGGTGGGAGGCTCTCGCAGGTACAGATGGGACGCCACATTTGTCGGCCCATTCGTGCCAGTAACCCTGTTTGTAGGGGTTCTGCACATGATGTGCGATCCTTTGCTGCCTCCTTCCGGTTCCTGCACCGTCGATCCTTACCTGACATCGCCTCAGTGGTTTTGTGGTCTTCTATCAATTCCTTCATCTCCTCCTACCTCTCCATGTCCAGTGTTCGCCCCCTCGGCCGGTGATGGCTCTCGGGGGTCGTGTTTCCTCGTGCTCTGGCGAAGATACCTGGTCTTCCCCCCTTGTCCCTCGTTCTTTTCCTTTGTTTTATTTGCCAAAGGGGGGGGGGGGGGGGGAGTACGGGTTTGCAACACTTGATTGCAAGTTTGGGATTATGTTTTGTTACAGTACATAAGTGTTTTTGCCACATTGAAAATTGTGTTTTGTTATTGTGTTCAGTGGTTTTGTTGGTTTTGGAAGAAAAGGGATTTTGGGTACAGTACCTTTTTGGTTTAAGACAAGTCTATGTTTTTGCATTACTATGAATGACGGGCATGTGTTAAAACTGTTCTTTTTAGCTACTCCTCAGTTTTTCACTCTTTTATTAAACTCTCTTGTTTAAATTGTGTCTTTGTCATTCATAATTTTGTTTTATGCATTGTTTTTTTGGGTATGTTGGGCTTGGATGTCCTCCTCCTATTTGTTATGCAGCCTTGACGTTGGATTTGCCAAGACTACTAACAAATTGGGAGGTTTGACGTACCTCCCAACCTACCAAATAGGAAAACCTACTATTTGGTAGTAGTCTTGGAAAATCCAACGTACATAATACCCTCCCTCACGCCGGACCCCTGCCCATCCGCGTTCTTCTGCTGACGTGAGATGTGATGACAAGAGAGGGTCACTCATGCGCACGTTCGACAGGGATCTGCACATGACGGAACATGGGATGGGCCTTAAGCGGTAACTAAGGTAAACTCCTTTTTCTTCTCTTCTATGCTTTTTTTACCTTCGGTGGTAGTTTTGGTTAATGTACAACGTCTCCTAGAGCAAGATAAGGAGTAGACTCTAGACGTTTTCTTTTTAACCGCGGTTGGAATGACGACATAGCAGTCAAAATAAACAAGTCGTCATTGCAATTAGGTTAATAGCCTTGACGTTGGATTTTCCAAGACTACTACCAAATACAGTAAAAGTCTGTTAGACCGACGACCGATGATTCGAATCTCCCAATAGTCCGAATTTTTCAATTTGAGGCCAAATCCGAATTCACCCGATGGTCCGAATTTCAAGAAGTCCCAAAGTCCCCTTTTTGAGTCCACTCAAATGACACATAATGGAGCACACACATATCATATGTTCATGAATTCACTTTAAAAGTTTACCATTGTCATTGTAGCCTATTACCTACTTCAAAACATTCAGATTAATGGTCAAAGGAAGCTACTGATATAAACGTAAACACCTTCTTCTTCTTCTTCTTCCACATCGTCTGCTAGAGAGTTTGTTTTGCTCTTGAACGCATCCTTGGGACGCTCCGATGCGCTACTGGCTTGCACCGCATTTTCTGCAAGCGCATTCAGTCTTGAGCTTGAAAACGCACCTTTGGACGTATTAGTCTTGAGCTTGAAAACGCACCTTTGGACGTTCCGATACGCTACTATTTATAGTTCAGTGATCGGAGCGTCCCAAGGGTGCTTTCAAGACAACAAGACAAGGGTGCTTTCAATACAATATAATATAACAGAGCACGTCACAAAATGAAAATCACAAAATGAAAATTACAAGAACCTCTCAGGGAAGTACCGTTGTTAAGGCATTACTTCCCGAACCACATCTGATCTGATCTTCAAGAGCAAGACAAACTCGCTAGTAGACGGAAGAAGAAGAAGACATTTATATCAGCAGATTCCTTTGACCATTAATCTGAATGTTTTAAAGTAGGTAATAGGCTACAATGACAATGGTAAACTTTTGAAGTGATTTCATGAACATATGATATGTGTGTGTGCACCATTGTGTCATTTGGGTGGCCTAATGCCTCAATGTTTTCGTCATACACAGGTTCATAGGGGTAAAGTTCGATAATCCGAAAAATCCACTAATCCGAACGAGGGCCGGTCCGCTGCCCTTCGGATTAACGGAAGTTTACTGTAGTAGGTTTTCCTATTTGGTAGGTTGGGAGGTACGTCAAACCTCCCAATACAGTATATATATATATATATATATCTACCAGTATATACAGTATATAGCCTACAGTATATACAGTATATATACCGGTATACAGTATATATAATGATAATATATTTATATATACAGTATTTATAGTAGTTATATACTGTATATATATTTTTTGTTTGTATAGTAGCTTATAATAGGCATAACAGTACATATTGGCAAAGCTGAGTACCGGTATATAATTGTAATTCTGTTTATGACATATACTGTACTGATGTTCAAATACTGTACAGGCAACCTTACATTTTTTATGTACAGTACCAATATGTGTGTTTTCCGTAGGCTGCAGAGATTTGAGAAGACAAATGAAATGCTGAGCAACTGTAACTCTCTGTCGGTCACACGGTTTGCTCTGGCCCAGAAGGAATTCAAGAAACATACAGCACTCCTTGTTGAGATGAAGAAGGACCTCGACAATGTCTTCAAGCGTATCAGAACCCTTAAAACTAAAGTTTCCAATCAATACCCAGCTGCCTTTGCAGGTAAGTTTTTTTAAAAGTAATACCGGTACTAGTAACATCTTTTATAAGGGCGTAGTTACATGTGAGTCTAGATATCTATCTATTGCTGGATGCCTTACAGTATGTTTATAAAAGATACTACAGGTATTGGGAATTCATTTGTGTAGCTGCTATTTTTCAGTACTTCATAAAATAGTTTCATTCTTATATTGTAGCTGCTATTTTTCTGTACTTCATCATAATAAATTGCTTTAATCTTAAATTATTACCATACTGTACTGGCAAATTTGCTGAAGAGAACGTAGCTGTCATGCCACTGCTGGCATTGGTCCCTTCTGAATCTATGCTGATGGAGGCTAACTTATCAATCAACTTGATGAAGATAGAATTGGCTGCTCTAAAATTTGATAGGTCACCTGACCCAGATGGAATAGACTCTTGTGCACTCAAGGAGGTTGCTGATGTAATCACAGAGGCACTGTATGCTATATTTAAGTGATCGCAATTTGTAACAGTTGTACCCCCATTATGGTAAAGAGCAAATACTGTATATTACTTTGTTTAAGAAGGGAATTATCTACCTGTTAACAGTCCAACATCTATAGATTGCAAATATCGGAGAGAATCATTAGAGGAGCATTATTGGAGCACATGAAAATAAGTACCGTAGCCTATTATATTAACCAACAATTAGCATGAGTTCAGAGAAGGAAGGTCTTATGCTACTCAGTTGCTAGAGGTCATTAAATGCTGGACGAACATGCTAGATGAAACCACACCAAATTTGATTGTGTATACTTTGTTTGTATATTACCATAATCCTCTCTGGGATTGCAACTACAGTATGCCCAACAGATGAGAGGTTCATGTTCAAGTATTCCTCCACCATAAATGAATGGAAATGTGTTCTTTGGAGATCACCAGTTAATCTCAGCGATATTGAAGTACAGTACTCTTATTATTCAACTTACTTGATCACTATCTTATATATAAAAAAAAGTCCTATGACTAAGGCAGGCTGCAGGCAGACATAAATGGGATGTTTCAGTGGAATAGGGAAAACAACATGCAGTTTAAAGAAGACAAATTCCAACAAATATGTTACAGATAGGATAATGGTGTTAAAGGGTACATAAATTACATTATAATGTAAAACTTGCAAAATAAACAAACCAAAACAGGAACGACACAATAGAACGACAAAATAATCATCAAAATCACTACGTGGAAGTAATGATATAGCAAAATATTATTTTGAAATAAAAGAACACAAAACCACCACATAGAATATACATCACTATACTGTACAGTATACAGTATATGAGTAAGTAAATTTGAATCTAAGTAGAATCTAACCACGTTATGGAATGTAAAGACAGTGTGAAAGACCTTGGGGTGTTAATGTCTGAAAATATGAGTTTCAAAGAATATAATCAGGACAAAGTTGCAGCTGCAAAACGGCTAACAGGTTATCAGACTTATCAGAAGACGCTGGATGACTCCGTCCAGGACACCTGTCTGGGTTGTAGCACAACACCGCACACTATAAAACACATTATGGAAGTCTGCATAACACACAACCACTTACACCAACAACACAACACACACTCCTTGAGAACTTTGTGGGAAAACCCGGTCTCTGCCGTGGCCTTCCTTAGGAGCTCGGGGCTGTTCGGCCAGGCAGCCTAGGGAACGACTACTACTACTACCTCTGACGGTACACCTCATCCTCCTACCACCCCCTTTAGTTTCCTATCACCCACCTTCCTATTCATATCACTAATCAGAAATATTCTTTCACACTTACCAAACTTATCCAGGCACGCCTCTACACTTACCCAAAACTCCTCTTTCACTATTTCTGCTTTGTCCTCTGTAGGAGCATACACACACACAACCACCCATGTTTGTCTTCCCCCTTTCATTATCACCCACAGAACTTTCACACTGCTACTTACACTTGCTACACTTGCTACTTACACTTGCTTACATTTTTTTTTTTTTTTTTTTTTTTTTTTTTTTTTTTTTTTATATTCCAACTTACTTCCTCTCGGGCATAGGCTGAGAGCCTTAACATTCACCGCTTTACAATGAACAGTGAAGCCCGTGAGGTCTTGTTCCAGTCTAGGGAGTGAGACATGTGAAGCACGTAGAGTACAACGAGCACCTGCCATCTTGCCTTCACATGAGGCACGGTGCTCACTCATGGCCCGAAACGACCCCATCTCTGAAGCCATCTCGTTCCCGTGCTTCACTGTCTCACCCCCTACACTCGGACTCTCACACTTACACACACACAACGCCACCTGTTGAGCAGATAACTCACCAGGCATTGCACCCCTATAGCATATTTTGAATATGGGAATATTCATACAGTGCTATTTAATCAGGGAACAATGAGGGTATTTTATTGACGTTTCGGTGGGCTTGTGGTAATGCACTGATACTAGGTACAGCACAAATTCCATCCCAATAATATCTTCCCATTGATACATCGGGATTTGAACCCGGGACCTTTGGATTACCAGGCCAGTGGCAAGACCACTCCACCACACCTCCACTTGCTACTTACAAACAAACACACACCTTCTTTCGCGCTCTCTCTTTCTCATTCACTTCAGCACACACACCCATTCCACATTTCCATTCTTTCACACATGTACCCTTCCTTTTGGTCACAGTCATTCCGCATACATCCAGACTGGCATTCGCTAGTACTCCCAGAACTTCTCTTCTCTTTTGTGCCATCAGTCACTCCTCAAATATTTTAAGTCACTATCCTAAAACAGTCCATGGCCGGTCGGTGGTCATCAACATTTAGTCCGAGGCTTTTCTTTTGTCGTTTGTTGCTAAATGTTTTTCATGGGTGGAGGGTCGCAAGCCCAATCACCCAATCTCTTAAGTAACTTTTTACGACCTGCAGGAGGCATGTGAGGCATATTCTAAACCCCTTAACCCCAGGGGGGGAGGGGGGGGGGGTAAAAGGGTAAATGTAAGATTTTATAATATTCAGAAGGATCAAAAGCAAAAAGTGTTGAACGCTTAACAGTTATGAATATTAGCGTGATAGAAGAATTTCTTCATTTACTGTCCAGTATATATAATATATATGAGTATCCTATTTCTCTGGACTAATTATTGATTTTCTTGGCAGCTGCCCAGGAGGAGATTTTGAAAGAGGAAGAAGAAGAGGAAGTAGAGGCCGCCAACTGTAACCAACCAGCCAGAGATGCACCGCCTCAACGACCCACTAACAACAACAATAACCCAGATCAACGCCCTGCAGAAGCGGGACAACCAGAGGAGATGGAACAGTCAAGCGATGGCAGCCGACCAGATGCAACTGAATCTCGCATGAAAAAAATGGCTAGCTCCTCCTCAGACAGCAGCAGCAGCAGTGGAACTAAACTCTCTAGTTCTTCATCTTTTGACAACTGAATTAAAGTCCCAATCTCAGTCAACAGCAGAACTTATTTACCGTAGACTCAAGTTAATCTGTATTGTGGTTATCTAGAACTCGTTTTTCTGAAGATTAAACCTGTTCTTTTTAAATTTAATTGACCAGAGGTCTTTGGATTTCATCCAAAATACATGTAATGGAACACTGTAACTGTAGATTTTTGTATTGTAACTTGGAATTAATTTCCGTACTATACTTCCAAAATTACTGAACCAAATGCTTTTAGATTCCATCCAAAACTTTAGTTTATTAAACATTTATATTTTTAAGTACAGTATTGAAAATCCCATACTGTATTATGCAAAACAATATGCAGTATATATACAGGTATATACAGTATATATATACTGTATATATACTGTATATATACTGTATCTATATATATATATATATATATATATATATATATATATATATATATATATATATATACATATACATACATATATATATATATATATATACAGTATATTGGTGATCTGAACATCTGCTGTCATTATGTTTTAAAACTGACACAATCTCATATCCAGTCAGTGGCATAATGAAGTGTTTGCTGAGAAGAATATTACTCATATTGGTATCATTCAGATCTGAGCTCACTTCAGCAATACCTGACCTCATCTAGCTCCCTTAAAGAATTGTGGTGTATATATTACATGCATTTGTGATTGTATTAACACAGACTAATCATAAACTTGCTCATCTCCAATCATTTAATCTCATTCATTGACATCACATCACTAATCCTTCATCAAAGAAACACCATTGTGAGACTGAATGTGTTCTGTATTCATTATGTTATGTATCAACTTTTGGTACTGTATACCTAGATCTTTCACATCGTTGTTTTCTACCCACTAAGACCAATGTTACTCCATATTATCAATACTGCAGTCTTTATGTCATTACCTTCATTAACTATTAACATCCATTCCCACTCATTCTATATACCCTTGGTGCTTATGTGGTAGGTTGGGGTTCAAGCCTTTCATGAGTCATGAAGTTCACAGGATATGGTAGTTTGTCCATGATCCAATTAATCTCGGAATAGGAAGCAGGAGATACACATATAGTACAGTATACTGTAGGGATGTAGCGACCCCACCGTCCGCCACTTTGGTGGTGCAGTCAGCCTCTGTAGCAGTTTCTTGTTACTGCCTTATTGTAGCACGGTTAAGGCTGGTGTGGTGCGGATTGGCCAGGTGCAAGTGCTTCAGGGGGACTTTGTTGAGTTGCTAAGACACTGTTAGCACTATACCAACATCGGCCACTGTGATGACATGATGGGGCTGTGTTGTGACAAGTCTTTATTGTACTGCACTGTACTACAGTAAAGAGACTAAAACCACGCCCTCTGTGGATAAAGCGGTCTTTAAACTTGTATGTATGTATGTATGTACCGTATATAGACGGGATCAGAAGTTAACCTCCTTGGGGTATAAGTCCCTTGACTTGGTTAACTGTCAGGCTTTGGCGACTTAACCGGCAACCCCACTTTGGCTGCGGGTGGATGGCCAATGTGAAAGGAAGCACTGGACCCAACGTAGGGCGAAGTTTAAGACTTGTTTAACGGTGCATTATATATGCACAGCACAATTATGCCACCACCAGCTATGGGATATGTGCCTCAGTATATACATACATACATACATACAATTATGCAGCCATCCAGGGTACAGGTAGGTGCAGCTTCACATATAGTGGAGGAAAAAGAATACCGGTATGCACTTGGTATCCTACTGCATTTCGTACAAGACAACTAAGAGGTGGGATGGTTTAAGTATGGGCCAATGGTCATCCTACAGTATACAGAAGTCTTATTATGGCACTGTCTTCTTGTAGCACTGTTGAGGCTTGTGTGGTTGTGGGTGCTGCAAGGGGACTTTGTTGAGTCTTTCTTAGGTACAGTTAGCATTATGCTAACATCAGCCACAGTGATGATATGATGAGGCAGTTTTATGGCAGGGCATTATTGTACTACACTAATTGCTGAAAGCAACTCTCTCTGAGCCATTACACTGTAATGGAAAAGTATGTTAAACCATTGTATTGCATTTATGTATGTATGTACTGTATGTATAAGAGCACTGGAAATCATTTGATAGTACAGCCACAAGGAAAAGAGATGTCTAAACCTTCTGTTCCCCATTGGTTGGAAACAAAATAAAGTAACCTATGGGAGGTAGGGAACACTCATCCTCTATTCTGATAATTGGTTCAACCTACCAACCAGGGTCCTGATGTGGCGGCGTGTACGCCGTGGGGCCACCTCCCGAGGCTGCCAACCGCGGATGGCTGCCGACCCTCCACGGCCGAAGACAAAATCAACGACCAGTGGAGGAAAACCGGATGCCAGCCGCGGGGAGCAGTTTCGGGAGCCAAACCGTCACAACCATCCCCTGCCCCCTCCCTGGGGGCACGGGTCCTTGGAGCGGCTTCGGTCGCGCCGGGAATTTCCACACCTCTCACACCACACACACATCACACAGTTTTTCCTACACCGAAAAATGACTCTCCGGCTGTCATTTCTCGAAGACTTCTTCTAGCCGGAGACATTGAGAGCAACCCAGGACCCACGTACACATACATATGTCCAACTTGCTCAAAACCCATCACTTCGAGTCGCCATACTAAGGGTTCAGTTCTCTGCAATTCATGCGGGAACTGGACCCACTTCACCTGCACAACACTTGCCTCCAAGAAACACTACACAAACACCCATCCATACTCATATCTCTCACCGATCCATCCACTCACTCACAGACAACACGCAGCTGCATGCACGACCTCCCGAAATCCATCCTTCCGAATCCTCCCTTCCTCGCGAGGACAGAGTCCACCTGGCCAGGCTGAGATGCGGACACCATCCAGCTCTCCTGAGCTATCAGAAGAGACTGGATGACTCCGTTGTCGACGCCTGCCCGGGATGTAACACAGCACCCCATACCATTAAACACATCATAGAAGACTGCATTTCACACAACCACTTACGCCAACAACACAATCTACACTCAATGAGAGCTCTGTGGGAAAGCCCGATCGTGGCCATGGCCTTCCTCAGGGACTCGGGGCTGTTCGGCCAGGCAGCTTAGGGAACAACAACAACAACAACAACAACCTACCAACCAAATATATTATTTCCTTTTTCTTATTATATTCAATTATTCATGCATCATCACTTAAAACATTTTTTTAACTTTTGTTTGAAGATCTGTGGTACATTACTTGGTGAGATAGCTACTGTAAATATCATAATTATACTATACTGTACAATAACTATATGTGTGATAAGTTTCTAGACTATTGTTCTTTGCAACAGTACAATTGTGCCTATTATCGGTAATAGTTAAACCCAACGCATCAGAAACCATTATCTTTATCATCATCAGCATCTCTTACACACCATTTCCTCTAGGTATAATTTTGGTGAATATAATCCATAATAAATTTTATCTTCTTTATCTTTCAGGAGCTTGGCATTAGAGGGGTGTCTCGGCAGACTCTCCAATGTAAATCATAAATATGCACAATACTGTACCTTGGTAAATTATTATACTCATTCTAGCACCAAGCTCTATAATTCTGTGTTTGTGTACATGCTGTTTTTGATGAGACTGAACAAAATATAGATGCAAATACTGTAGCACTGGACACTGGACACTCATCCCTCAAATAATGCTGGTTGTTGTTGTTGTTGCTATTCCCCAGGCTATCTGGCCGAGCAGCCCCAAGGCCATAACCGAGCGCCCCCACAAAACCCTCCCTGCTTATCACTAATAAAGCCCAGGTGACCGAAGCCACTCCAAGGCGGGGAGCTGAGGAGGGTGAGGAAAGCCCCACCCAAGGCCCTATGCTCCTCAGCAATTATGAAGGGAGAAAGGAAAAATTTGACTCTTTGGCTCCCAATCTGCCAACCTCTAGGTTGGCAGTTGGGAGGTGAATCCACGAAAGAGACGCCGTCACTTGAGATCTACAAAAATATATACGGTAAGTAAAATGAACAGTCAGAGTAAGCTATGGGTATGGCAGAGATCGCTCAGCTCTCACTCTGATAGACCAGCCCATCACCACATGACTAGAACCCAATCCTCTCAGCATCAGCTAAGAAAGGCTCTAGAAAGCCACCTTTGGTGGGGGGATAGCTCCCCTATTTCAACTCCTTTTGGGGTTATTGGCACTAATTAGTTCCAGGGCCGCACTCAGACTCACTTTTTATTACTATTTGACCTACTTTACATGTCTAAACATGGCCACAAAAATAAAATATACAATAGTAGGTACGGTTTCAGGGACTTCTATGGATAGTTGCCACAGATTGCTAGACTGCGCCATCCACCACAGCACTGTCATCTGCCATTAATGCCCTGAAACTTCAGGGTACCCACCCTAGCCCTGTTCTTGAGCAGAGAGTACAGTACATGATGGTAAAAAGCCTGCATCAATAGTAGATACAGTACTGTATAATTAAGGCTAAGTGCAAATTTGAATAACCCAGTTTTGTTTTATTGATGCTAAAAAAAAATAATGTCTTTTCTTTCCTCAGTCTTACGGTACTTAAGTTATGTTCTCTCCCACACTAGTGAACAACACTATCCCCCACCACTGTCTCGGTTAAATCTCACTGTACCAAAAAGGCCTCTCACCCACCAAGCCAGTCTCAAACCCTCCAACACTGGTTTGGAGAAGGAAGGGGCTTGCTCAGGTGCCTTCGACCTTTATAAGTGTGAAAACAAATCAGACACAGGCTGTAGCGCAGTTGGTAGAGCACTCGCCTGCAAACATTGAGGTCGAGGATTCGAGTCTCAGGCCAACCAGTGTGCTATTTGGCAGACGCCAGTACTATGTTGGACCACACGGTCTAGCAATCTGTAGCAACTATAATCACTGAAGTCCCTGATACATCAGGGCACCCATCTTAGCCCAGCTATTGAGCATGGCGGTAAAAAATGCATCATCACACTAGGAGGGTGATAATCTATATTTTATTAATTTCACCACAACACCAAACACCCCCAATGAAATCAATTACAGTATATATGTGATCCACCGGGATTCGAACCCGGGTTATCACACACAGATTTTTGCCACCTTAACTATTACACCACCAGGACGGTTAAAGGTTTATGCACACGCCTACGACTTATTATCCATTCTCGAATACTGGATATTAATCTAATCATGTTCATATTCCCAACCGCGCTATGGTAGGCCTAATGTTTAAGTGAGAGGCAGACGCACAGGGAAAGGTAAGATGTCAGCTAAGTGACGTCAGTGGTTTGGGGTAACGTCAATGGCACTGCGTCTGTTTTATGTACTTTCTTCAACTGGTGGTCGCACTAATGTTGTGCTTGGTCATGTTGTTATTGTTGTTCCCTAAGCTGCCTGGCCGAACAGCCCCGAGTCCCTGAGAAAGGCCATGGCCACGATCGGGCTTTCCCACAGAGCTCTCATTGAGTGTAGATTGTGTTGTTGGCGTAAGTAGTTGTATGAAATGCAGTCTTCTATGATGTGTTTAATGGTATGGGGTGCTGTGTTACATCCCGGGCAGGCGTCGACAACAGAGTCATCCAGTCTCTTCTGATAGCTCAGGAGAGCTGGATGGTGTCCGCATCTGCCTGGCCAGGTGGACTCTGTCCTCGCGAGGAAGGGAGGATTCGGAAGGATGGATTTTGGGAGGTCGTGCATGCAGCTGCGTGTTGTCTGTGAGTGAGTGGATGGATCGGTGAGAGATGAGTATGGATGTGCTTTTGGAAGTTGGTTCGGGGTGGGCAGGGAGGGAGAGAGGACAATAATTGTGTGTGATACCGTGTGCTGGGTGTTGTTTTGATATTTCTTGGTGTCTGTGGGTGTGTTGCCATGTAGTTTAGTGGGTGGTCTTGGTTCGTGGAGGCTGCTGCCAGGAATTGAGTGCCTCTCATGTCCAGATGGTCTTTGACTTTGAGGATTTTGGTTTCTTGATGTAGGTGATCTGTGGGTGAAGTAGCTGTGCAGCCTGTAATGATCTTCAGGGCTTTGTTTTGAATAGTCTGTAAGGTCTTATGATGTGTTTCAGCTAGGTTAGAAGCCCAGGCTGGGCTTGCGTATTCCATCACTAATCTTATGTATTGTTTATATACTGTGGTGGTAGTTTCTTTGTTGTGTCCAAATTTTGTGTGAGCAAGTGACCTGAGGGCGTTAAGTCTGGGTGTCAGTTTCTTTTTAAAGTTTGTGGTGTGCTGTTTGGATGTCATATAAGTATCATATGTTACTCCTAGGTGGAATAGGGGAGTATCCCCCCGCCAAAGGCGGCTTTCTAGGGCCTTTCCTAGCTGATGCTGAGAGGATTGGGTTCTAGTCATGTGGTGATGGGCTGGTCTATCAGAGTGAGAGCTGAGCAATCTCTGCCATACCCATAGCTTACTCTGACTGTTCCTTAACTTATATATTTTCTAGATCTCAAGTGACGGCGTCTCTTCCGTGGATTGACCTCCCAATCTACCAAGATTGGAAGCCAAAGCGTCACATTTTTCCCTTGCCCCTCAACTTTCTCTTCATAATTGCTGAGGGGCACAGGGCCCTGGGTGGGGCTTTGGTTTCCCGGGCGTTTCCGCACCCTCCTCAGCTCCCCGTCATGGAGTGGCTTCGGTCACCCAGGCTTTATTGTGGTCGGCGGGGAGGGTTCTGTGGGGGCACTCGGTTATGGCCTTGGAATTGCTCGGGGCCTTGGGGCTGTTCGGCCAGGCAGCTTGGGGAACAACAACAACTCCTAGGATTTTGGGTGTGTGTGTATGTGTTAGGGGTGTGTTGTTTATGGTGAGTTGAGGGATGTATTCGTGTTCTCCTGTCCAACTTGTGAGCAGGGTTGCGGTGGATTTGGCTGGGGCTAGATTAAGTCTGTTTGTAGTGCACCAGCCATGTAGTGTGTTGAGATAGGGTTGAAGGAGATCTGTTGCTCTTTTGGGGTCATGGTGTGTGCATGTGAGTGTTATGTCATCTGCATAGGAGGCTAAGTTTATTTGGGGCGTATTTGGTGTAGTTATATCGTGCATGTACAGATTGAAGAGTGCGGGCGATAGGACGGATCCTTGTGGGACTCCGTTTGGAAAGTTTCTGATTTTAGATGACTGACCGGCAAAAGATACATGTGCACATCTGCCTGCTAGGAAGTTGGCCAGCCACCTTTTTGTGTTGTGCATGTTTGTGTTGTAGATTTTGTGGTGTAATTAGTTGTAATACTAGGCGTTCCATGACTTTGGAGGGGGAGCAAAGGAGTGCGATGGGGCGGTGCGAGGAGGGTAGCGTGGTCATGTTAATTGTGAGGGTTGCTGCGTTAGTAAACGTGTTCTTAAATCACACGTTACTCGAAGGGTGACTGTATTGTAGTTGTTTTGCCAAATCATTTACATGACAAAGATTATAAGTAGGTTAAGTATTTTGTACCTGACCTTGAATATGTTTATAGTCAAGTGTGTACTAATATATGTTGTATGATCTCAACCTTGATTTATATGCCAGCAAAGTTGGGAAAAATATTGCTGGATGGATGGGGTAGGCTATCCCATGTGTGTTGTCTCAATGTATTATAGAAACATTAATAAAATATATCAAAAGTAAGAGCATGTCTGGCAGACAAAAATCACACAAACAAAAAGCGACTAGGACTGAATGCGACTCCTCGAACAAGATTAGACTTGCTAGTATGAATGTTGGGAGTATGAGGAGAACAAATTAAGGAGGTAGCCGAGATGTTAGTAAGGAGAGCAGTGGATGTGTGTTGTGCCCAGGAGACCCGGTGGAAAGGTGCGAGTTCCAGATGGATAGAGGGGAAAATAGAAAGTTATAAATACAGGTGGATTGGGGACGACTCAGGAACTGGTGGTGTGGGTCTCCTGGTTGCCAAGAAGTGGGTTGATAGCAGTATTGAAGTGAAAAGAAACAGCACCCGAATCATCCACCTGAAAATGCATATCTGTGAAATAGTGACAAACATCATCTCGACATGCGCTCCCCAAGCAGGACTGAGCTGCGAGGAATAGGACAGCTATTATAATTACTTGGTCCTGGTGGTATCTACGTTGAGAGAGAAAGAATAAGTTTTCTTGGGAGGGGACCTAATTGGGCATGTTGGTAGGAATACAGATGGTTACGAAGGAGTGAATGGTGGATATTGGAACGGCACTAGTGTAAAGTCAGTGAAAATAGGTTAGCCTAAACAGACCGGATGCGGAAATAACTTGAGCCGACCTTGCCAAGTGAGATATCTTTCTTGGTGACACTGATAGGGTGTTCGCCTCATAGCCCAAGGGTCCCGGGTTCAATCCCAAGCCCTGGCATATTTTTGTGAGGCTATTCCCGCATCTAACAAAGTTTAGGTGTACTGTATTGGTAAAATTGTTCAGATGGTTGAGAGTAAGATCGGAGCTCCATAAATCCTCTTTCAGGTATGGTGTAAAAAACAATTCCTACATGTATACGTCGTTGAGGTGTTCCCCGACTGGGTGCGAACATCATATACATGCTAGGACGTCCTACCACACCCACTAAATTTCCGCCTTGGCTGGGATCGAACCTAGGTCAAGCAGATTCACACGTGAGCGTGCTCTCCACTCGACCACCGCGGCTCTGAGGCTTCGTTAACTCCCTTAGTTTGGATTAGGATGACTAAAAAATGCCTAGTGTGGCATTTAAATTATTCTTACAGTTTCTTACAGTAGATCCTCTGGAAAAAGGCAAACTAGGCCTGTGTATCCAGCTCAGTGCCAGTACTTGCACTACTGCGGTCGTTCACTGTGTTGGCGGCGGCGGCGGCGGCAGCAGACGCAACATATTTACTATTCTGTATTTTTGCTTTATAATCAAACATCAAATCTTGTCTTCCCCATGCTTTATCAAGATTACTTTCAAACTTCCTTATTGATTCGGAATCGACTACATACTGGGGCAGCGCGTTCCACTCATTTACCACTCTATCACAAAATGAGTTCTTTGCCTTTTCAAGCCTATTTCTTTCTTTGTATATTTTCTTAGAGTGTCCTCTCGTTCAGGCATCAAGAAGATACCTTCACACACATCCTCATCATACTTTCCTGACACTATCTTAAAAGTCTCTATCATATCCCCTCTCTTTCTCCTATATGCCAGTGTCAGAAGTACCAGTGTCCTCAACCTCTGCTCATAGCCCGCGTTCTTCAACGTTGGTACTAGCTTGCTAGCTCTCCTCTGCACTTTCTCCACTGCTTCTATATCCTTTACCATATATGGAGCCCACACCTGGTTCGCATATTCCAGGTGCGGCCTAACCAGCGCTGTATAGAGATTCCTGAATATTTCTTCGTCAAGTGACACAAATGTCCTCCTTATCAGCCCTACAATTCTATTGGCTTTGTTTATCTTTTCCGCTAAATGTTCTGAGAAATTTAACTTATTGTCTATCACTACTCCTATATCCTTTTCTGCATTCACTTCCTCCATCGCTTCATACATGCTGTATCCTATATACCTTGTCTATCTTGCTAGTCCCTATCCGCATGTACTTGCATTTTTTGGATGAAAAGGCATTAACCAATGTTCAGACCATCCCTTCATGCCCTCCACATCTCCTTGAAGCAAACCCACATCTTCCTTACTCCTCACTCTTCTATACAGCTTAGTGTCATCCGCATACAGGTATATCTCACTTCCATTGGTTATAACTTCAGGTAAGTCGTTGATAAATATAACGAACAGTATTGGTCCCAACACAGATCCCTGAGGTACCCCACTTGTAATTTCCCTCCACCCCGAGCCTATTCCATTCACCAGTACCCTCTGTCTCCGATCTTTCAGGAAGGCTTCTATCCATTTCACACATTTCTCCCCTATACTATAGCTTCTAACTTTCTCTATTAACCTTTTATGTGGGACCTTATCGAAGGCCTTCATAAAATCGTAATATACCACGTCTATTACATCACCATCCTCCAGAGTTTGCATCCAATCATCTACCACCTTAATTAGCTGTAGTACCGTCGACCTCCCCGGCAAGAATCCGAACGGTCTCCCACTGAAAAGTTGGTTTGATTTCATATGCTCCATTATTCCTTCTCTAATTACCATTTCCATTAGTTTACACACAACACTTGTCAAACTGACGGGTCTATAATTTCCTGGGTCATTTCTCTTTCCCTTCTTAACCTGGGAACTGCGGGGAGACTTAAGAGTCAGAGAAAAAAAAAATCAACTTTTGACTTCGATTTTTTTTTTTTTTTTTTTTTTTTGGCCCCTGGGCCATGCAAAATCTCAGTCCTCTACCTCCCCTCCTTCCCCACTTTCCTCCTCTCCTTCAGTTATCACCTATTTTCCCTGTTATTCCCTTATTCTGAGGTATATTTTCGTGCTAACATTAGAAATCCGGTTGCAGGGTGTGGTCATCACTGATAGCAAGCGAATGCAAGAGAGAGAGAGAGAGTATCGATCGACTGTGTCTCAGTGGCCTTGGGGGAAATTGGCGGGAAAGCAGCTTGCCTCACCCATACATTATACAACTCGCGGGCTATATCTCCGATTTTGACCATCCAAACGCTGTTTTCACTCGTTTTATTGTTGTTTCAGGTTAATACCTTTATAATCAACCCATAATAGGCGCATATGGATAAGTATTAATGCTATTAACCCGGCAAGCGCGATAGGCCTCACGGAAGGCTTCCTATAGGGAACGCGATAGGCCTCACGGAAGCAGGACCATAAAAAAAGCCTTCCATAAAAAAAAAAGGGCCTATCAAAACAAAGGAATTTGTCTCTAGGTGAGATAATTCCCCTCCAGTACTCATCCATGTAAATCTCACCCACCCCTCTCCCCTCCTTCCCCACCTTATTCCCCCCTCCCTCCCCTCCTCAATTATCACCTATTTTTCCTCTTATTATCATCATTTATCGGTTATTTTTCTCTCCCGCGATAATGTAGCACAAGTGGGTTGCATAAAAGATCGTTATGCAACACCCAGACACCGGCACACACCGCCCCGCTCTCCTCAGTTGACTCCCAGACAGCGAGAGGGGAAGGCTGCCTGTCTCTCTCTCTCGCCTGAGATTATGACCGGGTGGCCAATATCTTCGTTTTTCACCACCCAAATGCTTTTCCCACTTATTTTAGCACTCTTGAAGGTTCATATATACATCATATATGTAAAATAAAAGCATACCGAAAACAAATAATGGTTTATATTGTAAATATAACGAATTCTGTCAGAATCCAGGGCTAGAAATGCACAAATAACTACCCTAGCACCTACATCTATATCGCGCTTGTCAGGTTAATGGTACAATGAATATTTTAGTGACAGAAACACCTCAAATACGTCAGCACAGGGGGACGTTTCCAATTACCCCCATGCGCACTTGTTAGGTTAAATATAGCAGTTATGTTCGCCTCTCCAGTCCGTCGGGATTTGTCCTGTATTAAAAGATCCCTCAAATAACATTTTTAATGGCTCTAGTAACATCTCACCTCCTTCCTTTATGATTCTTGGATGTATCCCATCTGGTCCTGGGGACTTACTTCTGTTCATTTTTTCTATAGCCCTCCTTATTCTAGCATGAGAAAACTTATTAGTTCTAGTGCCTGTTTGATGGGAATAGTAGGCACTGCATCAACCGACTCCACTGTTATAGTAGCCTCCCCAAAGTATTTCTCCAGCACCTCTGCTTTCTCCTTATCAGTGTCTGCTCTATTCCCATCATCCAAGTCTCCTATCAGTTCTGGGATACCTACTCTTGTTAACTTTTCCTGAATATACTTCCAGAATATTGTTGGATTATCCTTCACATTTCTAGCAATCTCTCGCTCTCCTTCACCTTGTCTCCCACCTTATTGTATGTCCATTTAAAGTAGATGGCATGGCTACAAAGCGTGTAAAAAATGCCTAGTGTGCCATTTAAATTACATCCATTTAAAGTAGATGGCATGGCTACAAAGCGTGGAACCACCGTTATATTAAGTTGAAATATATATTATGCTGTCAGTTATTCTTTTATAGCATAGTCTACCCTAAAATGCCGGTTTTCTCTTATAATCCGCACAGACGCAAATTAGAAAACGACCCACAAGCCTCATTGTATTTTGATTATATAACCAGTGAGAGGCAAGCGTGCTTTCGTGGCCGGTTGTTTGTACTTTTGAGCCATTGGCAGACGTTCTAAGCCTAAATTACTCCAGGTTGAGTGTGCCTTGACACATAGAGAGCCTAGGAAGCGGAAGAAAGGGGTGACTGAGCAACACCGAGACTTCAACTTGGGGGTAGGCCTAGCTTATCTTCCTCAGTGGCGTCCCTGTTTTGGTTTGTGTATTTTGTAAGTTTTACATTAGGCTATAGGCTAATAAGAAAAAAACCTAGGGATATTGTTGACTTGTGAACGGCTATTACAGGACCATTATAGTTATACTGAAAGTGACAGACCTAGTGATTAGGCTAGTGAAAGAGATGGTAGTGGGGACAAACAAATTTATGTGTTAGGCCTAATCGCTAATCAAGGATGCACACACTTTCCAGTAGCCTAATGTTTTACTTCTTAGGGGAGTGTGTTGAATGTTGGGGGTGGGGCTGACTTGCTATAGCCTAGATTTACAAACTAAGTCAGCTGATGTCCTCCATAAGAACATAAGAAAATGGGAGTCTGCAAAAAGCTGATCGGCCCATACAAGGCAGATCCCTGTCACACCCAACCCCAATTACAAGGTCCAATTATAGGCTAGACCCATCTCACTAATACCTTGAGTACTGACCCCACCAAAACGGTCCGAGATTATCACAAGATTACGTGGGTCTGCTGAGCGCCGATTGGCCCACACCTGGTAGATCCCCTTCAGGGCCCTCACACCCAACCCATCTCGTCCATATGCCTATCTAATTTTATCTTAAAGCTCCCTATCGTTCTTGATCCCACTATATCACTTGGTAGCCTATTCCACCCATCTACAACTCTGTTACCAAACCAATATTTGCCTAGGCCCTATATCTTTTCTGAAACAAAATTTATCTAATTTGAAACCATTTGTACGAGTTATTTCGCTATTACTGAGCTTTAGTACATTTTTCATGTCTCCTTTATTAATTCCACTAACCCACTATCATGTCACCTCTAACTCTACGTCTCTCTAACGAATGTAGGCTAAGCCTAATTTAGTATAACTAAATAAGTTGGTCACCAATTATTTTGCAATATTTGAAAACAAATATGGATTTTATATGCTCTAAACATAGGCTAATATGAAAATGTTTTTTAAGCCTCGGCAAAACCTAATAAAAATATATGGTACTAAAATGGAATTTAGTATAACTCCATTTATTGGTCACCAATTATTTTGACATATTTGAAGACCGATATGGAATCTATATGCTCTAAGCATCATATTAAAATTAGTTTCAACCCTCGGCAAAACCTATTAAAAAAACCGGTAACAACATGTCTACCTACCGTAAAACGGTTGTCAATGCTCTCTTATAGACGGCGCGGCTTTCAGCGACGCCATTTTTTCGTGAACTGGAGAGCTCTACCCTTCAACTTTTGTAATACTATCACGCCATCTGCCAATCCTCATTGGAAATACTGAGTTTCATTTCCTAACTCCTGCGCAATACGTCACGAAACACTTCTGGATTCTTATTGGGGTTTTTTTTCTGACCACGTCATTAAACTCATAGATTCCGTCACGCATACAACCAGCAACCTATCAGGTGAGTTTATTGACCTTGATTACGTCATTGCACTGAACCAATCACAGATACACACCTTCATTTAAGTCTCTCCTCACTTTAGTCATGGACGCCGCTTGTAATGGTTGTTCACCCCTCCCACATTCAGTGATTATTGACACTACAAGGAACAATAGTGCAGCCCTTAAGGTTTTTACTGACCATGGTTGTTTGCCTACCTCTGTTTCCTGCAAACTCTGCTCAAACGAATGTTACTATTATGAACCGGCAGACCAGTGGCGATGCGGTCATTATTGGTTTTTAAATAAAACCACTACTCGTCGTAACTCCTCGTCGAAAACGTGGACGCATCTCTTCCCCACCTACTCCCTCCACATCTCAATAAGGTATGCAATTAGGCTTTCATACTTTCGCGGGTTTAAAAACGGCGAAAACAAAATTATTTAAGCAAAACTTGGCTCGTGTTTTAAGGTATTTCCGTAATTGTTTAATCGAAGTCCTCTTTTTTCTAGTTATTAAAAACGTATTCTATGGTGTATTATATGATATATAGAAGCAATAGAATTGTTCAAATGACCTGGGAAGTGTATATTAAACCAAATACAAAACTTTGAATAATGAGGTAAGAGATACGAGTTTTTTATCACTTTTCATCCCAAGACCAACGGGGGTCTGGGGGCAGCAGCCCCCAGGATGCCCAGGTTAGGTTAGGTTAGGTTAGGTTAGGTTAGGTTAATGACCAGCTATGTAAATACAGTAGTGAACATTTGGTTTAGTCTGTGCTCAAAAATCCATTTTCTTTAGCAGGCCATACACTAAACAATTACCCCCTTTTCACAGACAAATACACAAACAATCTGTCAAAGATGCAAATAGCGGGGGTGTGGGGGCGGCAGCCCCCACCCATAATACTAGGATAGGTTAGGTAAGGTTGTTAGGTTAGGCTAATGTCCTTTCAAAGGGTATAGGCTTGTAAACACTATGATAGCTTAACATGAGCCAAAAATCGAAATTAGGTTAGTGTAATTTGTTTACTCTTAAAACTCGCAAAATCAGAGCCAACTTTTCCCAAAACTTGGCTCGGGTTTTCCAAAATTCGGGTTTTATGGCTTTGCAATTTCGGGAAACCTGAGCCAAATTTCTAAATGAGGTTACTGTCATTTGTTTGTCTACAAACTCGCAAAATCCGAGCCAGCTTTGGCCAAAAGCTGGCTCGGGTTTTCCAAAATTCGGGTTATATGGGTTTGCAATTTCGGGAAACCTGAGCCAAATTTCTAAATGAGGTTACTGTCATTTTGTTGTCTAAAAACTCGCAAAATCCGAGCCAGCTTTGGCCAAAACTTGGCTCGGGTTTTCGAAATATTGGGTTTTAGGCCTTTGTAATACCTTCAAACCCGAGCCAAGTTTTGCTTGAATACGTTTGTATCGCCGTTTTACGCATTTAACCCCTCATTTTCCCTGTACTTCATAGCCCTCCCCACTATCGGGCGGCGTGTCTTAAGATCGTTGTATAATGGGGAAAACGGTTTCGCCGAGGGTTCTAATTATTTCTAAACACTATATATTGATGAAAACTAACAGGGAAAAATAAAAAAATCCATGGGAAAATTGGTGACCAATAAATGGAGTTTTTCCTGGAATTTTGTCGTAACATGGTTGTCAATACCTTCCTATAGACGGCACCGATTCGTACACACGCCATTTTCACCTGTCTCCCGAGGTCTGTCCACCAGCTTTTTAGTCAACACGAACTCCACCTGCCCATAGTTTGGGTTAGGTTAGATTAGATTAGATTAGATTAGATTAGATTAGATTAGATTGTATTGTATTGTATTGTGCATCCGCTTGAGACACGCTACAGGACACATCCAAAGGGAATTTGCCTACACACCAACTCATGAGGAAAATTAGAAAGCCAACGCAATGCCCTCAGAAGCTGGCCAACCATCCAGCAAACTCACAAGGTCAGACCAGCAGCGGTACACACGGCTATGCCCGACCAAGGTGCTTTTTTAGAGGTAGCCTAGTAATGGGACGTCTTCTGGAAGTGGAAAAACGGTCTCAAGTGATAATGGAGAGATTCCTAGCCCAAACCGAGGGGCCAGACTGTGCCCAGACATGAACCACAGAGGAAGGTGCAACTACCACTAGCCTAACTAGTTTTTTTGTGGGCAACATCAGAGGACTCTACCCACGAAACAATCAATGTAAAGTCCCCATGTTGGAAGAAATTGCAGAGGAAGATAACTCAATTTTTCTAGCCCTCACAGAAACACACTTGAACGAAAACATTTTGGATGCAGAGATCAATATCCATAATTTCACACTATTCAGAGCCGACAGAGCGGACAGAAGCCACGGAGGAGTAGCACTCTACCTAAGGGAGGAATTGGAGGATATGGCTGCAAATACCGAAACTTTAGTTGCATTCTCAAACGGCACAACAGAGCTACTAGCAGTACACATAAGACAAACCGACATGCTCATCATAATTTTGTACCGACCTCCAAACACCACAGGGGAAATTTTCAAGGAGGTCACAGAGAAGATACAATCACTCCTACAAAATCTGCCAACTACCGCTACAGATGTCATCATCACAGGAGATTTCAACCTGCCCATCATTAATTAGGCAACCATGAAAATAGACGGAGGATCCAGGGAGGAAAAACAGCAAGCTAAGGAGCTAATGACTATCATGGACACTGCATACATGAAGCAATACATCGAGGAACCTACAAGAGGCAACAACACACTGGACTTACTATTTGGCAACAACTTCGACCTGGTACACTCGTACGAAACTGTAAAAACTATAATGTCCGACCACAGCCTCATCAAAGTTAGAACCCCCACACCAGCCACACCACCAAGAAGATGTCAACAGGAATCAAGCCAAATCCCCTGCACCTCTCTGAAAGATCTCAACTTCTACAGCAAAGATATAGACTGGGACATACTGAGAGCAAAACTGGCAGTAACTGATTGGAGGGCACTATTCGAAGATAAAAACGTCGACGAAACTCTCAGTATCCTCCAGAAACAATGCCTGGAGACCTGTAAAAACATCATACCACCCAAATCAAGCAGGAAGCAGATTAAACTAATTCCCAGAGATAGAAAAATACTAATTAAGAAAAGGACGTACTTGAGAGCCAAGCAAAGGAAGACCAGCCATGTGCATACTATCACCAAACTACAAGAAGAGCTCGATGAAGTTGAACGAAAACTCATCCAGTCACACCAAGAGCAAAGAACATGTGAAGAACTCCAAGCAGTTGCAAACATACGAGTAAATAGCAAATTCTTCTATGCATACGCAAAAAGGAGACTCAGGAACACCTCAACAATAGGACCACTTGCAAAACCTACGGGCGAACTTGAGAGTGACCCAACCGAAATGGCCAAGATACTCAAACAGCAGTACGAAAGTGTCTTCAGCCCGCCAAATGAAGACGAGAAAATCGATAATGCAACGACCTTCTTTGACAACGCTCCTGGGACACCACATGAACTCTCCTCGGTAACAGTATCAACAGAGGACATAATAGCAGCCATCGACAAGATTGGACCAAACTCTGCGGCAGGACCAGACGGCTTTCATGCCCAACTGCTAAAACACTGCAAACATCAGCTAGCCTTGCCTCTAAAACTGCTGTGGAGCAAGTCCCTCCAAACTGGATATGTACCACAATCCCTAAAATAAGGTACCGTCACACCAATACATAAAGGGGGTAGTAAAGGCATAGCCAAAAATTACAGACCAGTGGTGCTGACGTCACATCTTATTAAAATCATACAAAGAACAATACGAGCTAAGGTGGTCAGCTACCTGGAAGATAACGAGGCATTCAACGAGGGTCAACATGGCTTTAGACAAGGCCACTCCTGCCTTATCACAACTACTATCACACTACGACAAAATCCTACAGGATATTCAAGACGGAGAAAATGTAGACGTCATATATCTAGATTTCGCCAAAGCTTTTGACAAGGTGGACCATGGGATCCTTCTACATAAACTCAAATCACTGGGAATAGGGGGAGACCTTGGAAGATGGCTCCACAGTTTCATCACCAACAGAAAACAAAGAGTCACGGTTCAAGGAAATCTATCAGAAGCAGGTGGGGTCATCAGCGGAGTACCACAAGGATCAGTACTGGGACCTCTCCTATTCCTCATCATGTTAGGAGACATCGACAGGGACCTGGAACACTCAACAGCCTCATCGTTTGCTGACGACACCAGACTCATGAAGAAAATCACCTCACAACATGATGCACAGCTACTACAACAAGACTTGGACAAAATCCTGAAGTGGGCAGAAGAAAACAACATGGCCCTAAACGGAGACAAGTTCGAGCTTCTAAGGTACGGGAACGAGAGAGCTCTACAAAACGACACCAACTACAAAAGTGGACAGCAAGAAATTACCGCCAAGGACACAGTGAAGGACTTGGGAGTAAATATGAGCAGTGACGCCACTTTTTCCCAGCATATTACCAAAGCCACAACAACAGCAAAACAAATAGCAGGCTGGATCCTGAGAACCTTCCACACAAGAAATGAGAGGTGTATGTTAACACTGTGGAAGTCACTGGTCCTACCACGACTGGAGTACTGCTCTCAGCTCTGGTCTCCCCAAAAAGTAGGAGAAATAACAGAAATTGAAGCCACCCAGAGGACATTCACCAATAAAATCCATGGGTTTCAACACTTTAACTACTGGGAGAGACTCAAGGAGCTGCAGCTGTACTCACTTCAAAGACGTAGGGAGATACATCATCATCTACGTCTGGAAGATTTTGGAAAAAAGGTACCAAATCCAAACATCCAAGAGACTCAACACCAAAGGCGAGGGAGGCTGTGCTATGTGAGGACTATGCCGGGATCAACACAAAAAATCAAATCCCTGATCCATCACAGCTTTGCATACAATGGAACATATCCGGGGTGTCTCCAGACACCTTCAAGAAACACTTGGACATGTGGCTGGCCAAAATACCGGACCGGCCACCAACACCAGGATACCCCAGCACCAACTCCAACCGACTTCTGGAATGGAGAGTGGAAGAAAGGGAGCTGCCTGGTCGCAGTGGAGCCCCAGCTCAACTGTGTCACTAACGGACAGAATACAACAAAGTGTAAGTGTGATCAGGAATTCGCTCGAAGTGACTCGCATTCGTATTTACAGATACGGCCAAATGTCGGTAGGCTACAAAATGGGCGCCGGCCCAACCGCCATGTTGTATCCCACGTAGGCCTACTAGGTACTACGGACCAGGCTGGGAAATTAGTGTTGCGGATCTACTTGCCCCAGGCTAGTGACTTCTGAAATTTACGTGCCCTGACATATCTTGTACTTGCCCTGATAAACTGTAAGCCATTTCGCTCGCTAAGTACCACATACATTCACAAACATATCACCTAAAATCACGGTACAGTAAGTTAGAGGAACTTTATGTGTGTTGGAAAGAAGTGTGGTGTGATTTTTAAGTGTAGTGAAATAATTCAATGTGTCTATGAGAGTTAGCTGGATTACTCTGTGTAGGTGAGGCATCTATAGAAAAAGTGGGGGAAGCCTGGCAAATGAAGCAGGAGTTCCAGTAACTCGTTATCATATGGCTATGTGACCTCCCCTGGGTACTGTCCTGCTCGACTGGTGCCTACAATCTCCCCAATAACAAACTTCACGACTAGCAATTTTCAATTTTACAAGTCCAAGCAGACTACAGTATAGGTCCGTGTGGTCGTGTTAACTCCAAGGTGCGTAGCGCGACGCAAAGGACCAAATAAAACAAAAAGGGCCCCGTTAGGGCCTAGAGGATAAATCTGAGTATATGCACGAAAACAATAATTAAATTTGGTTCAATAATAACCGAAAAATTGCAATTTTCAATAAGCGTTGCCCTAACAAGAAGAAGAAGAAGGACTGTGTAAGCCCTTGAGATCCTTCGCTTCCCCCAAATAGGGTGTCGATGTGGACGTCGATCCAAATTAAACTTCAATTCCAGAACAACAACAGCCTCCTTCGCTTCACGCGCAGACCTAATAAAGTTGAATACGGCGAATAACATTTCTAGGAACAGGCAGCCTTGGTCTATGGCATCACATTACAAATTCATAGTTCATTATTGACGTATACCGGGGAGAGAGAGAGTGTTTACGGCTATACTGAATATTAAATCACAACACTGACTTAACCCCTTCATTACCGGTGACGTCCATTTCAATATATTCTGGCTACTATTAAATTATATAATTCAGTTTAAAAGGGGCCTCCAGCAATTAACAGGCTTCGAATGATCTCACTTGACCTTTTTTTATAACAGCACACATCCTTCTTAAACTGCACAAAATAGTATAAATCTAGCTAGAAAGAAATTATAAATACGTTGCCGGTACAGAAGGGGTTAAGGAAGATGTGTATGTCTGTCAAATAGTTTGTTACAGCAAAATTCTGATAATTCGAACACGAATAATAAAAAATTCCCAAATAGCCCGATTTTTTGAAGATCGGAATTATTAACATTAAAATGGGGAGAAATAGAACAAATAATAAAACTGCACACCGATATCGGGTAAGCGGAGACAAGCGTAGGTGCAGACGATGCCAATCTGCTACCCTACAACCAGCATCTATGGATTATAGTATAACACTGACCACTGACCAACAACTATGCCACCAACACCATCTACAAGCTTAAGGGGATATGGGCCTGTTTTCTGAACCACTTTCTCCCTCAGGTTTAGCCCCATTAGTTTACAGATGTTAAGATGTTTGGCCCATTAGTTAGTCGATCTTAAAACCTATCGCTCCATTTCGTCGTCAATATTTAGACCTTTCGTGCTATTTAGATGTCGATTTTTTCCCTGGCGAACAATAGTGAGCCTGTAATGTTGGAAGAACCGGGAAATTTTTCCACCGAAAAATGTAGGCTACAAATTAATCTAGAAGGGGGATCTAAAGGATGTTTTTTTTTAAATTTGATGGAGGTCTAGGGAGGAAAATAGAAAAATAATGAATACATGCAAAAAACGCCCAAAAAGTGAACCATCCCCCCTTAACAAGCTTTAGTATCCCTTGCAATTCAAGTTGGTAACATTACGAGATTCACGGCAAAGCAATAACGACAATTCTTAGGCAATGTTATCATAGGATTTACACGGCTACATTTAGCCTAACTTGTTTCAATTTTCCTGTTTTTGTTTTCTTTATCTGTTTATTGATTCTTGTGTTGTTATTGCATCTGATATAAATCAATATTGCCAGTATAGTATTCGACAACCGATTAGCTGTTTACTGTTTACTTAAGGGTCACCGCACACCGAGTGTCGTCGGTCTCAGACTCGGTCTATTAAAGGGTTACCGCAGCGATGTTTTCCTACATTAATTATATACCGGTATTTGATATTATATATGTATGTATATATTATATTGCAGCGTTATGTAAGGAAGTAATACAAACTGTCACTTGTTCCCCGGGCAACTGCCGGGCAGACTAACATTGAAAATCACTAGCCCGGCTACATGTCAGGGCTAGTCCGGGCTGCCGGGCTATACCTAATTTCCCAGCCTGCTACGGACACATTGTAGGCGTTAGGTGTGGATTAGGCTTGTATCCAATGTACTAGGTCTATGTTACTGGATATTTATGATTTAAATAAGTGCTACGTTTTCGATAATCTGGTTATATGTCTTTGCAATTAGGGAAATCATGAGCCGATTTCCGACATTTAGTTAGTCTTTTTCGATTCTCAAAATACGATCCAAGTTTTGCCAAAAATTGGCTCGGTTTTTCCAAAATTATGCTTTTTGGGGTTTGCAATTTAGGGAAACATGAGCCAAAATTCTAAATTAGGTTACTGTAATTGGTTTACTCTTAAAACTCTCAAAATCCGAGCCAAGTTTTGCCAAAACTTGGCTCGGGTTTTCCAAAATTCGGGTTTTATGGCTTTGCAATTTCGGGAAACCTGAGCCAAATTTCTAAATGAGGTTACTGTAATTTTGTTGTCTACAAACTCTCAAAATCCGAGCCAGCTTTGGCCAAAACTTGGCTCGGGTTTTTGAAATATTGGGTTTTAGGCCTTTGAAATACCTTAAAATCCGAGCCAAGTTTTGCTAAAATACGTTTTAATCGCCGTTTTACGCATTTAACCCCTCATTTTCCCTGTACTTCATAGCCCTCCCCACTATCGGGCGGCGTGTCTTAAGATCGTTGTATAATGGGGAAACCGGTTTCGCCGAGGGTTGTAATTATTTCCAAACACTATATATTGATGAAAACTAACAGCGAAAAATAAAAAAATCCATGGGAAAATTGGTGACCATCTTATTTAGTTTTTCCCCTAATTTCTTCAACCTTTCTTCATACGGAAGATTTCTAATATTATGGATCATTTTTGTCATTCTACGTTGTACTCTCTCCAATGAATCTATGTCCATTCTGTAATAAGGACACCAAAATTGAACAGCATTAATCCATATTGGGTCTCACTAATGACAAGTAAAGTTTTAAAATAACATCAGCAGTTCTGTTACTCACACTCCTAGGGACACTCAGGGACGTTATTGCCTTACTAATTTGCGTAGTTTTTTCTCAGAGGTATATGAAGCAGTAGATAATGACAAGTCATATGATATAATATACAGTATTTAGATTTCAGTAAAGCTTTCGACAGAGTCCCCCATGAGAGATTTATGAGAAAGGTTGAGGCGCATGGAATAGGTGGGGCGTTGTTGGGATGGATTAGGTCATGGCTAATTGGTAGGAAGCAGAGAGTCGGCGTAAATGGTACGAAGTCAGAATGGGGAGCAGTCAAAAGTGGTGTCCCCCAGGGATCTGTATTAGGTCCTCTGTTGTTTGTTATATACATAAATGACCTTGATTTAGGTATAACTAGTACCGTAGGATAAGTAAATTTGCAGACGATACCAAAATGGAGAGAACAATTGATTCAGATAGAGATATAGAGTGCCTCCAAAGGGATCTAGATACCTTACACGAATGGTCAGTAAATTGGCAGATGAAGTTTAACATTGACAAATGCAAGGTATTAAAGATAGGGAAGATGCATACAAATGTTAAATATAAATTAGCTAATATGGAATTAGAAAACTCTAATTGTGAGAAAGATCTAGGTGTGTTTGTTAGCAAAGATTTGAAGCCTAGACAACGGTGTATAAGCGTTCAAAACAAGGCAAACAGGATTCTCGGGTTCATCTCTAGGAGTGTGAGTAACAACTGCTGATGTTATCTTAAAACTTTACTTGTCATTTACTGTGAGACCCCATATGGATTATGCTGTTCAATTTTGGTGTTCTTATTACAGAATGGACATAGATTCATTGGAGAGAGTACAACGTAGAATGACAAAAATTATCCATAATATTAGAAATCTTCCGTATAAAGAAAGGTTGAAGAAATTAGGCTTACCCGGTACATTCGTTAGAGAGACGCAGAGTTAGAGGGGATATGATAGAGGTGTTCAAGTGGGTTAGTGGGATTAACAAAGGGGACATGACAAATGTACTAAAGCTCAGTGATAGCGAAAGAACTCGTACCAATGGTTTCAAATTAGATAAATTTTGTTTCAGAAAAGATATAGGCAAATATTGGTTTGGTAACAGAGTTGTAGATGGGTGGAATGGACTACCAAGTGCTATAGTGGGATTAAAAACGATAGGGAGCTTTAAGATAAAATTGGATAAGCATATGGACGAGAAGGGTTGGGTGTGAAGGGGGATCAGCAGGGTTGGGCCAATCAGCGCTCTGCAGACCCCCGTAATCCTGCGTTAATCTCTAACCGTTTTGGTAAGATGATCCTCAGGGTATTAGATTGTGGAGCCTATAATTGGACTTTGTAATTGGGGTTGTGTGGGACAGGGATCTGCCTTGCTTAGGCCAATCGGCTTTCTGCAGACTCCCATTTTCTTATGTTCTTATGTTCCTAGATATGAACCCGAGAATCCTGTTTGCCTTGTTACAAATGCTTATACATTGTTTTCTAGGCTTCAAATCATTCCTAACAAACACACCTAGATCTTTCTCACAGTCTGAGTTTTCTAATTCCATATTAGCTAGTTTATATTTAAAATTTGTATGCATCTTCCCTATCTTTAATACCTTGCATTTGTCAATGTTAAACTTCATCTGCCATTTTACTGACCATTTGTGTAAGGTATCTAGATCCCTTTGCAGACACTCTATATCTCTAACTGAATCAATTTTTCTCCCCATTTTGGTATCGTCTGCAAATTTACTTATCCTACTAGTTATACCTAAATCAAGGTCATTTATGTATATAATAAACAACAGAGGACCTAATACAGATCCCTGGGGGACACCACTCTTGACTGATCCCCATTCTGACTTAGTACCATTTATGCTGACTCTCTGCTTCCTACCTTATTAGCCATGACCTAATCCATCCTAACAACGCCCCACCTATTCCATGTGCCTCAACCTATCTCATCAATCTCTCATGAGGGACTCTGTCGAAAGCTTTACTGAAATCTAAATATATAATATCGTATGCCTTGTCATTATCTACTGCTTCATATACCTCTGAGAAAAAACTAAGCAAATTAGTAAGGCAAGAACGTCCCTGAGTGAATCCATGCTGAGAAGAATTATAATAATAATAATAATAATATAATAATAATATTTATTCAGTCAGCAATTTACAGAGTTGGTACCACATAGTTTGTTACAAATATGACATGTACCAGCCTTGCATAATTCCAACTAAGGATAGCCCAATAAGGCCGTTAGGCGTATTTCCATTGGGGTCCTAATTGATTAAGTTAAATGTTTCTAAGTGGTTTCTCATTTTCCTAGCAATAATTGACTCTAGTAACTTTCCTATGATTGAAGTGAGACTAATGGGACGGTAATTGGATGCTATTGATTTATCACCCTTTTTGAAAATCGGAACTACATTTGCAAGCTTCCAAGCTTCTGGAACTATACCTGTTTCTAATGAATTGTTAAAAAGAAATGTTAATAGGTAACTTAACTCATCTCTGCATTCTTTTAATACTCTAGCATATACCTCATCGGGACCAGGCGATTTCTGAGGTTTCAGTCTGTCAATTTCCTTAAGCACATCATTTCTACTTATAGTAACCGTACTTAACCTACTTAACGTACTTAACCTAACAGGGGTGTGTGATGTCCCCGTGGTTGTTTACTGTATATATGGATGGAGTTATGAAAGAAATACTATCAAGAGCAGTGGATGTTGGTGTATTGCTGAAAAGGGAGGGAATTGAGTGGAAGCTACCTATACTGCTGTTTGCGGATGATACAGTTCTGATGAGTGATAATGAATGGGAGTTGCAGGGTCTGGTAAATGAGTTTGGAACAGTGTGCGAAAAACGGAATTTGAAGGTAAATACGGGGAAGAGCAAGGTTATGGTCTTCGAAAGGGGTGAAGTCACAGAGTGTGAGGTGAAGCTGAACGGTCAGGCTATGGAGATCGTCAACTCTTTTAAGTATCTGGGCAGTGTGTTGAGTAAAGATGGGACTATGGATGAAGAGGTGCGGGAGAGGGTACAACAGGGGAAGAGGGTTGTAGGAACGCTAAAAGCAGTAACAAGAAATAGGGTGGTCAGTATGGAAGTGAAGAAGTCCTTGCATGACAGTGTGGTAATCCCGACACTGACTTACGGAAGCGAAGCATGGACGTTGGTTGAGAGACTCAGACCAAGAGTGAGAGCAGTGGAAATGAATTACTTAAGGAGTGCGTGCGGAGTTACATGGAGGGATAGACAGACTAATGAGGAAGTAAGAAGGAGGTGTGGTGTGGAGGTAGATGTGCTGGAAAGTGTGAAAAGGAACAACTTGAGATGGTTCGGCCATATGGAACGTATGGAAAGCGAGAGAATGACTAAGAGGGTGTACGAGAGCGAGGTGGAGGGACAGAGGGGGAGAGGTAGACCGAATATGAGGTGGAAGGATGGAGTGAGGAACTACATGAACGAAGGCGGTGCTGGTTGGGGGGAGGGGCGTCGACTGACTGGGGACAGAGGTGCATGGGGGCGGTTCGTTCGTGGCCACCCCTTCGGGGATCACGGCGTCAGGCAATAGATAGATAGATAGACTTAACCTATTTTCTATACTATCGCTATATACCTTACGGACTTCTGGAATCTGTGCCAAATTTTCATTAGTGAAAACGGATAGAAACTGACTATTTAATGTACTGCACATTTCTAAATAATTTTCTGTCATTTCTCCTATCGAAGTTTTAAGGGGGCCTATTTTATCTCTAACTTTAGATTTATATAGCTGGTAAAAAGCCTTAGGGTTATTTTTTGAGTATTGGCTATCCTGATTTCATAATTTCTTTTGTCTGTCCTTATACCTTTTTTAACCTCTCTTGATAGATTCTGATAGTAAGCAAGTAGGTGAATTTCGCCTTTCTTAATTTTTCGATATATTCCTCTCTTTTTTCCTAGAAGGTCTAATAGTCTATTATTCATCCATTTGGGTTGGTTCTGTGTTGATCTAAATTTTCTTTTGGGGATATATTTATTTTGCGCATTGTGGAGTGAAGAAATAAAATTATTATATGTAGCTGTCAAATTATCCTGAGTTAAGACAGGTATCTGAGAGAGATAATAATAATAATAATAATAGTTCTTAAAGCTAGCGCATGCTAAGCTAGCTAAGGATAGCTCAATAAGGCCGATTAGGCGTATTTCCATTGGGGTCCTGTACTACTACCCCATCCCTTTGCTCATGAGGGATGGTAACGACTCAGTGCTTGTGAAAAATCTTTAGTGCGCCGAGCCTGGGCGCGAACCCGGGCCTTCTGGGTGGAAGTCCGAGACGCTAGTCACTACACCAAGCGAGAGTATGTTCATTAGCGCACCTGGGTCCACTTAATAGTTTAACCATAGGATCGACTCTTAAGGCTCTTCTTAATCCACCATAATTGGCTTTTCTGAAATCTGGGATAAGTGTCGTATTCTCTTTAGCCTTTCCTGTCCATTGTATGTTAAAATAAATTGATTTATGATCACTATTTCCTAGTTGGTCTCCTATCTCTACATTATTTATCATTTGTTCATTATTACTGAGAACTAAATCGAGGATATTATTACCTCTAGTAGGCGAGTCTATGAATTGAAATAAAAAACTATCCTGTACCGCCTCAATAAACTCTTTTGAATCTGAGTCGCCGATTTGATGCTGCCAATCAATATTCGGAAAATTAAAATCCCCCATAATACACACATTGCTAAACCTTGATGCTATTTTCACTTCCTGCCATAAAACTGTACCTTCGTTTCTACTCATATTTGGTGGTCTATAAATAACTCCAATAATTATGGTCTCACTACCTTCGCTAACCTCTACCCAAACACTTTCGTTAGATCAGTATTTAGTCTAATACCTGATTTAATACAGCTTTTTAAAGAACTCCTGACAAACACTGCTATTCCGCCGCCCCTCCTACTTGTTCGGTCGCGTTTAAACAAACTATATCCTGGTATATGGAATTCTGCTAAAAAATGTCTTGATTCTGTATTAATCCATGTTTCAGTCAGTGCTATAATGTCTATATTTTCGTTGCTAACAAGTGCTCTAAGTTCATCCATTTTGTTACATAAACTCCTACAGTTTGTATAATATAATCGCAATGAATTTATTTTACTGGTATCGGATTTACCTTTATTTCTAACTGAATTCCCATCTTCTGTTATACCTTCAATATTTCTACTACTGTAGCAGTACAATTAAAATCCTGTGACTGATATTTTCTATTCGTATCTGATGTACCAGTACGGCAATTTACCCTATCTAGACAATTATTCTTACTCATATTCTCAGGCTTTATTTTCAGCGAAACCCCGCGACAATCGTATCTATTGACCTAGCTAAATTTGCCACCCCTAGCCGAGAAAGATGAACCCCGTCCTGTGCGTACAACTGATTTTTACCATAGAAACGGGTCCAGTTATCAAGGAATGGTATTGCATTTGCATTGCAGTATTTTTCCAGCCGACAATTGATACCAATTGCCCTAGATGACCATTCCTTGCTGACCCCTCCGTGGCAAGATACTGTGTACTACAGGTATGCCTCCCTTCCTCCTAACTTTATCTAACACCTCCCTGTACTGCCGAAGCAGTACTTCCGTCCTACCTTTACCAACATCATTGCTCCCTGTACTGAGACAGATAATGGGGCTATCTCCAATATCTTTCATGATGTAATCAATTTCCTCTAACACCTTCCCAACCCCGGCACCAGGCAGACAGACAAGCTTCCTAATATCAGTACAGGTGGACCTAACTAAGTGTCTGACCATGGAGTCCCCAACAATTGAGAAGGACTTGCCTCTCCTTGTCGATGACTTGGTAGCAGCTGCGGCAGCGGCAGAAACTCCTGGGGCAGCAGTTGAAGGTACCGTACTCCTGGGGGGGCAGCAGTCATAGCATTCCCTGTGTTTGGAAGCAACTTACTTACCTTTCTCCTGGTTTCCTCGCCGAAGGAAACATTCGCAGCCTCACCATCACATTCGTCATCCAAGGTGATGAACTTGTTGCTGAGGGCAACTGGCCGCCGTAGAAATTTGCAGGTTGTTGCACTTGTTGGAACGACTGTCCAGGGAGCATCACGATCCCTAACAGCGGTTGCACTATCCTCACTTTTCTTGTCAGCCAAAGTCAGCTTTAAGGCCAAATTCTCGTCTTTGAGAGACTGCACCTCTCTTACAGTTTCTTACAGTAGATCCTCTGGAAAAAGGCAAACTATGCCTGTGTATCCAGCTCAGTACCAGTACTTGCACTGCTGCGGTCGTTCACGGTGTTGGCGGCGGCGGTAGCAGACGCAACATTTTTACTATTCTGTATTTTTGTTTTATAATCAAACTTCAAATCTTGTCTTCCCCATGCTTTATCAAGATTACTTTCAAACTCCCTTATTGATTCGGAATCGACTACATACTGGGGGCAGTGCGTTCCACTCATTTACCACTCTATCACAAAATGAGTTCTTTGCCTTCTCAAGCCTATTTCTTTCTTTGTAAATTTTCTTAGAGTGTCCTCTCGTTCTTGTTCCCTCCCGCATCAAGAAGATACCTTCACACACATCCTCATCGTACTTTCCTGACACTATCTTAAAAGTCTCTATCATATCCCCTCTCTTTCTCCTATATGCCAGTGTCGGAAGCCCCAGTGTCCTCAACCTCTGCTCATAGCCCGCGTTCTCTCTCTCCACATTATCCAGCCTTTCTTGCAAAGCAAGACAAAACTGGAGAATATGAGAGGAGGTAGCAATCTCGTCAACACCAGCCATTTAAGAAAGCGTTAACACTATCACCACACTATGGGCAAAGATAATTCACTGGGAGTCACTAGGGACAGGTCCTCACTCAGCAAAGGTCAGGCAGGTCCATGGCAGGTCCATGGCCTGTCAGACCCCCTATAGCCTACTAGGCTAGCCTATTATTAAAAAATACCAGACAAAACTTTTGGACCAATTAGGCCTATAAAGAAACTTGTACACAGTTTGGTCGTAACTCTAACCAGGCTAAGGACGCCCTGGATCAGTTTTTATATATTAATTATCAGTACAAAAATTATGCCATCCATAGGCCTAGCCGCCTAGTCAGTCCAGGTATGAGGCTTCACTGATTGACCATCTCACAACCAACTCCAAAATATTCCATTCCTAGACCTATATCCAGAAAAAGAAGGTGGGTAGACCCAGTATTGGCCCACTGAAGTCTTCCACAGGTAACAGCCTAAGAACACAGCCTAAGAACACAGCCTAAAGAACAAACCATACGAAGAGCGTCTTAGAGAATTAAATCTATTTCCTTTAACCCAGCGCAGATTAAGAGGCGACTTAATTCAAGTGTTCAAAATCATCAAAGGCATCGACAATATGAACTGTAGTAAGTACTTCACTATCGACCAATCTAATTACACGCGGGGAAACGGTTGCAAAATTATTGGTAAATCTTTTAACTCGCACGAATCTAAGAATTTCTTCTTCAATCGAGTTGTCAACTTGTGGAATGGGCTTCCCCGAGACGTTATAGACTGCAGCACCGTTGATTCATTTAAATTCCGCCTAGACAAATATCTCGCATCAAACCCGCGACTGACTGCGTTTGTAAATGAATAACTTTATCCTCCCCTCAGTTACTAACCCATATGTCCCCTACTAACTTCCTAGTCCTGCCACGTTAGTGGCAGGGCAGTAGTTCCCTTTCCAATGTTCCCTTACCCACTCTAAACCACTGTTTGGACACTTGATCCTCAGTGTTTTGGAGGACAAGCAACCTAGAAGGGTCACTAGACCTGTTGTTGCTTGATTTCCTTTGTACTCCTTTGTAACATCATTCACGATGCAGGGGCTATGGCTGAACAGTCTGAACTGTTTGTGTCCTCCTTTGCCAGTGTTTTTTCAACATCTGCTCCCACCTCCCCTGCCTCACATCAGGTAACAGACAGTATAATTCCAGATATCAATATTAATCTTAATGATTTTATATCTGTTCTCAACAAACTTGATTCGTCCTCATCGATGGGTCCAGACGGTATCCACGCCCACCTACTCAAATCCTGTGTCCATACCCTTGCAATCTTGCATATCCTCTTTTGCTGATATACCGTGGCCGTGCCTCATTAGTCTCACTCTCTGGAACCCTCCCTTCTGCCTGGAAGAATTCCTCAGTTATACCCATTTTTAAAAAGGGTTCTCACTACAATCCACTAGGCTATATGTATAGAGTATAGACCAATCTCTCTAGACTCTAACTTCCATTTGTTCAAAGTCCTTGGAATGTATAACTAAATTTATTTATGAATATCTTGACTCTAACAATCTTCTCAATAAGGACCAATTTGGATTCATACCAGGCAGATCATCTGAGGACCAACTCCTTACTTACAAGGACATCATCAAATGGATGGACCAGGGTTATAATGTTGACTTGATCCTGTTTGACTATTCCAAGGCCTTTGACGTGGTTAATCATGACATTCTGATCACCAAACTTTATAGCCTGGGAATTAGGGGTAAGATACTGGACTGGATTAGGGACTTTCTCCATAACTGTATTATGCATGTCAAAGTAAATAATAATTTTAGTTCTTTCAGGGATGTGCTTAGCGGAGTCCCTCAATGCTCTGTCCTTGGTCAAGTTGGTCCCCTGCTTTTCCTCATATTTATCAATTATATTACTCGTAATATTAACTCGTCCACCAAAATATATGCTGATGATCTGAAACTGTATGTAAAAATCAAATATGATAACCTCTTAAATTTTCTTAATTGTACCGGTATGTTTGCTTGCCAGTCTGATATAAACGTGCTTGCTAAGGTCTCTAAATCCTGGGGCCTAACGATGAACCCAGATAAATGTGTCCACCTAAGATTTTGTAGGAAAGAAATTGATTGGGATGACGTGGGTCATTCTGGCAGATACTATCTTGACAACTCCTTAATCCCTATTAGAGACACTGTATCCGATCTATGAATTTTAATCGATTCCTCCCTCAAGTTTCATACACACATCTCTAATATTGTCCACAAGGCTGGAGGACTCTCCCATAGTATCCTAAGGTCAACTGTCAACCGGGATGCCTCCTTTATGATGCCACTATTTATTTCCCATATTAGAATATTCTTCCTCTCTGTGGAACCTTGGGTATTTGGGGGACCTAAGACTACTGGAGTCTGTTCAGAGACGCTGGACTAAATCTATTGGGGGTCTCGAGAATCTTGATTATGGTGAAAGATTGAGGATATTAAACCTATTTTCCATTAAGGGTAGACTTCTTAGGCATGACATAATTAAGTACTGGCAAATATTTCACGGTCTCTGCTCAATTACTCCTGAAGATGTTTTTGATCGTCCCCAATATTTTGCAACCAGGGGTCACCCATATAAAATTGCTCACTCGAGATGCCAGCTTGAAATAAGAAATTTTGTTTTTAATCTTAGATATGCGTCTCTGTGGAACTCTTTGCCCACAGATTTGGTATCCCTGACTAACCTGTTATCTTTCAAGGCTGCCCTTTCCGACTATCTTGCAGTAGTTTTATATGAATATTCATGATTTTGTTCTCGATGTCACACCTTCTGGCCTCCTCAACCACTTATACTTGTACCTTGTTTGTTAACTTACGGTAGCTGCTTATGATGCACTTTCCAGTCCATAGATCTCTATCCTTTCCTGTTTTTACCACAAACTATAAACTATCTTTGGGCTGGCGCATCAGCAGTGTGTGGCTTCCGTGGACCCTGACCTACTACTTAGCTCTGGGGTCTGGGAAGCCCACCAGGTAAGAATACAAGGTAAGATGTAAATGTAAGGGTCATTTTGGTAAATGTTTATCACCAACCAGTGACGAGTTTTTCTGGTTATTTTTTGTTGTTTTTTGTTTTTTCGGTAACATTCAAGACAGCTAGAGCCGCCTTATTTACCAAGTTTCTTTATATATTTTCCAGGGAATATAGTGTTTAATTGTTGTTTATCATGGTTTGAGTGGAGGATTTGCATTAACTTACCCATTATTAATTAATCTGAAGATACTCCGTCAAATGGCGCCATTTATTGGGTGAATCGCGCTTTTACAGTAGGTAAGGAAAATTGTGGGGAGGCCATGCACGCTTCCAAAAGTACAAATATATTATATTAGATTAGATTAACCTAACCTAACCCTAATATAATATAATATAGTTTTTGTGAGTAACGTTCAAGCCATTTATTGGGTGAATCGCACTCACCGCATCTTTCAAAACAAGAAGAAGAGGACCCAGGTCGAAGGATTCATTGGGTGTAATGCTTTGTTTACGTTCGGGACATTATTTTCGTGTTATTTTTCGGTGTAATCGGGTTTTTTCAAGTGTCGATAACGAAATTCCTCCATGTGGACTATAATGAGAAAAATATGGCGAGTCTATTGGTCCCTATTTTCCCTAATAAATTATTTCTAATAAGGCGGCGAAAGAGGTCTTGAATGTTATCGTTTTTTCTTTGATACACATTGTTGTTTAATACCAAGGACTGTCGCATTTTACTATTTTCCCATTATCCATCAATCTTAAAACACGGCCCCCCGATAGTGGGGAGGGCTATGAAGATCAGGGAAATTGCGGGGTAAAAGGCGTAAATAAAGGGGTAATATTGGAAGAACTCTGAAAATACAATATTGAAAAGTAACAAAACCTGAAAATGGAAAAACCCGAGGCAAGTTTTGACCAAACTTGGCTCGGGTTTTTCAATTTTTCAGAGTCCAAAATCACAGTAACCTCATTTCGAAAGTTGGCTCGGGTTTTTTTGTTTTTCAACGTGGATAAAGCCAGTAAGAATGTGGTTAATATTAGCCTAACCTAACCTAACCTAGTATAATGGGTAGGGGCTGCCGCCCCCACACCCCCGCTAAATCCATGAAATCCGAGCCAAGTTTTGTCATTAACCTAACCAAATAACCTAACCTAACCTAACCTAGTATTATGGGGTTAACATTAGCCTAGCCTAACCTAACCTAGTATTATGGGTGGAGGCTGCTGCCCCCACACCCCCGCTAAATCCCTTAAATCCGAGCCAACTTTTGCCAAAAAAAACGAGCCAACTTTTGAAATGAGATTACTGTGATTTTGGACTCTGAAAAATTGAAAAACCCGAGCCAAGTTTGGTCAAAACTTGCCTCGGGTTTTTCTATTTTCAGGTTTTGTTACTTTTCATCCCCTTCGGGGATCACGGCATCAGGCAATAGATAGAGATAGATAGTTACTTTTCAATATTGTATTTTCAGAGTTCTTCCAATATTACCCCTTTATTTACGGCTTTTACCCCGCAATTTCCCTGATATTCATAGCCCTCCCCACTATCGGGGGCCGTGTCTTAAGATTGATGGATAGGCTAATGGGAAAATAGTAAAATGCGACAGTCCTTGGTATTAACCCACTAGACCCGGTTGGGCTCTGAGGCACCCATAACAAATACCCCCCGCGGAACCCGGTAGGGCTCTGAGGCTCCGGCAGCTTGAAAGCCTGTAAGCTTGGTGTGCGAGGCGTCCGTCCAACGCATGTAAACAACAGCTGGTTGGACCGACGCCGCGCATCTCCGACCACAAGAAGGAGAGGCGTCCTTGTTCGTGTGTGGCTGTGTGTTATTGTTAAGTAGTGAAAAGTACTGATAAGTGGCTGATATCGCCACAAAGTTCTCTCACGGAAATCATCATCACAACTGAACCAGTTGACTTAGAGAGCTCTACTCAACGTCATTCTACAGGTACGAAACACATCAACGCTTGGGGATGCGCGGGAATGCGGAAGCAGTCAAAATAACAAAGATATGGTAGCCTAGGCATAGATGTTTTTTCGGCCAAAACCCCCGGGTTTCGGGGAAATTATAGAATACAATAGCCGGGGCTGGAGGGTTAAACAACACTGTATATCAAAGAAAAAAACATCTTCAGACTGATCCGGTAAATAAAAATACCAAAGTACTGTACAACAAATTACCTGAAAAACTCGTAGCACATACCACCACAACCTCCATGTTAGGGTTCCATCTTCAAACTGAGCCCGCCCGGACCGGCGAGGGGCGTGACGTGACGACTGAAAGACTGTGTGATTGGTTGATAATTTGATGGAAGGCTGTGATTGGTTCATGCTATGGTTCATGATTCCTAAAAAGACCGCTAGGTGTAGTGACGTTCGACTGAAAGACTGAGGGTAAGAGCTCCCGAAAGACAGCCATTGTGTACTATTGCGCCGCGGCCATCGACAGGGAGGTATTTTTTACAGTTTCTCGTATTTCACTTATAGCGAATTTGCGACGGTAAGTACATAAACACCAACAAAGTATCGTTCATGAAAGTGATAACACACTAATAATCATCGATGGGGCCAGTCACTGGTTGGTCGGTAACTCTTACCGTCATTTTAAATTGAAACTTTGAAAGCAGTGTAGGCCTAAAGCATTAGCCTAGTTACATAGTAACCTAGGCTAGTACCGACTGTCTGTACCGTACTACTTAGTAGGCTAGGCCTATTGCCAATTTGCCTAGGCCTGTAAAAATATGATTTGAGTTTTTACATTATACTGTAGGGTCTAGCTAGATTTTTGGTAAATACTAGGCTACGGTTACTACACTAGGAAACAAGTAGGCTAATGGCTCTTCATCCGACTCCTCAAATAGCTGTTATGAACCTTTGAACTGCTTAGGCTAAGGCTAGGCCTAGGCTATACTATAAAAGAATTAAAAAGTAGAATAAATTAATTTCAAGATAGGCTAGCCTAGCTTTGAAAATTTAAGGCCATATTTGATGTATCGAAGTGTACTTGTATACTAGGCTACCTGTTTAAATGTTAGCAAAGTAAAATGATGGGGGTGAAAATCGATTGGTTACAGTTTTGAAAGACCCTTATGATCAGTGGTACGGTATGTACAGAAGAATGAATGAATACTGTACATAGGAATAGGATATTAGGCTAACCATTAATATATAAGGGTACATATAATGTATTCACTAGGCTATAAATAGGCCATAGCTGATAATAGCTCTAGATCTCTAATATCTTATAGCTCAACAAGGATGAGAGCAAATCGAGCTGACATTTATACTGTTTGGGAAGAGTCAATCAAGAAATAGGTGTGGATGTTTACAGCCCGTTTTCTCTAGCCCTTTTTAAAGATACAAGAGGTTGGGGGGCAAGATTTCACGCCTACCTTTAGTGAATAGACTTTAGATGTACGGTAACATTTTATCATGTTTTTCCACTCTTGCCACGTGTCTTTGGGTCCTTGTGTTGAGACAGCTTTGCATGAATATAACCACAAGCAGGATGTCAAACAAGCCAGGTCCATTAATTTTAGTATATATTGTTATATATGTGGAGTATATTATGGTTTATAGATAGTTCAACTGTTCAAATTTAGGGTAAAAATTTACCTATGGTCCCGTTAAAATATCCTCAAGTAACCTATTAAAAACTGGGAAAATATCAAGGAAACCGACCACCTTTTATTTTGTGATTTTTTGTTTTGGTTTTAGCTAGTTTTCATCATTATACAGTGGTTGTCATTAATTAGAATCTCTGGAAAAAAGTTTTCCCCATTATCCAACAATCTTAAGATACGGACCCCGATAGTGGGGAGGGCTATGAAGTACAGGGAAATTGAGGGGTAAAAGACGAAAATAAGGGGTAATATTAGCCTAACCTAACAACCTTACCTAACCTAACCTAGTATATTAGGTGGGGGCTGCCGCCCCCACACCCCCGCTGGTTTGGTGTTTGATTAATAAAAGGTTGACGATCGCCAAAAAAACTTTAATGAAGTCTACGGTATTTACTCCGCAATCTTCAGCTTTAACAGGAGGTAAATATTAACTTTTTCAAAGTAATTGAAAACGTTTTTCTGGAGATTCTAATTAATGACAACCACTGTATAATGATGAAAACTAGCTAAAAAAAAAATAAATCACAAAATAAAAGGTGGTCGGTTTCCTTGATATACAGTATACCAAAAACTGTTCAGGGGACTGGTTAGAACTTGTAGGATGTTTAATTGAAGGTCGGAAATCCGTATATCCCCCCTAGGGATCCTGTCCTTGCTTTAAACAGCAGTTTAGATCCCCATCCTCCATCATAGAAAAGTTCTCTAGCTGGTTTTTCCTTCCCTCTGTAATATGACAGCGTGGCTTTGTTTTCTACCCCTTCCCTCCACTTTCTTCTTCCCTCCTCTTTTATCCCTTTCTCTATCTCTCTGATACATCCTCTCCCATTTTCCATTATGTCCCAATCCTCTCTCCCATTTAGTCTTCTAAATTCCCCTCCCACATGGTCCTGTTTTATATTTATCCTTCCCAGCCTTCTTTTGCACTCTGTTCCATCTACTTTCCTCGCTCGCCCATCTGTATACCTTCTTTGGCCACCTATTTTCCTCCATCCCCTCTAGCCTCACTTTGTACTTCCCTTTTGCTTTCCCTATCCTTTCTTCAAACGTATTCCACCCCATCTCTCCTCGGATTGCTTCTTGTGCTACGTATTTATTTGCCCCCAATCCCGTCCTTCCGATTTTATTCTGTTTCGTTTCTAATTTCCACGTTTCTGCCTCTGTCGTTTCCACCGCCTCCATGCCGTACATAATTGCAGGTACTCCTAGTCCTTTCCACAGCCCGCGCACTATTTCATAGCTATTCGCTCTTAATCTTGTCGCGCTCCATAATCTCCCATGCCATTGTTGCATTTGTCCAATCTTTTCGCTTTTCGCCTTTTCAAACCCTTTCTCTGTAATTGTTACCCCCAGGTATTTATATTCTCTTGTCTTCTTCATTCTGCTTCCTTCCAGTGTCCATTCCTCGTCCTCTTGGAGCTGTCCATTCATTTTCATTACTTGGCTCTTTTCTTTACTGAATCTTACCTCTAATTCCTCTCCGAATCTCGTTGCTTCCTCTAGCAGTCTCTGCAACCCTCTTCCTGTTTCTGCCATCAGAAGTACATCGTCAGCGAATAGGAGTACCCCCAGTCTTTCCTTGTTTATCTGGATCCCCTCCCCCACTCTTTTTATCCTCTGTGTCATTTCTTCCATATAGAGCGCAAATAATAACGGCGATAGCACACACCCCTGCCTTACTCCCCTCTTGCTTTCTACCCATCCCGTTTCTATACTTCCTAGCGCGTACTTTGCCTTTGTTCCCTGGTACATCGATGTTATGTGATATACTTTTCTGGTATTCCACTCCTTGCCATTATTTTCCACAGCATTTCCCTGTTTACTCTATCATATGCTTTTTCTATATCCAGGAATGCACAGTAACCTGTTTTCTTCCCTCTTTTCATTTTCCCTACCACTTCGCTTAGTATATAGATATTATCTGTCCCCCTCCTGTCTCTTCTGAACCGATTTTGCTTGTCACTTATTCCGTTTCCCTCTATGGCTCTATTCATTCTTTCCTTCAATATCCCGCAGAAGAGTTTCCCTATTGTGTTTGTCACTGTCACTGGCCTGTAGCTTTTCATTTCCTTTTTACTCTTGTACCCTCCTTTATGTAATAGCGTTACTCTCGCTTCATTCCATCTTTCTGGGACTCTCTCATTTCCCAGTACCTCATTAAACATTTTCTTCAGCCTTCTTTCCATTTCTTCCCCCCCCCCCCCCCCTCTATGTACATTTCATTTGGTATCCCATCCGGGCCGGTCGCCTTTCCCTTTTTTAGCGCTTTGATCCCTCTCCTTACTTCTTCGATTGTGAGTTCCATTTCCATCTTATCTTGTTCCGGTAGTCTTCTCTCTCTCATTTCCAAGTTCCATTCCCTCCCCTCCCCTTGTTCATTTACCCCCCTCTATTTCCTCCCAGTATCGTTTTATTTCAATTTTTATTTCTTCTGTCTTTATTCTATCTCCCACTATTAGTTCCACTCTTTCTTCCTCTCTACCGGTCTCACCTCTTAACATCCTATACCACTCCATTTGTCCCTCTTTCCCCTTGTTTCTGATCTTTTCTACTTCTTCTTTCTCGTGTTTAATCATTGCCTCTTGTATTAGTATTTTTACCTTCTTCTTTTTCTCCTCGTATGCCCTCACCGCTTGTCTTTCTTCTCTTTCCCTCTCTCCGCCTTCCCTCCTATTTCTCTCTATCATCTTTCTCCTTTCTCTGTTCGCATTCCTTCTTTCACTTCTTGCTTGCTTTATTTCCCTATTCCACCATGGTTTTTGTTTTCTTTTTCCTGTCCATCTTATTCTTCCTATGCTCCTTTCTGCCGCTCTATTTATGTCCATTTCTTCTATGCTCCCCTCTCTTCTTTCCCCGATTTCTTCCAGGTATCTTCTGTATTCTACCCATCTTTCACTTTTTAAATTCCATCTATTTATCCTCCACCTCGTGTTTCCTTTGTTTTGTTAACTAGTTTTCCTGTTAACAAAAGTTTAGATGTTAGTCATGTGACTTGAGCATAACTACAACTAAAAGTGCACATGAAATGTTGGTGTCAAAGAAAAGTTTAAATGTACCGTTTACTACCGTATGGTTTAGAATAATATTTATGGATGGAACTTTTGATGTTTTGTAGAAATTGCAGGTATTTTCCTTGCTTCTCCTCTGAATTGTGCCTTTACCTTGTAACCCGGAATATATCATCACTAAAACAAAATTGTGATACCTATTTTTCATTTATGCAATAGTAGGCCTATATAAAGGAAGGGTATATATTTATTAATAGATTTTATATGTTTATATTGTATGTTTATATGAACAGAGAGAGTTCTTTGACCTGAATGTTGGTTTGAAACAGGGGTGTGTGATATCCCTGTGGTTGTTTACTGTATATATAGATGGAGTCATGAAAGAAATACTATCAAGAGCAGTGGATGTTGGTGTATCGCTGAAAAGGGAGGGAATTGAGTGGAAGCTACCTATACTGCTGTTTGTGGATGATACAGTTCTGATGAGTGATAATGAATGGGAGTTGCAGGGTCAGGTAAATGAGTTTGGAACAGTGTGCGAAAAACGGAATTTGAAGGTAAATGCGGGGAAGGGCAAGGTTATGGTCTTCGAAAGGGGTGAAGTCACAGAGTGTGAGGTGAAGCTGAACGGTCAGGCTATGGAGATCGTCAACTCTTTTAAGTATCTGGGCAGTGTGTTGAGTAAAGATGGGACTATGGATGAAGAAGTTCGGGAGAGGGTACAATAGGGGAAGAGGGTTGTAGGAATGCTAAAAGCAGTAACAAGAAATAGGGTGGTCAGTATGGAAGTGAAGAAGTCCTTGCATGACAGTGTGGTAATCCCGACACTGACTTACGGAAGCGACGCATGGACGTTGGTTGAGAGACTCGGACCAAGAGTGAGAGCAGTGGAAATTAATTACTTAAGGAGTGCGTGCGGAGTTACATGGAGGGATAAACAGACTAATGAGGAAGTAAGAAGGTGTGGTGTGGAGGTAGATGTGCTGGAAAGTGTGAAAAGGAACAACTTGAGATGGTTCGGCCATATGGAACGTATGGAAAGCGAGAGAATGACTTAAGAGGGTGTATGAGAGCGAGGTGGAGGGACAGAGAGGGAGAGGTAGACCGAATGAGAGGTGGAAGGATGGAGTGAGGAAGTACATGAACGAAGGCGGTGCTGGTTGGGGGGAGGGGCGTCGACTGACTGGGGACAGAGGTGCATGGGGGCGGTTCGTTCGTGGCCACCCCTTCGGGGATCACGGCGTCAGGCAATAGATAGATATGCTTAACTGGATAGTGTATCTCAAATAGGCCTATATACATACCGTACCGTACATACACTTTAATGACTGATCCATAAAAATTATAGTTTCAGTCCATGCCCTAATGGTGAGACTCCAGGCAGCCCTGTTCTGGGGTGCCTCAATCTAGTTGTCAAATTTAAGATCAGATCCCACATCTTTCTAGGTCTACCTGTCTACATAGCTCCCTCCATGTTCACAAACTTGTACGGTAGCTCTTCTAACTTTGATCATCCATCCTCTATGTATTATACGGTAATGTAAAACCAACCAAACCTGCTTGTTTGCGTCTCTTCATTACTGATCCTAAATACCGGTACCGGTACAGCTGTACTCAACCCCTGCCTTAGCTCCTCGTAAGTTTCTGTAGGCCTACCTTGTTTTTCATATTAACTTCACATATCTACCGGTATCTCGCCATTCTCATTTTATGATTTATTATAGGCTAAGTTTAAAAAAGGTCCTCAGTGAGTAGTGTCCAGAGGGGAGAGTGCTAATGCTGTACAGTACTGTGCAATTACTGCAGCCCCTCAATTTTCCCTTCATAATTGCCGAGGGGCACAAGGCCTTGGGTGGGGCTCTGGTTTCCCGGGCGTTTCCGCACCCTCCTCAGCTCCCCGCCTTGGAGTGGCTTCGGTCACCTGGGGCTTTATTAGTGGCAAGCAGGGAGGGTTTTGTGGGAGTGCTCGGTTATGGCCTTGGTCTTGCTCGGGACCTTGGGAATGCTTAGCCAGACAGCCTGTTTTGTTAAATGGTTACAAAACATGGACACTCAACAGTGACTTGAAAACTGAAAAGACACATCAACTCCGCAGGATCAGGCATCATTTGTGTGTAAATAAATTTGTCTTGTACAGTTGGTCCTTCGGTAACGCGGCCAATATGTTCTGGTTACCTCCCGTGTTAGCAAAATCCGCGTTACCGAACCCATATGTTTACATGTTAAAGGTACTGTACCTTGGTGTTCTGGGGATTTCCACAAAGTCCACTTTTTCTCCATAGAAGCCTATGTTATAATAATTAAATCAATTATGAAGGTTATTTGACATGTGCAATGAGTTGATTTGCCCATTGCAACAACTCTTACCTCTGAATAAATATTTCGTTTAGGCTAGGCAGCTAGGCTAAGGAGAGAGAGTCACAGCAGTAGCCGACATTTTTCGATCGAAGCTCTGAAATCCCTCCATCATATTTCTCACCTCACACAATAACTACACAATGTAGGGTGTTCTAGTCTTCATCCAACGCACTGCGACAACCATATTGTCATCTGGTATGCATAAACACTTGGTTAGGCCATTTATTTGCAGAGATATGAGCATTGGTAAATTATGAAAATCGTAGCTTCGGAATTCCCGCATAACTCGCCGTCTTATTATTTCTCACCTCACACAATAACTACACAATGTAGGGTGTTCTAGTCTTCACCCAACGCACACCAACGATCATATCTACCTCTGGTAGGCATAAACACTTGGTTAGGCCATATATTTGAAGAGATATGAGCTACGAAGTCGGGAGTAAAGGTTCGGAGCCCAGCTGGCCCAGCCAGTGTAAGTTTTGACCGTGTTAGCAACATTTTGGATATTTGGGGTGTACCGCGTGCCACCAAAACCGCGTTTCCAAAACACGCGTTACCGGAGGACCAACTGTACTAGGCTAATTGTATAACTCACCTAGGTCCCACCCATATAAAGATCTTGTGTTTGCCTCTGGGTGACAACCACCCGGGGCAGCCTGGAGCTGGATACCTGGGGATAGTTAGTTATGTAGAGCAGATTAACCAGACCACTGAGCTCCATACGGAACTCTCATAGGTCTGACCTCCAACGTTGGCAACCTATACTGAATATCACCAAAACTTATAAGAGCCATTGCAAGTCTGTTGATACAAAATCGCAAAAGGGCACTAGGCCTACTGCGGATCCTTCCCCCAAGTTCAGGCTCGGAAATGTGAATGTCGGTACAGTGAGAGGTAGAACAGGTGAGATTGTGGAAATGTTAGAGCGACGTAGAGTGGATGTAGGTTGTGCCCAGGAGACCCGGTGGAGAGGGGGGAGTGCGAAGGGGATTATTGGAAAAAATTGATGTTTCAATTTCATGTGGAAGGGAAATGAACACGGCACAGGAGAGGTTGGTTTCCTGGTGGCAAAGAGATGGGCACCTTGTTTGATAGGAGTTAAAAGGTTTACTAAAAGACTAATTTTGCTAAGACTGAAAGTTGGGGCGAGAGTCATAGATGTTATATCAGCAAGTAGGCTTAGGTAGAGTTGTCAAAGAGCAGTTCTGGAATGAATTAATTGGGTTGGTTGCCAGATGCAAGGAAAGGGAGGTAGTAATTATTGTGGGAGAAGACTGTGGGCATGTTGGGGCATATTTCGACGGATTTGAGGGCGTGCACGGAGGACAGGGATATAGCCAAAGGAACCTGGAAGGTGAATACATACTGGAGCACTGTGCTGCCACAGGGATGGTGATGTGTAACACCATGTTCAGGAAGAGGAAGAGCCATCTGATAATATATGAATCAGGTGGCTCCAGTAGCCAGATAGACTACTTCCTGCTAAACAAATCTGACAGGAAATGGGTTAGAGATACCAAGATCATACCAGGTAAAGAATGCATCCCCCAACACAAGCTCCTAGTGTGTGATATGTGCCTAAGCAAAGTTCCTGTGAGAAAGAAAGTACATTTGCCAAAAAGGAAAGTATGGTTGTTGGAAAAAGTGGAGTAGCCTACAGAGACAGATTCCACAACAAAATTATGGAAATTGAAAGAAGTGTGGGTGCTAGGCCAGCTGATGTTGATAGCAAATAGAACTTTATAGAATGCAGCCTCCTTGATGCTACAGACAAAGTCTGTGACAAAACAAAGGGGCCACCCGGACAAGTTCTGGTGGTGGAACAATAATGTAGAAGCCTGCAGTCAGAGAAGATGAGATGTTTCAAAGTATGGAAGGAAGGACGTGGCAGAAAGGAAGAATACGTATCCGCCAAATGTAATGCTAGAACTGAGGTCTACAGGGCAAAGAAAACCATACAGGATAACGTTATAGAACTACAGTAGTTTGTAGCACTAATACCGGTAATACCAATGGGATATACTGTATATATTAGCTAAGAATATGAGGGACTAGCAAGGATGTCGTGGGACGGTGGGTGTAAGATGCATAAATAATGGCAGTGGCATGACTGTTTACTCAGAAAACTAAATTAGAGAGGCATGGAAGGAGCATTTTGAAAGACATGCTAAATGTGGAGTTTGAATGGAACAGGGAACAGCTCAGCACTGCAGTTCCTGTACAAGGCCCTCAGCCTTTGATAGGGTACGACGCTGTTAAAAGTGCTATAGATAGAATGAAGTCCGGGAAAGCCGCTGGAAGCTCCGGCATTGTCACCGAGATGCTAAAAGCTGCTGGAGATATTGAGGTAAAATTTGTCAAACAGCTGATTAATGCTATCATAAAGGGCATTAGGAGTGTCAGTGAAGTGATGCACACAAGCCGACTTGGTTGGTTTGTACACGAGGAGAGAATGGATTATCAGAATTGGGTGAAGAAATTCCGGACTGTGAACGTAGGGGGAGCTGCGGCTAGGGGTAGACCTAGAATGACGTGGGATCAGGTACTCCTGTCCGATCTCAAAATATAGAACTTGACAACAAAGGCAGCCCTTGACAGGGCTGCCTGGAAAGCTGCCATTTAGGATGTGAGACTGTAACCATATTCTCTGTGGATAAAACCGTTTTAAAACATGTACCGGTATGTATGTATGTATAAAGGAGGAAAAAATCCTGATGCATGGCAGAAAAGTGTGATGGTAATTTTGTTTTAATTTGTTTTCTATGTGAGTGAGGGAGACAAGAAGCAGAACTGACTGTAGAGAGTGCCTCCCCCAGAGTTAAAAGAGTGACAGGGCCAAAATCAAGGGACATTCGAGCCAAAATGCCTGGACACACAGAGTTTGAAGCAATTTGAGTCATAAGAAGAGGGAAAGACTGATTCTGGGAGATAGTTCCAGAGCTCAGCTGTTGAATAGAAGAATGACTGAGAATAACATTTCGCTCTTGGGTTGGAGAGTTGCACAGAGTAGGGGTGGGATTGTGTTGCAAGATGGGTGCTACGTGCTCTACGAAGAGGGGGTGGTATACACCAAGAGAACTCTGAGTAACACTGATTATTGTAATAGCGGTAGAGACTGCAGAGAATTGGTGAGTGGACGTGAGTTAATGAAACGGAAGGCTTTGTTTTCTACTTTGTCTAGAAGTGCTGTGAGGATCCTCCCCACACGCATGAGCCTATTATTATTTTTAATTTCTTAAATAAATAAGTGTAGGCTAATCATAAGTCTAGGGTTTACCCTGATTTCAAGCACTAATAATAGAGACTAATTATAAACTAATGGACTTTTAACCCGGGAGGGAATGACGAAGGTCCTCAATTGAGTCTCTAGTGAGTTTTTTTTTTTTTTTCACAAGAAAAAAAAATCTCACTACAGACTCAATTGAGGACCTTCGCTGTTCTTGGGTTTATATGCTGAAATCTTGGTTTGCTTTACCCTAGACTTATATGACAGTTACAAAATTATATTTTTGTCTCCTATTTAAAATTATAATAGGCTCCCATTTCCACAAAAATTGGTAAAATTATGAACGGTTTGCACCATTGGACTCAGCGTGTCGTGAGGGTTCCAAAAGTATCCCCACATGTCCAAATCTATTTTTTTCCAAAAGTGCGAGATAATTTAACTTGTGACCATATCGTTGAAATCCTCTCGGAGCAGAGAGTTCCCGAAAATTAATTCAGGTGATTCCGACCTATTATAACCCCACAAAACACAAAAAAACGTTTTGGAAAATCTTAAAACGGCTCTCAAGGCCGCAAAAATGGATGGAATTAAAATCGGTTAGCGCCATTGGATTCAGAATAGTGTCTTAACTCATTATTTTTGTTTTTGCCAAAATCCTCAGGCAAAAAAGCCTTTTTTTTTTTTTTTTTTTGAGGTTGACCGAACATTTTCGATTTTCATATTTTTAGCGGTATATTCGTTTTCTTCTCGACGCGAAAAATCCAACGGCGAAAACGGATTTTAATTTCACCCATTTTTGTGGCCATGAGAGCAGTTTTAAAATTTTACAATACTTTACAAGGGCAAAACTGTGTTTTGTTTTGTGGGGTTATAATAGGCCGGAATCACCTGAATAATTTTTTGGGAACTCTCCGCTCCGAGAGGATTCCAATGATATGGTCACAAGTTGAATTATCTCACACTTTTGGAAAAAAATAGATTTGGACATGTGGGGATGCTTTTGGAATCCTCACGACACGCTGAATCCACTGGCGCAACCCGTTTTTAATTTTACCCATTTTTGTGGAAATGGGAGCCTATTATATTAAAGTTCTTAAAAATTACCTTGGTGCAAAAATAAAATGGGTGAAAACTGAGTTTGCTTTACCCTAGACTTATACTAATTATAAACTAATGGACTTTTAGTATTAATTACTATTGTTGAAATATGGGTTTGCTTTACCCTAGACTTATATAGTATAGATGCAGTATAATAGCTTCCCATTTATAATAGGCTCCCATGCCCTCATTCTTTAATTTATATTTTCCCTTCTCCCAGTTTCTCCATCCTTCCTTCCTCAATTTCTTACATCTTTGTTCATTATTTATCTCTATTTCTCCAGCCTCTTCTCCTTTCCCTCTTATTACTATTATTCATCATTCCTATTTCATTTAGGTATATTATTAGTAATATTTCTTGTTAATTCATCTTTCTCCTTTTATTTATGTTAATTATTAGTATTATTCCTCGTTCATTCTTATTATTCCTTCTCCCTTTATTTAGGTTTATTCCTTATTTTCAACCTTTTAATGTTCCTATTTTTGTATAATTATCCCTTTTTGTCTACCTCCCTTATCATTTTTTATACATCTAACATTTTCTCCACTTTTGTAATTATTATTACATTATGCTTTCCATTTATTATATTATACCAGTATAAACTTATGAAAATATATAAAGCATTTAGTTTTTAATATTTTGAGTTTTATTTGTCAGTTTTGCATATTTTCTCTATTATTGTTTCTCATTATTCCACCAGTTGTTATGCCTTTCAATAATTATATTCTACCAATATGTTTCGCAGGAAAATAATATATTGAATACATTTATATTTGTTTTATTGTCAAAATATGTGCTCCCCCACCCCCCAAATAAAATAAAGTTGCATTCAGGAGTTACAAAAAAGGTAATATATTTACCTTGAAATAAACAAACTGTACTCCATCTGAAAATTAAACATATATTGATTAGTATAAAGAGGGGGGGGGGGGTTAGGTGCACTCACACTGTGATGTGAGGGGGATGATGGTACCCAGGCAGGTGTTCGTGGTGACGACTGGGCTGTGGTTGAATGTACACCTAAATGCAAGCTAGTGCAAGAAGGTGGCCTGCAGCTGCGGTTCTCCCACGAGACACCGAGACATTAACCACTTCTTATTATCACCAACAGTCGTCAACCAACTCGAAATGGGACATTTATGTGTGATGACCGTGTGGTACTATCTATCACACAAGAACATTACAGTCATGAAATGTACCACCTCAGCTAGCTTTTCATTTGTGTGCTCTGGTGTGATATGGTTATTAGCCATATCACATTCAGAAAAAGAAACCCCAAATGAGTCGCCACAGCTGATCAGTGACTCAGTTGTGAATTAATGATGAGTGGTGTCAAGAAGTCCTTGGCATCATCACCACATGGTCAACACAACTCAGTTTAGAGAAATGACTATAAGTGGGTAATGAGTGTGTGATTGTGTTGCCACAACCACACCCTCACCACTACCATCACAGACAAATCTATCACACTACTAACTGGGTGAAGGAGAGAAATAGTCAAGCTTAAGACTTAGATTGAAAGATGACAGTTGCAGGGTACTGGAAACAGGATGCCGGCCCCTACACTGCCCCGCCTGGTCTTCCACTCTGAGAATGGAAGGGGCACTTTTGGGGTGGTTCTCAAAGCTGTAGCATTCAGGACACCAGTGCGTTGCTATTGGTCACGGTCACATAATCCAAAAATGTCTACGCTACACCTCGAAGATTACCATGATCACAGTAACCTCTAACCAGAATACAAACTTTCGTTTGGGTTAGGTTAGGGCGAGTTAAAGCATTCATAGTAAAGTTCAGAGAATGTGTAACTATGCGTATACGTTTCAGGAATAAGCCGACCCGTGGTCTTGTTCTCTTGTCAGTTAAAGGCTTGACTACCTTATGCACCCGACAGCAAGCCCCAAGACCTAGACCAGCACACAATTTAACCACCGATGTCAACCAATGTACAACAGCTTACAGACAACACCCCCCCCCAACACACCATGAATCACTCCCACCAACACCACCCTCACATCACAACAAACAGAAAAAAATAAAAAAAAAAATACACAAATAATCAAGGAAAGGGAAAATATAAAAAGGATAAGGTAAGGCTAAGGATCAGGTAAGGTAAGGATATAGAAAAAGGATAAAAAAAAAAAAGGAAAAAGTAAATAAAGAGAAAGAACTTTAAAGAAGAAAGAATAGAGAAAGCAGAGGCCAAAAAAAAAAATCAAGGAAGGGGAGAAAGAGGAGCCTAGTTGAGAGAAAAAGAGAAATTAAAGAAAGCAGAAAAAGGCAAAAAAAGAAAAAATCAAGGAAGGGGAAATGGAAAAAGTAATGAAGTAAAAGAATTTAAAGAAATAAACAAAAAGATAGAAATCAAGAAAGGTAGAGAAAGAGGAGCTAAGAAAGAAAGTAGGGAAAGAGAGAAAGCAGAGATAATAAAAAGATGAGGAAAATTGTAACAAGAAAAGAAAAGTTAAGACGACGATTCTTCTTTCTTCTTGCCGAGACGTCCATCGATCATCGCAACAACTGCAAAGAATGGAAAAATTTGTCAAGTATTTTCAATCATATAAATTTGTTTAAATATACTGTACAACTGCCAGGTGATTTTATTCGGATTAGAAAGGACCTTGTCAAAAAAGCCTAATCCAATCCCAGTACAGTAACTTCTCACTAAAAAGTTGCAGAACGTTAGTGAAAACCAACTTTAAATGAAGCTATGTTTCTACAATTTCTCATGTTATCAGACATATTAATATATAATTTGCAACTTATGAAGTATGGTTTAGCAGCTTTAAGTGAACTGTTCCCTAATTACTGAAGGTTGTCTTAAAAAAAAAAAAAAAAAAATCACGCCAAAATTATCCTACCCAAAATTTAAATTATTATAAAATGTGCACGTCAAATTCTTTTTGGCTATGCCTAAGCAATTTTATACAGCTCAGGATTTTTTTTTGGCGTCTATTACAGATCCTTCCTAATCTGAATAATATCAACTGTTAGCAGTCCCACCGGCTTCTAGTAAATAAAATATCACAGTAATCAGTGATACAAAACAATCTCAAAGACTATTGAAAATTAGTTGATCAAAATATCTTCATCAGAGTTAGGACAAGAGACTGAAACTGCACTTATGTGTGGAACACTCAGTCTTAAAATTTGATGTATGTAAACAAAAGACCACCCTTTGAGATAAATGTGTACTGTAAATTTTTTGGGTAGAAAAATGGCTGGTGCCTAAATTAAAGACCCGCTTTAGCTAGCCAAGAAAACATTGACACCTAAATAGCTCAAAAAGGTCATATTATTGGCAAATAGGGCAAAAGGTCTTAACATCGCCTAACTAATGAGGTGATCCGTCTTAGAACCTCAAAACTAATGAAGCTAAACATGGAGAGGAGTCCAGAAAAAATACCCCTTAACCCTTTCACTCATATGACGCAGAGGTTGCCAGATTAGCAATAAGAAATAGAGTTCTCTCTCTTATAATTACCTCCAAAATTAGTTTTCTGCCCACAGCTAACTCAAAAACAACTGCAGAGGTTGAAGTAACTAAACTAAAGGTTTCTAAATACCCCTGATGGTAACAAGGCTTTAAAGTATCCCTAATAGGCTCAAACTCGCGTCATATGTCGGAGAGGGTTAAATGAAAATATAATCTTAATATATTATAGGCCATTTTTTCAGATATAATGTAAAACTTGCAAACTAAACAAACCAAAATTCGGACAAAGACAATATAAAGGCAAAATAACTATCAAAATCGCTATGTGGAAACATTTACTAAAATAAAATTTAATTTAAGCAAAATAACTCCTAAAATCACTACTGGTATGTGGAAACAACGCTTACTAAAATGAAATTAATAAAATCAAGTTTCCAGTACAGTAATATATTAATCAAAGAGTTATTTCGTGTATTGGGAGGTTACTGGATTTTCAAAATTATATTGATCTAGGACAGGAAGAATCTGATTGAGTAAATGGAGATTTTTTTTTTTTTTTTTTAAACTAGACATCCTTCCCAAGCTGCTAAACTTATCTAATTGTAGCGAAAATAAAAATATATCATCAATACAGAATGGGTTAAAGTACTAATAAGTTCTATTATAATGTAAAACTTGCAAAATAAACAAACCAAAACTGGGACAAGATAAATGTAAACTAACTAATCAAAATCACTATGTACAAACAAACTAATCAAAATCACTAGGTGGCTATGTACTGTACAAACGAACTAAAACCAAAACTGGGACAAGATAAATGTAAACGAACTAATCAAAATCACTAGGTGGATATAACGCTTAATAAAATACAATTTTGAAAAAAAGAACATTATGCAACACTATGCAATAAATTAATGTAAAAGGCAGAATTTGATGCATTAGGCATTAGAGCAATACCAAAAAATATACTGAAAAAATGGCCCATAATTATAGAATCTAAATTTTCTACTTAACAAAATATAGGTTGTAACTCACCGAATGCAACTCTATTTAAAACAAAGGAGAAAAAGTATGTATATATGTAGAGGGGGAGCACATTAACAAATTAAAAGACATGAGTAAAATTTACCAGTGCTAGATATTGGAGTAACTCTTTGATGATAGTTTAAAATCAAGGCTATTGAATAGTAGTAATGGTATCAATGATTCATAGCAATTGAAAAGTAATAATAATAGTAATAATTGATAGCTATGTAGTAAAAGTGTTCACCTACTCTGAAGTCATTAATTAATTAAAATATAAAACTTGAAAACGAACTCAAAAGTTACTGTTCAAATTAATATAACAAACCCATTAAAATAAAATAAATATTGAAACAACCAACTAAACAAAATCTGTATGTGGAAAAATGCATTTAAATTTAAGTAATAAAAATAGTGATTGATGGCGATGCAGTAAAAGTGTTGTTGTTGTTGCTGTTCCCCAAGCTGCCTGGCCGAACAGCCCCAAGGTCCCGAGCAAGGCCAAGGCCATAACCGAGCGCCCCCACAATAAAGCCTGGGTGACCGAAGGCGGGGAGCTGGGGAGGGTGAGGAAACGCCCGGGAAACCAAAGCCCCACCCAGGGCCCTGTGCCCCTCAGCAATTATGAAGAGAAAGTTGAGGGGCAAAGGAAAAATGTGACGCTTTGGCTTCCAATCTTGGTAGATTGGGAGGTCAATCCATGGAAGAGATGCCGTCACTTGAGATCTAGAAAATATATAAGTAAAAGGAACAGTCAGAGTAAGCTATGGGTATGGCAGAGATCGCTCAGTTCTCACTCTGATAGACCAGCCCATCACCACCAGTAAAAGTGTTAACCTACTTTATGAGGTCATGCAAGTACCAGTATTTAAATTAAACTAAAATGTAAATAATCTGACTTGACTATGATTGTACAGTAAATAAGGTCTTGAAAGTTCTTGATAAACATACTGTATTATCCCTTTCAGGATGTAGGGATGCATTTCATAGTATGGAGACAATTTTATTCAGATTAAGAAGGGTATGTGGAAATCAAGGGTAAATTGTGTCTACTCTTAATTCCCAGATTCTTCCTAAGCTGCATGAAATTGCCAGAATAAATTGTCAAATGCATCATAATCCTCATGGGGGTAATTGTTCTAGGAAACCACTATTGTTCAAAATATGCAACCAATATGTAGCACTGCAGTTTACAAGCAATTAGGTCATATAGTCCCAAGTATCTCATATCACAATATCATGAAAATGTTTCTGGGGCTCTCAAAATATGAGAGTACAAGTACGCTATGTGCCTATATGAACTTACACTGTTACAAATCACTCATTAGAAAGCTAACATATAAATTCATTCAGCGCCTTAACACTTCTGAGAACAGGATCATTAAAATGCTACAAACTCCAAGCATAGTGTACACCTCCAGGATCCAGGCACACTGGAGGAAGTTGCTCTATATTTAACCTTAAGTAATGATTTCAGGTCTGCTACTCTACAGAATTAGCATACCGGTACTGATCCTCATAGTGCAGTACAGTAACGATATTTCTATACTGTACTGTAGCAACATACTGTACCGGAAGCTAAATGATGTGAGGCATGGTACTGTACACAATTAGGACAGTGGTTTTGGTAACACAGTAGTTTGATGACCACTGTTTTTGGTTGAGGCAGTGCTGTGAACTACATGATAGCAAGCTGGGTATTATTTAATTTCTTTTTATTTTATGTAGCCTATGTACAGTAGCTTATATATATTTATATATATTTATGTTACTGTAAGGTATATATGGACCCCAGTATGGTCCCCTCTGTACTGTGTGAGTCTGAAATAAAGTATTATTATTATTATTATTATTATAGTCCAAGGGGCCAGAGTCAAAATTGGAATCCTTTAAGAGGACTAAAATCTATCGTCATAATGCATTTCTTACACGTTATTTTTACTTTGTGGTATATAAACTCAGTAACTCCTCACTTCAATTTGTAGTTACGTTCCAGAAAATCAAAACTTTAAGGGGGTGGTGCTTGTTTTTTGGTCTTAACCCAGGAACTGCGGGGAGACTCTTTAAGAGTTGCAAGCAGGGTGTTGTCATCACTGATGACAAGCGAGTGCAAGAGAGAGAGTATCGATCGACTGTGTCTCAGTGGCCTTGGGGGAAATTGGCGGGAAAGAAGCTTGCCTCACCCATACATTATACAACTCGCGGGCTATATCTCCGATTTTGACCATCCAAACGCTGTTTTCACTCGTTTTATTGTTGTTTCAGGTTAATACCTTTATAATCAACCCATAATAGGCGCATATGGATAAGTATTAATGCTATTAATGGCACAATGAATATTTTAGTGACGGAAACACCTCAAATACGTCGGCACAGGGGGACGTTTCCAATTACCCCCATGCGCACTTGTTAGGTTAATAATATACTGATTTTATAATTTTTAAGTTTCCTCACTAGACCTCCAAGCATAAAAAAACACCCCCTAGACCCCCATTCAATATCGTTGCAGTGGTCGTACAGACATGATTCATGTGTCATAGGAAAAGTCTATTCCTCTACTTTCAGGAATATATAATTGAATTATATTCTATCTCTTGTTTATATATGAAAATGTGCAGGGAATGAAGGATACTTTTAGTCCAAAACACCCGTATGGTAGTGGTGACCAAGCAATTGTGGTAATTAAAATGTAAAACTTGCAAATTAAACCAACCAAAACTTGGACAAAGACAATATAAAGGCAAAATTACTTATAAAAATCGCTATGTGGAATTAACGCTTACTAAACAATTTTTTTTTTATGAAATAATAAAAGAAAAAAAGTGAAGAATTACTATAGGAGATATACTGATTCCTGAAATTTTGGTATCTCGGCACTGGCCCCTGGATAAAAAGTCAGAGGAACGAAGTCGGCGATGGAGAGTCCACTATTTTGAGGGGGCGACTCGGAGTTGTACGTGTAGAACCCTGGATGGTGGTCTCTTGGTCACCGCTCTCTATCAATCTGTCAACAAAAGGTTAATTATAAATACAAATGCAAAAAAATTGTCAGACTGGCTTCTGTGTATGGCCACCCTCATTAAGGAGAGTAAGGCGTCCGGCAATAGATAGATAGATAGCTAGCTACAATTGCCGACTTGCGAGATTCGTTCTATAAAGAAGTTGGGAGCTGTAGACATCGATATTTAGCAGAATTGCTAGCTAAAAGTATACGGTCGTAGTACATTTATATATATACATAAAACCCAATTCAACATACTTTTTATCCATCAGAAACCTACCGGTACAATATTATTATTTCTGTTTGATATCGATGTATAAGGCTCCAACTTCCTTATAGCCTGAAACTCGCAAGTGGTCACTTAAGATGGACTCTACTAGAAATAAAAATGTTAACCCTTTCAAAATCCAATTATGCATTTCTTGTCTGTTTTCTGGCTATTAGTAGACAGTTTTATTCAGATTTATTTATTTATTTTTTTCTATATTCCAACTTACTCTCTCTCGGGAATAGGCTGAGAGCCTGAACATTCACCGCTTTACAATGAACAGTGAAACCTGTGAGGTCTTGTTCCAGTCTAGGGAGTGAGACATGTGAAGCACGTAGAGTACAACGAGCACCTGCCATATTGCCTTCACATGAGGCACGGTGCTCACTCATGGTCCGAAACGACCCCATCTCTGAAGCCACCTCGTTCCTGTGCTTCACTGTCTCACGCCCTACACTTGGACTCTCACTCTTACACACACACACACACAACGCCACCTGTTGAGCAGATAACTCACCAGGCATTGCCCCCCTATAGCATATTTTGAATATGGGAATATTCATACAGTGCTATTTAATCAGGGAACAATGAGGGTATTTTATTTGACATTTCGGTGGGCTTTGTGGTAATGCACTGATACTAGGTACAGCACAAATTCCATCCCAATAATATCTTCCCATTGATACATCGGGATTTGAACCCGGGACCTTTGGATTACCAGGCCAGTGGCAAGACCACTCCACCACAACTATATGAAAGTTGGATGGTTGAGATAGTCTTTACCCTCAAAATTCCCCAAGATCTTTCCTAACTGTATAAAATGTTCTAATGATAGCCAGAAAAAACGGTTAAAATGCATCATAATCTTCAAAGGGTTAAAAGGTAAGGATGTAGTATTCGGGCATATCGCTCGCCTTGTTTACAGTACTCGCAGGCTCGCGATCACGTTCCCGTTTATTTTGACTGACGTGGGATACAATAATGGGTTGCCCACCTCACCGCCAAATGACTTATTGTCATTGGGATCGGACTATACGTACCGATCTCAAATCCAAGAACTTGACAAGTGAAGCAGTCCTTAACAGGGTTGCCTGGAACGCCGCCATTAGGACAAGAGACAAACTGCACGTATGTGTGGAACACTCGGTCTTAAAATTTTGTTATGTTATTGTCATCATCATATACTGTATGTATATAATATATTGCCAGCAGGGCGCAATAACAGAAAAAAAACAGTCAAAATATACGGGAAAGCAACCGACCTATGTAAACATGATTGTACGCCCGGATACTCTACATCCATCCCGGTTAGAGTTTAGGGGGGTTTGCTTTGTGAGAGTTATACATTTAATAATCTAGTGGATTCTTAGTATGTCAGTACAATTTATAGCACATAATATGTTCAATACCCCAGTAAATTCCTAAATTTGGCAGAACCCCACCCACCTCTCTCACTTCACCACCTTCCTTCCAGGAGATGGAGGGGGGTCGGGGAGGTGGCTGCGGCGCTGCCAAAATTACCAACTTACTGGGATATTGAACGGAATATGTGCAGCAAATTGTACATATGATGAAGCATGTACTCTTACCAAGGCAATAAATCAACCATGAGAGTAAAAAGAGGGTATCCTACAAGAACTTACAATATTTAATCTACAACTTTAATTGGGCAACACCTTGTGGCTATTATGCAATTAAAATGTAAAACTTACAAACTAAACAAACCAAAACTGGGACAAAGACAATATAAAGGCAAAATAACTAATCAAAATCGCTATGTGGAAACAACGCTTACTAAAATAAAATTTATGAAATAAAAGAACACAATCCACCACATAGGATGTACATTACTACATGAGCAAGTTAATTTGCTTCCCAAGCAAACTAATCGCACACATAACGCACTATCGTCACAATCAAGGAATTAGTAAATTTGATGAAGCGTGTACTCTTACTAAGTCAATCAATCAACCATGAGAGTAAAAGAGGGTATCCTACAAGAGCTTATATTTGATCTACAACTATAATCTGGCAACACCTTGTGGGTATTATGCTATGATAATGGCAACTGGACTGGAGGAAAATGATAAAAAGTAAGATTTTATAAGAAAAGAAAAAAAAAATAGGAAAAGTGGGGATTGGGCCTGAGTAAATAGATAGATAGAAGAATGTATATAAAGCTGCCAAAGGAGCGTTCAATAAAAGTAGAGGGGAAAAGCGGTACTGTACTTTCATTAACCATAAAAAGCTAGGTGAAATACTGTAACCCTAGACTGTACTTATGTCTGTGTGTACCCCATGATAGTTCGCCAAGGGACAAAGTCGCGCTGAAGGATAAGAGTTGGCACACTGGTAACCTAGAATTTGCTATGAGGCACAAGATTTAGCCCTATCAAAAAGATCGGATAATTTTCAAGAAGACACTGGCAGCATTGATCCTCTTATTGTCGTCATCATCATATATATGGGGGCGGTTCATTCGTGGCCACCCCTTCGGGTGGCGTCAGGCAACAGATAGATAGATAGATATACTGTATATTGCCAGCCTGGGGCAAATATAAAAAATAGCGGTCAAAATAGACAGGAACGTAACCGCGAGCGCAAGACCTATGTAAACATGATGACCATACGCCCAGATACTACATCCTTCCAGACATTAGATTAGGTTGTTAGGTTAATGACAATACTGTAAACCCTCGTTATCTCTGACTAATTGGGGGAAGGCCACTTACAAAATGTACGATTTTCCAAGATGTCCGAATTACATCATTGCATGTGAAATTCATCATATTAATGACAAATACAAACATTATTATGCTTTCAGGGACAGTACAGTACATAGTAATTAATATTAACACAATAGTTAAAAGGCACAGGCTTGAATTAGTCCTAAAACAACTTAAAACCGAGTGAGAGAACACTGTAAACCGGACACAAATCCCGTCAAACTCGGAAATTTGCCGAGATCTACAGGGACACGAGATACCATTCTGAGAAGTACGGGTTTCCGAGTAAAAAGAGTCCGAGATGGCGGGGGTTTACTGGGTACTGTATATGCATGGCTTAACATAGAAAGGGGGAGGAAGGGGTCACTCCCTTATGTCATTAACCTAACCTAATATCTTAGGTGGGGCACCCCCCTCACAAGCATGTCAAATTACTAAAAACAAATAAAATAATGCAAGGGAAAAAACACACCCGACAGTGTCATTACAAAAGGGTCAAGAGAATGCAGGTGTGGTGCGAGGGCAGTACACCCGATATAAACATTTATTTTTGTTTTCAAAATGAATGTTCAATTTCTCGCCTTAGAAAACTACCAGTAACCTTTTCCTAAATAATCGGAACCACACTTCGTGTGGGGCACTCAGTCATTAAATTTAAGTACAGTATGGGGTGGATGGGACTCGTTAGCCTTGGTCGGTAACCCATCTAGGGGAGATAACCTTATAAAAATCCGGGTGGATGGGACTCGTCAGCCTTGGTCGGCAACCTGTATAGGGGAGTAAACCTTATACAAATCAGTACTGCTAGCTTAGGGTGAAGCAGGTTAGTGGATGGATTAGCCGCACACCACTGTAGAAAAATAGTGCTAAAAAATACACAAAAGGCCTCGGAGTCAGACGGACCCTAAATTGAGTGGTCAATCCTGTAAGTCCTTCAGTAAACTGGCATGGGTTGTCCCTCTTACAGGGGATAGGTTAGCTTGGGGGAATTTTGTGTATGGCCACCCCCATTAACCTATAAACGGCGAGGGGGGGTATTGAACCCGGTCCCCATGGGCGAGCATATAGGCTCCTTTCAGGCCTATAATTGTCATTTTACGATAAATATCGTTATTACTTATTCATATGAGCCTATTTTACCTTCACTATGAAGATAGTAACCTGTAACAACAATAAAAAAAAATTATTTAGTGCTACTGGGGCCGTTTAAATGTTTTTTTTTTAGGCCTCCCTCTTAAGAGCTTTGCCGCCCTCGCCCAGTAAAACCTCTTATGAGCTTTGCCGCCGTTTACGGGTTAAGGGGAGTAAGGCGTCTGGGCAATAAATAGATAGATAGATGCCTGTATTAATATACTGGGAGATTAGGAAAAGTTAGATTGTGACCTATTATAGAGCTAGAAAATCATAAAATAGGCTAAGCTTCGAAAATAGTTTCATTGAAAAATGTTAGCCATAAATTTTATCGTGGCCTATAGCTTTGCCATACGGTTTACTACTTTACTTCAATGCTATATGCGTCATTACAGGGGCAAATTCATTAGGCCTACATGATAACAAAAACTCTCCCCATCGATGGTGTCGTCGCCATAATTGTGGTAAAACCTAAATTAGGGATAATATCAAAGGAGACTACTGCAGCGTTTTCGTATGCATCGGTTTTGACCGCCTACTTTCTTAAATCATACCATGGTCACCAGTTATTTTCCCCTTGCTAGCGTTATATATGATGATGACAGTAAGTCCTGGGGTGGGTGAGGAGAAAAAAAAGTCATACCTCCCCGTGGCGTAATAGATAGCGCGTCTGGCTCACAACCAGAAAGTCCCGAGTTCGAGACCCGGGCGGGGAAGAGACATTTGGGCAAGTCTCCTAACGGTGTAGCCTCTGTTCACCTAGCAGTATAAATAGGAACCTGGAATAAGTGGAAGAAGGTGTGACGTCCCATCTGGGGTTGGTGATCGGTTACAAGGTGAGATGGGTATCGTACTGGTCAACCTAAGCCTTCGGGTGAGACTGGTACCGTAGTGAGAATGGTACCGTACAGATTAACCCTAAGCCTTAGTTTCCAGATGTCGCCAATTGGCTAAAATACAGACTACACACACATCCACAGCCATTCCAACGATACATAAACACTTAACATGCATTTCACGCAATACATTCCCAGTTAAGGAGGCGCGATAATAATGAGCTTAGCTCGCATTGCGTGGATTCCCCTTGACGAACAAGCAAGTGAGTGAGAATAAGAAGCGAACACAAAGAGCGTGCGAACCGCGGGCGTGGCAGTAGGCTTCTTAAAAGGCTCCTTGAAAGATACCTAATTAAGACCCCTACTGCCAACATAAATGCTGATTTATAAAACACATATGTGACCAAAACTTTATATTGACCCAGAGAGTTTGGGCTGAATATAATAGGGGTAAATATTACCTTTAGGACTGACAGGGACATCTGCAACAATGTTTTGTGTGTGTATACAGTGTTTTCTTATAGTAATGAGTAGCTGAAATGGGTACCAGGTAAATTCTCATTACACACCCCTACACACTAGTGGTTGGGGATCTAATTAGGGTTGCCATGGGATACAGGATGGCTTGAAAGGGGGGGGGGGGGGGGGCAAAGGCCGACTCACCCCCCCTATGACTTATTGAATTCAGCAACATGTTGACAGTATGGGGCCTAATTAACCCGATCAGTGATGGCATATTCCCGCTACAATAGGGCTCATTCAGGCACTCCTGAATGCTTAAGAAAGTGCCTGAATGAAATTAAATGTTTGCAGCAAAAGAACTAGAAAAGAGCTTTCAAATGACACCAGAACAAGCTCTGTAGCTCACGGGGTTCACCCTCAGCGCTACTATTTGTCATCCATTTTATCAATACCAACTACCAATACCAGTGGGGGTCTAGTTAACTGGTTAGGTTAATGATAAAATATGGTTTTGAGGGGTATGTCTTAACATTGTTGGAACTTGCATTATGGGTAATTATACATTTCTGGCGGTAATGACAGAAGAATGATGTATGGGTCATAAAGATTGCATATACTGTATATGACATAGCCTAAATATCGAATATTCAAGGTACACTCACGGCGGTAAATCGTAGACCAGGGTTGTGCCAAAGTCCTAGCCACACAATGGCAGCAGATTCAAACAATTTCTACCTCTGCTGGTTCAGCGGGCACGACACCAGTGAAACAAGTGCATTGATAGTTAATAAGCTCCGCCCATACACAGTTGCGTATGTATAAGCATATGTAACGGCAACAAAATAGAACACGGTAATAGTGATTATTGTATTCTGATATATATATATATACCGTATATATAATTATATATTTATTTATTTATTTTGCTGTGGTTCCTTACAGTTGAAATGCTACTGTTTGCATTAAACATGATCAAACTATAATGCGCATTAAAACTTCTGTAATTAGGTAAGACTAATTCAAAAGACTGCACCAACAAGACTTCCCCCAAATGTATAAATTGTATGAGCTCCACATCAGTTACGGAGCCGCCAAATCATTTCGCCTCAAGTAGAAATTGTCCTTTAATGACAGCTCAGAGAAATAAAGTTATTGAGAACACCAATTTTGTAGGTTCAAAAAACTGAAAAATGCACATGGGAGCCAGTTGAAACTGGGTCTGTTGAATGTTCGTTCCTTGCGTAACAAAATGGATCATATTTGCGAGATCTTGGATGAACGTAACCTTGATGTATTATGTCTCACTGAGACCTGGTTGTTCGAGTCAGATCTGAATATTATCCAGGCGGCATTGCCTAAAACCCATTCCATAATAAATGTTCCTAGGCCTAGGGGAGATCATCCGGGTGGTGGAGTGGCAGTTGTCTACTCCACATCTCTGGTGAATATCTTGCAAATAAGCCATAACCCAGCCCCTCTTTATTATGAACTGTTGGAAGTGGAAATAAAACTCCATCAACAAATTCTAAGAATGGCAGTTGTCTATAGGCCTGGCCATCGTGGCACAGATAGGGGTTTTATGGAAGAGTTTGGGCAGTTTCTCAAGGAATTTTCTGCTAAAACCGGAAGACTTTTGATATGTGGAGATTTTAATTACTGGGTTGACAGCCCTCATCTGAAGCCATTCTCTCCTGAGTTCCTTGAGTTGACTGATCAGAACAATTTTGTAAACCATGTGTCCCACCCAACTCATATCTTAGGACACACCCTTGACTTGGTTTTCTCTCCTGTGGGTTGTGGTGGTGTTCTGGATGTTGATGTTGAGAATGCTGACCCTAATACCTCTGATCATGCTTTGATTACTTTCAGCTTTGATTTCCCTAAGCCACTCACACATGAAAAAGTAATCAGATTTAGAAATTATAAAAATGCAGACCAAAATTTGGCTAGCAGTGAAGTAAAACAGTACTTGGGAAGTATTGATACTTCCAACCTTACTTCAGATGAGCTGGTGGAGGTACATGGAAATGCACTTAAATTAGTGTTCGATCATCACTGTCCAGAAGTAGAGAAGAAAATCATAGTACGAGATGATTCACCCTGGTATAGCACTCGAGTTAAATTTCTTAGAAGAGCTGAACGTGAATGGCGGAAAAATAAAACAGACTCTACATGGTTGCAATATCTGTCAGCCAGAAGAGCTGTGGTCCACAAAATCAAAGATGAAAAGAAAGTGTATTATCAGGGAAAAGTTGACTCGTGTGGTAACGACCAGAGGAGGTTGGCTTCAATTGTAAACAGTTTACTTGGTAAAACAAGAGTCAGCTTAAGACCTTCTGTGCCCGATGCCGAGTTGGCTGCCAACTTTGTGGCATTTTTTGCTGGCAAGATAACTCGCATAAGACAGGAACTGGATGATGCTTCTGTTGGTGAAGAACTTTCAGTTGTACTCCAACCCCGACACATTCCTAATAATGTCCTCTCATCCTTTCACTCAGTAGAGGTGGACATGATCTCGTCCTACATAAGAAACCTCAATAAAACATTTTGCCCGTTGGATCCCATAAATGTTTCCAAGCTACCAAGAGTCTATGATCACACAGTTGAGTTTATTTCCAAAATAATTAATAAGTGCTTCTCTGAAGGTAGCTTCCCACATTCTGAAAAGCATGCACTACTCCGACCTACTCTAAAGAAACCTGGACTTGATGTTGAGAACATGTTGAACTATCGTCCTGTCTCCAACCTGTCCTTCATATCAAAGATATTAGAGCGTGCAATACTTGACCAATTACAACCACTACTTCAGCAGAATGAAACTATCCCAATTTTTCAGTCTGCTTACCGACAGCATCATTCAACTGAAACAGCATTGATTAGAGTACATAATGATCTAGTTGAGAACATTTGCAATGGTGTGGCCTCACTATTGGTCTTGCTTGATCTCTCTGCGGCCTTTGACACAGTGGATCACGAGTTGTTATTGAGTGATCTTTATGATTGTGGTGTGCGTGACTCCGCTCTCTTGCTTCTTGGGTCGTACTTGTCAGGTAGATCCCAGAGTGTGATGGTAAATCAAGTGGTCTCGGACTCGACACCCCTGCAGTATGGTGTTCCGCAGGGATCAGTTTTAGGTCCTATCCTATTTATAATTTATATTAGCAGTTTGTCTCTTCTGCTTTGTGCACATAATGTCACCTTTCACTTTTATGCAGATGACACCCAGATTTATGTGAGAATCACAAATATAGTTGATATACGGAGTAAGATGGAATTGTTAATGTCTGATATCAAGAAGTGGATGAGAGCGAGAAAACTTAAACTAAATGATGGTAAAACTGATATTCTCATCATCCGAGGAAATAGAAGAGCTGATGATATAGTAGGTGCCCTCTCCATCAATGTGGGTGGATCTCAGCTGCGACCGGCCAACTCTGTTCGAAATCTTGGTGTATATGTGAACTCCCGATTAGATTTCAAAGAGCATGTAAACCAGATAGTTAAAAGTTGTTACTTGCACATCAGAAATCTCTATTTGGTGAAGCCGTTTATAACCAGACGTTGCCTCCTGACGTTGGTTCACTCATTGGTCTTCTCTCGTGTTGATTATTGCAATGCCCTGTTGGTGGGTCTTCCAAATTATATTTTGAAGAAAGTTCAGTCTGTTCTTAACAGGGCCGCAAGACTAATTTTTGGTGTTCCACCTAGAACTCCTACTACATCTCTTCACATAGAACTGCACTGGCTGCCAGTAAGAGCAAGAATAGAATTTAAGTTGTGTTTGGTGACTTTTAAGGTTCTCAAATTTGGTGAGCCTAGGTACCTTGCGGAGCTGCTCAGGCGCCCACCGGCACACCATGGTGTAGTTGTGCGTCATGACAATGACCCTTTTCGTCTTGATGAACCAAGGGCTTTCCAGCAGTCTTCTTTCTTTGAGAGGTCATTCTCCTACATGGCTCCGAGGTTGTATAACAGGTTGCCGCTGTCCATGAGACAACTGAGTTCTGTTGAATGCTTCAAGAGACAACTTAAGACTTTTCTCTTTGAGAGAAGCTATGATCTTGAGAGAGGTGTCATGACAGATGGCTATAGAGTTTAGGCTATTTTGCCACTGCTAGTGATTGTTAAATGTGTGTTGTATATAAGCCTTCTTTTGATGCATTGATTTTTGTTCTTTTTTCTTTCTCTTTTCGAGCGCTAGTGAATTCTTCGGAAAAATTGGCGCTTATGAGAAATAAGTAACATGCTTATTATTATTATTATTAGACTACATTATACAATATCAAATCTGTTCAAGCGTTTTTGGAAGACATATTTAGTAATCTTGAATGGGACAATAAAGGAATAAATTTTAATGGGGAGCATCAAAGCAACCTCAGATTCGCTGATGAGAAAGTTTATCCTAACGACTCAGGGGAAGAGTTACAACAAATGATGGATGATATAAATGATGGAAGCCTTAAAGTAGTGTTGACAATTAATAGAAACCCAAGAGTATGTTGAATGAGCATGTGCAATCACAACAAATGAAGTTAGAGGATTATGGGCCAGATTCAGTGGAGGAATATATTTACTTAGGCCAGGTTATAGATACAAACTCAGATCACTCTAGAGAATTAAAATGTAAAACTTGCAAACTAAACAAACCAAAATTGGGACAAGGACAATATAAAGTCAAATTAAATAATCAAAATCAGACCAAGGATAGATATGGAATGGAGCGCATTTGGTAAGCAGAATTTTATTATGAAAAGCTAGTTGCCCCTTGCATTTAAGAGAAATGTATGCACACAATGTGTCATTCCTGTACTAATTAACCCCTAAGTGTCGGGGCGCAACATAAGTCAAGTTAAATAAATCTGGACTATGTGGCGGTGCGCGACATAGGTCGTGTGGCAATTTCAGCACGTAATGTTGCCGAGAGAGAGAGACAAGTGGTGGCAGGAGAGTAGCGAGCGTATGACTGCTCCAGACCACCGCGGCGAACCTACTGACACGAATCCCACCTCCTCCCTCCCTCTCTCACTCGCTATATACGGAATTGTATGGGGAAAGTGCCTAATTACATGCTTTTTGCACTCGCGTTGCACGGTTGTTGCAAGAAAACTAGCCATCATAAAAGGATCGTTATGGTGTCATTCGAAAGCTCTGTTTATGCCCTTTCAGGGATAGATACTTATTTTACATTCTGGGTCTTATTTAGGCATGAAAATGATCACGTAAACAGCCTTATTTTGGCTAAAAACACCCCGCTGGGCGGTACATATAAATAAACCGCCTAGCCCGCTAAATAAGGGTTAATGGATCATAAACTTGGGGTATAACAAAGTTTCATAAATGAAACAATTTGTAGTGCCCATGAAGATATAGTGAGGATAATGTTAGGGATAACTTGGAGCGACAAAAAGAACATCTTGGATAAGAGAATAAACACAAGTAGAAGATAATTGCATAACAAGAGGAAATGGGCTTGGAAAAACCATATATCTAGAAGAGATGGACAAATCAAGGAACACAATGGGAATCTAGAGCTAGAGAAAGGGATAGACAGATAACCAGATGGAGGGATGAGATCAGAAAGTTTGCTAAAGTAATAACAGAATCACACCTGACCAGCTAGATTAGAAACGTTTGTGAGAGGTCTTCGGCCGGCAGTGGACAAACTAAGGCTGCTTATGGTGATTAGTATGATCATTGTATACTACTATAAATACAATAAATAAGGTAACTGCTGTTAATGAAAAACTATAAATAATATAGCATTATCCTACCGTAGGTCAATTTACATGTATACAATACACTCACGTGAGAGCAGGTAACTGACAGTATTACGAGTGCTACACAACGTATCATCTCGCAATTTTACTGAGAAAACCGGGGATTTGGAAGTTATTGGCAACAACAACATAAGTATTACTTCATATCCATTTACAATTTACCGAATACAAATGACACCAAGGGACTGGAATTCTCGAACCGAGGCTCCAATCTCGATTTGCCCACTGACATGTCCTGGCTTAAAAATCCTGCAGGGTTGATTGCCACTAAGCCCTACTTTAATGAGTACAAATGTCTATAGTTTACACCATTATTGTAGAAATCAAGGAATACATTAATTTAATTTACACATATAACACTTTTTCATGGGGTAGTCATATATGGAAATTTACCTTTAGAATGGAAAGTGGTAGTTAGTAAAACACATATTGGGAGAATATGAAATCTAAGTACTGTATTGCTAAACCGGCACATCAAGCCATTCAAGGTTGGAGTCCAATTTGAGAAGCCCAGTTTCTTGAATATTGGTTTGTGTTAGCACACTCACTCTCACTCTCACTCTGATAATTGGCAGATGCCCTTTAACCCTCTCTGACATATGACGCTATTTTAAGCCTATTAGGGATACTTTAAAGCCTTTGTTACCATCAGGGGTATTTAGAAACCTTTAGTTTAGTTACTTCAACCTCTGCAGTTGTCTTTGAGTTAGCTGTGGGCAGAAAACTAATTTTGGAGAGGTAATTATAAGAGTGAGAGAACTCTATTTCTTATTGCTAATCTGGCAACTCTGCATCATATGAGTCTGAAGGGGTTAATGTAAGCAAATGTCAGATACTACAAATAGGCTTCCAAAATAATAAATGCGAATATCACATGAATGGTGAAAAGGTAATGTATAGAGCGTATCCCATATAAAAGACCAAGCAGTGCTTAGAAACGAAAATCTAAAATCCACAAGCCAATGCATTGCAACAGCTAACGAATCAAACAGACCACTACGATTCATTAGAAGAAATCTTCATTGTCATAGTAAACACATAGTTATACCCTTATATAAAAGTAATGTGAGTAGGCTATGCTGCACAGTTTTGGTCTCCCTACACAATAAAAGACAGACACTCGAATCCGTTCAGCGCAGAGCAACAAGATTGATCTCATTCCTTAAAAATATACCACACAATGAGAGATTAAGGGAACTTGATCTGTTTTTCGGCTAAGAAAGGAGAATAAGCGGGCAGCTGATAGTGTTTTAAGGTTATGAAAGGATTCAGTAATGTAAATTCCAATAATCTACTTAAGATGGCCAAGGACAGTTCCACAAGAGGAAATAAATTGAAAATAATGGGCAGGAAAGGGAACCTAGACCTAACTAAAGATTTCTTCACCCACATTATAATTGGGCAGTGGAATGAGCTCCCTAATGAAGTTATAGACAGTGGCACAATATACATATATAAATAGAAGACTAGACTCATACCACAGAGAAGTTGGTCTGGAGTAAGACATGATTTACCGACAAGATAACCTGGCAGAAATTAACACTGTCAATTGCAGAGAGCAGAAACAAAAGAGGTGAAGGTATGCATAATATAATTATACTTTCCATTTATAATTATTCTATACAAATCCTTCAATCGATTTCTGAACCCTGCAAGGTTATTCAAGGGGAAAGAGGGGGGGGGGAGAGAGAGAGAGAGGAGAAATTCATCTTTATTATCCATTCCTTCCACTTTCTCTTACTCTTAGGGTTGCCATCTCTACTAAGTCCTGGCAAATTCGCAGAAATCGTAGGATATCTGTGGTCAGTGTATTTATGTAAAACTATGTAAATCTCTCTCTCTCTGTATGACAAGTAATGTTTAAAAATTGTCATGACACTGGCGTATGCTAAACGAGGTCAGAAACGTGTAATATAGTATAATTTACATAGAGGATATCATGGGCCTATTGTGTTTCGCCATTCGCTTTTACCTATTTCTGACATAACACTCACATGCACACACCATGACCCAAAAAGAGCAACAGATCTCCTTCAACCCTATCTCGACACACTACATGGCTGGTGCACTACAAACAGACTTAATCTAGCCCCAGCCAAATCCACCGCAACCCTGCTCACAAGCTGGACAGGAGAACACGAATACATCCCTCAACTCACCATAAACAACACACCCCTAACACATACACACACACCCAATATCCTAGGAGTAACATATGATACTCATATGACATTCAAACAGCACACCACAAACATTAAAAAGAAACTGACACCCAGACTTAACGCCCTCAGGTCACTTGCTCACACAAAATTTGGACACAACAAAGAAACTACCACCACAGTATATAAACAATACATAAGATCAGTGATGGAATACGCAAGCCCAGCCTGGGCTTCTAACCTAGCTGAAACACATCATAAGACCTTACAGACTATTCAAAACAAAGCCCTGAAGATCATTACAGGCTGCACAGCTACTGCACCCACAGATCACCTACATCAAGAAACCAAAATCCTCAAAGTCAAAGACTATCTGGACATGAGAGGTACTCAATTCCTGGCAGCAGCCTCCATGAACCAAGACCACCCACTAAACTACATGGCAACACACCCACAGACACCAAGAAATATCAAAACAACACCCAGCACACGGTATCACACACAATTATTGTCCTCTCTCCCTCCCTGCCCACCCCGAACCAACTTCCAGAAGCACATCCATACTCATATCTCTCGCCGATCCATCCACTCACTCACAGACAACACGCAGCTGCATGCACGACCTCCCGAAATCCATCCTTCCGAATCCTCCCTTCCTCGCGAGGACAGAGTCCACCTGGCCAGGCTGAGATGAGGACACCATCCAGCTCTCCTGAGCTATCAGAATTGACTGGATGACTCTGTTGTCGACGCCTGCCCGGGATGTAACACAGCACCCCATACCATTAAACACATCATAGAAGACTGCATTTCACACAACCACTTACGCCAACAACACAATCTACACTCAATGAGAGCTCTGTGGGAAAGCCCGATCGTGGCCATGGCCTTCCTCAGGGACTCGGGGCTGTTCGGCCAGGCAGCTTAGGGAACAACAACCTATTTCTGAGATAAATTATACGTAAGAAATTTAACCTTTTCAGTCGGAGAGACTTCTTTTTTTATTTAATTTTAGCTACATTTAGACGGTTTTATGCAGCTTTGGAAGGATCTTTGGTTGCTATAAGGATTTGATAAGATAATTTATAGCCTTTAATCGGTATATGTATTTCCCAAGTTGAATAATATCGTTTAATGGTAGTTATAATATATTGACACTGACGTTACTCGTGCTAAAAAGGTTAAAACCTAACTATAGTAGCAGGGTTGGATTTTTTTTTTTTTTTTTTTTAATAAAAATAAAAATCATTGATTTGTTTTATTAAAATCGGATTTATTTGATTAAAATCGATTTTTTATATATATATATTTTTTTTTTACAAAAACATCCATTTTGCGCGAAACATGTATAATATTGTAAGTACAGTATATATATATATATTCCTACATCTAAAAGGATATTTCTTTGATTATAATATGTCAGAAAAACAATTAAATCAAAGTACTGTAATTTAACCCTTGCCGAACAACTATTTAAACCTTCCCGCCAATGCTAAATCTGGATGAATCGTCGAATTCTCAGGATTTTGGCGTGCTTATAAATACTGCGCGCCAAAAAATGGCCTAACCTAGGTTATATCTATCTATCCAGAGGCAGTACTCGTTACCTTACTATGAGTGAAGACTAGAAGAGGTTCAGTTTTTATTGTGAAAATAAGTAGGTCAGTTTTAGCCACTGCGAGCCTAGAACCGTGTAAATTCCCAATTTCGTCATATAAAGATACTCATATCTCTGAAAATAAATACCTTACCCTAGGTTATATACATACCAGAGGCAGTACTCGGCGTTATCTTACGATAGGTGAAGATTAGAACACTGTACATTAACCGGTTATTGTGTGAAGGGGGAAATAAAACCGGCTGTTTTGTGATGCTACTGAGAACTGTTCGAATGCGACAATGCAGTATCGGCAGCCACGGCTACGGTCTATTTACATTCGTTCAACAATTACTTATTGATTATGTATTCTGTAATATACTATTGATTACTGATTTATTTCACCATTGTAAGCATTCCTATTTCACTGTCGACTGCTTTCATGCATCGTTTGAGACTCAGGAAATCAATAGAAGCTTTTGTAAATTTGTTAGGCCTGCACGCAAGCAGGAGTCACCTGACTGACTGGCTATGTGTTTTTGTTCTTGTTGCTTATACGGACCATCCGCTAAGACAAGAAAACTTTCTCAAGTGCGATTTTAAGCCATCAAATAATGCTATGTAGGTCAGCCGGGCGGTACGGGGCAAACTCGATATGGAGCTATGGTGTCAGGAGGGTTGAGGAGCAAAGATAATTAATATTCTATGAAAGAACACAATTTATTTAATATCTTAAATTCTTGAACTACCGGTAGTGCAAAAGTTTATTAGAAATATGTAAAATATTATTGATATAGGTTACTATATATAATGTTTAACCCTCTCACCACGGAAGGCCTCTTGAACGCCCATAAAAAAGCATATAACAGCTGCCCGGAAGGCCTCTTGAACGCCCAGTGGTTGAAAACCTGTGAGCTTCGTGTGCGAGGCGTCGGTCCGACGCATGTAAACAACAGCCGGCTGGACCGACGCCCCGCATCTCCGGCCACAAGAAGGAGAGCGTCGCTTGTTCGTGTGTGCCTGTATGTTGTTGTTAAGTATCGAAAAGTGGTGTAAAGTGGCTGTTTTGGCCATAAAGTTATCTCCAATGAAATCATCATCACAGCTCAACCAGTTGACTTAGAGAGCTCTACTTAATGCCATTCTACAGGTAAATAACACAGCTACGCTTGGGGATGCGCGGGAATGCGGGAAGCAGTCTGATTAACGAATATACGGTAGCCTAGCCTAGACGTTTTTCGGCCAAAACACCCGGGTTTCGAGGAATATATATATAATACATAGCCGGGTTATGGAGGGTTAAGAGGGTAAACATTTTGGTAGACTATTAAGATTAGTGCAAAATGGCTTATAATTACTTGGAATGTGATATTTTGATAACAAATCAATTTTGATTTTAATCATGCCAACCCTGTATAGTAGGCATTATGCAAGGAACGTGGGTATTGGACTTGTCTTCATTGTTATGCCTATTCCGTTATGTGCCTGAACATAACATAGTCGACACATAACTAAAACCGTCTCTGCAATATATAGCATTGAATATATAACTTGGCATAGGCTTACCTACGATATAGGCTACATCAAATTTTCACTATCTCCGGGACTTAATACTACATATTGTTTAGCTTATACTGTACATACTGTCTAAAAGCATATAGTGAAGTGTGTGTGTGCGTGTGTGGGAGCTAAACGATTTCTCTACTTGATGTTTTCTGCCAACTGACTGGCGACCCAGTAGTGGGCGGGGCCTGGCAGTGTAAACTGTGTTCAGATGAGATAAATGTATGTGATGTCTAGCAAGGGGTCCACAATTTACCGCCGTGACTGTACTGTACATGAACTGGTGACGCATGTTACCCTCGACTGAATTTTGTGTAGGCCTAATATGAAATGCTAGCCCTTTAATTGCAGACTTATTCTTGCTTGCTTTAGAATTTAAATATATAAGACTTAGTTGACAGTAGCAAGAAAAATAAAATCCCAGAAAAATTAGCACTTGCTAAACTGTTAAGTAATAATAGTAGATATATTGATGATATTCTTGTTTGCAATTTGTTAAATTTTAATCAAGTTGCTAAACTTATTTACCCTAATTCTATTCCCCTCACACAATGTAACGTAAATTATAAAGTTGAAAATTTTCTTGATATAAATATAGAGATTGTAATGAACAGTGCATACTTAAAGTATATCACAAAGTCGATGATTTTAATTTTAACGTAATAAACTTTCCTTTCCCTAGTAGTAATATCGATAGTAAAATAACTTATAATTGTTTTTATTCCCAATTAATAAGATTTTGTAAAATCTGCACTAAAGTAGATGACTTTTGGGCTAGAGCTAGGTTACTATACAGACTCTTAGTGGACAGAGGTTTTGAGGCAAGTAAATTGTTCCATAAATTTAATCTTTTTAGGGTCAATTATTGTGACTGTATTCTAAAATTTGACATCAATAATTTTAATCAAGCATTTTTAACTTGAAGTTTCTTGTATAACCTCTGCTTACTTTTTGTCTGTATTTATTGTTTTTTGTCTGTATTTATTGTTTATCTTTTTCTTTTTCTTTTTCTATTATTAATATTAATATTGATGATTTTTTAAATTTATTGTTCTTGTTAAAAGAGTACTCTTTGTTTAAATCTGTTGTTACTTCATATTTTGCAATTATTTGTCTTTATATTATATGTATTCATTGTCGATAGTATCAATTGCTTACTTTTGCGATTTCCTTAGTTTATTTGTGCTATAAATGTAGGTTATTTGTAGGGTAGTTATTGATAGGGGTCACTTGAGGCATGCTATGCTTACAGGTACCTACCCGATAGCACTATCGTTAGTGAGTGCTGTACTGTATTTTATATATTATTTTGTAATAGTATAGATATCTTATCAATATTTGTATTATTGTTAATGTCTTGTCATGTTGCAAATTTGATTTTAAATAATATTTTGACATTTAACATGTAGTTTCTTTATTCATGCAGAGTTTAGTAAAATTTGCCAGAACGTCCCGGACTTCCCAAACTTGACTACTTCCTTTAACATGACGATAGTGCGTTGTTATATGTGCGATTAGTTTGCTTGGGAAACAGATTAACTTGCTCATGTAGTAATGTACACCCTATGTGGTGGATTGTGTTCTTTTATTTAATAATTTTCATTTTAGTAAGCGTTGTTTCCACATAGCGATTTTGATAATTTAATTTGACTTTATATTGTCCTTGTCCCAATTTTGGTTTGTTTAGTTTGCAAGTTTTACATTTTAATTAATATATAGTTTTATACTAGCCTGGCCTCGGCCTAGTTTAATATTTATTTAATGTAGCCTAGGCTACTTATTTGTGTTAACGCTTATTGCTATTTTTTCTCATTTTTCATCTATTCAGTTACCAGTAGGCATATTTAAATTTAAAGACTCAGTCTCAAGATGCATGGTAAGATTTTGCTTACTATTTTGATGAATTACCCAGTAGCTTAGATTAAGTTAATTTCCAGGACCCGGGTAACGGATCTCCAGACTCCAGTTTAGTCTAACCTTAATTACCGTACCTTCCTAATCTAATCGAACATAGCCTGCACACTGCCCTCAATATGGCATATCAGAAGAAGAATGTTTGTTTTTTAATTTTGGGGGGTAAAATTGCACTTTCACGGTTCACCTGTTATAGATGTTGATAATTAGGTTTTTCCAATGTCTTTTGGTGTGAAGTACAGTATATGATTTTGACAATTGATTTGCTAGGAATTAACTCCTACATCCTTCCCAAACTTAGCCCCACCCTGATAGTGGGCTAAGTGGGGAATTTACACTATTGGGGAATGGTTGTACCAACAAGATTAAGTTACCGTACACAACAGATGGCAAGGCAGCATGCTACACGCTACTGATAAAAGCTTTCCAGGGCAGTAGGAATCCGTCCTCGACTACCCAAATTGACTAATTCCTTAAACGTGACGAAAGTGCGTTGTTATGTATGCGATTAGTTTGCTTGGGAACCAGATTAACTTGCTCATGTAGTAATGTACACCCTATGTGGTGGATTGTGTTCCTTTATTTATAAATAATTATTTTACTTAACCCGTTGAGCCCCGGCTAGTTATAATATTTTGTTCACCCCAGTCCCAAGCCATTTTCACTTCTTATTTTTGTTTGCTAAAATGGAAGACAAGGATGAAAAGAAAAGAAAAAAAAAAAAAAAAAAAAAAAAAAAAAAAAAAAAAAAAAAAAAAAAAACTCACCTCTGAAAAAAAAAAATTGGGGGGGGGGGGGCCTCAAACAAATTTGTTGAGCCAAAATGGAAGAGAATGGTGAGAAATGAAGAAAAAATAAAAAAAAACTCACCTTGGTCATTTGGGGGGCGGGGGGTCGAAAGTTCGTCTCCCCCGCATGACCACCCGCCCGGGAGCACTAGGGTGAAAACTGAGTATGGCATTGTACGGCATACATCCTAAGGAGTGTCTCACATAAATCTCAAGCCTCTAGCTCCCATACGAACGGAGTAATGAAGGTTCAAAATGGCGGTGAACTAAGGGTGTAAAGTATCCCCACTAAGCCCACCACCACCAGCCGCGCGGCTGTCTTGGCCCGCTCACACCTACCGGCCCGGCTCCCACACACACTACGGTACCTCCCCCTCCTATTCTCCCGCCATTTCCTACCTTACGAGCCACGTAACTGATTTTAATATGTCGGACGCACGTGATGCGTCGCTGGGAGTTAGTGATCAAACACTGCCGACGCATCACGTGCGACGCTGGGTCTCACTGGGTTAAGCGTTGTTTCCACATAGCGATTTTGATTAGTTGTTTGTCTTTTTACTGTGTTCGTATAAGTTTTGGTTTGTTTATTTTGCAAGTTTTACATTATAATTTGTAGGGAGGCTGGGATATATATTATATATACTGATCATATGTAGTTCATAGATTCCAGTACAGTATATGTTAAACTAGAAAATACATTGGAGAGGAAGGTTGTATGTCTCTTGGCCAGCCGCCCCAGAATACGACCAGGCGGTGAAAATATAAGTTTATCACCCCCCAATTGGTGTTCCCACCTTTTTTATCATTCTTCAAGTTCAAAAGTTCATATGTTTATCACATAAGTAAAATAAACGCACATGGAGAAGAAATAATGCTTCATATCGTAAATATAACTAATTCTTTCAAAATCGAATGGTAGAAATTACAAGTTTTGAACACCTACCTCAATTTCGCGTTCCTCGGGTTAAGGCGTGTAGTTTCTACTGCTGGGCTGGTCGCTAGGGTTGCTGGCTGCTGAGGCGTATAGTTTCTTGCTGGGCAGGTCGCTAGAGTTGCGGCCTGCTGAGGCATATAGTTTCTTGCTGGGCTGGTCGCTAGGGCTGCAGGCTGCTGAGGCGTAGTTTCTTGCTGGGCTGGTCGCTAGGGTTGCGGCTTGCTGAGGCATATAGTTTCTTGCTGGGCTGGTCGCTAGGGTTGTGGGCTGCTGAGGCGTATAGTTTCTTGCTGGGCTGGTCGCTAGAGTTGCGGGCTGCTGAGGCGTATAGTTTCTTGCGGGGCTGGTCGCTAGGGTTGTGGGCTGCTGTCCTCAACAACCTAAAATTAAAATGTAAAACTTGCAAACAAAGCTAACCAAAACTGGGACAAAGACAATATAAAGTCAAAACAACTTATCAAAATCGCTATGTGGAAACAACGCTTACTAAAATAAAATTTATGAAATGAAAGAACACAATCATAAGAACATAAGAACATAAGAAAATGGGAGTCTGCAGAAAGCCGATTGGAATCAAACACCTAGATCTTTCTCGCAGTCTGAATTTCTAATTCTAAATTAGCTAGTTTACACCACATAGGGTGTACACTACTACATGAGCAAGTTAATCTGGTTCCCAAGCAAACTAATTGCACACATAACAACGCACTATCGTCGCGTTCAAGGAATTAGTCAATTTGGGAAGTCCGGGACGTTCTGTCTAATTTTACTAAACTCTGCATGAATAAAAGAAACTACACTTAGTGTTAAAATGTTCTATTAAAATCAAATTTGCAACTTGACAAGACATTAACAATAGTACAAAATACAAATATTGATAAGATCTCTATATTACAAAAAATATATATAAAAAATAAATATAGCACTCACTAACGATAATGCTATCGGGTAGGTACCTGTAAGCTCAGGTCCTCAGGGCTCTGTCCTATCTCCTATTCTCTTTCTAATTTTTATAAATGATCTCAACTGTACCTCAATTCCCATCCATTCATACACAGACGACTCAACCTTACACTACTCCCATTAGTTTTTCAGAACGCCCCAGCCAGCAATCCCTCAACGACAAACGTAATGAACCCATAGAACTCTTAAATTCTGATCTAACTACTATCTCCAATTGGGGCAGAGAACCTTGTTACCTTTAATGCTTCCAAAACCCAATATCTCCATCTATCTACCCGTAAGGAACTCCCAGCGGACTATCCCTTATTCTTCAACAATACAAAAATCAATCCTTCATCTTCTCTCAATATTCTTCTGCTCTCAGTTGGAAGGACCATATTACCAGTCTTGCTAAGGCAGCCTCCCAGAAGCTGGGTGTGCTCAACTGCCTTATGGGGTTCTTTTCCCCTGCACAGCTTCTTGCTCTGTACAGGGGCATAGTGCGTCCTTGTATCGAGTATTGTTCACATGTGTGGGGAGGTTCCTCTCACACCGCTCTCCTACACAAAGTTGAAAGGAAGGCCTTTCGTATCATTAACTCCCGTCCACTCACCAACTCTCTGCAATCTCTCTCTCTCCGCTGCAATGTTGCATCTCTCTCGCTATTCTATCGATACTATAATAATCAGTGTTCCTCAGAGCTTTCCCAGTCCTTTACGTAGGGCACGTGGTACCCGTCTTGCAACTCAATCCCACCCCTACTCTGTGCAACTCTCCAAACCAAGAGTGAAATGTTACTCTCAAACTTTCTTCTACTCAACAGCTGAGCTCTGGAACTCTCTCCCAGAATCAGTCTTTCCCTCTTCCTATGACTTAAATTGCTTCAAACTCCGTATGTCCAGGCATTTTGGCTCGAACGTCCCTTGATTTAGGCCCTGTCACTCTTTCAACTATGGGGAAGGCACTCGCTATAGGCAGTTCTGCCTTTTGCCTCTCTCAATCACATATTAAAAAAAAAAAAAAAAAAAAAAAACATAGCATGCCTCAAGTGACCCCTATCAATAGCTACCCTACAAATAACAAAAAGAATTCTTCAATAATAGTTCCCAAGTACAGTACAATCAGCAACAGAATGGGTTTTTTTTTGGTAAAAATTGAAGAGACCCCAGACAGCATTTTTAGCATTTATTTTTCATTTTGGGATGGATGTAGTTTCCGGGCGTACGGTCGCCATGTTAGGGCACATGGGCACATAGGGCAATCGCCGCGGTTAACTTCGTGTCTATTTTCAAGGCGATTTTTTTCAGTTATTTGCCCCCTGCTGGCAATACTGTATATATGATGATGACAAGGTATAATCCTGTGTAGCGGGAGGACCTGTATTTATATCTCAATAATTTGGTAATGTTACAATATATTTTTACATTTTACATTCATAAATAATCCACTAATATACTAGGTTAGGTTAAAGATATTGTTCAATCATCAATGTTTCTTAGTAAATAGGCATCTGAAAAATAATTCCTCCCGCTACACAGGATCTTACCGATGACAATATGTCATGGGGGGGTGAGGGTGGATGGGGGTACGCATGTAGTTTCCGGGCGTACGGTCGTCATGTTTACATAGGGCAATCTCCGCGGTTAACTTTGCATCTATTTTGACGGCAATTTGTTTGGTTATTTGCCCCCTGCTGGCAATATATATGATGATGACAATATGTGAAAGCCCCCTAAACATATTATTGCATCCAAAGGCAGTCAAAATAGACGGGAACATAATGGCAAGCATCCACCACCGCTCCGCGTAGTGTAAACAAGGCTGGCGGTACGCCCAAATTCTACATTCTACCCTGCCTTTTTTACAATTTTTTCTTCGATATAGGCCTACAGTGTTTTTTGTTTTTTTACCAAATATGGGCACAAATTAGTATTTAGCCATTATCCAACAATCTAAACCCCTAAACAATCTAGTGGGGGGGGGCCCACACTAGTGGGGAGGGCTATGAAGAGCAGGGAAAATGTGGGGTTAAGTAAAGAATTTACAATGAAAAACTATAGGGAGTCTATGAAAAAGCAGTTCAGAAATGGGAACAAAATTACTAAAATACTGTAGGCTACAAATATGTCCTGTATGGAGAGTATTTTTTTAAATGTATGGTTTTGTGAGAAAAATGAACTTCTATGGGGAGAATTGTTGAAAAAATACTGTAAACAAATAAAAGCTTGTCTATAGTGTTTTGGAAAACAGGTACGGCTAATCAGGATTGCCGCGAGATTCGCGATGGGTTGATGGGGGCGTCTTCCAACAGAAGTTAATTTTTTAAATTAGGAAATTGCCATCTATAGGGAGAGTATGAAAAAGCAGTTCAACAATGGAAAACATACCTTTTATAGTTTCTCAAAAAATACTGTAAAAATATATAACTGTCCTGAATGCGGGAGTTTTAAATTGTATCGTTTGGTGTGGAAAATGAACTTCTATGGGGAGAATTTTTGAATAATTACTGTAAAATCTTGTCACGACCGGTACGCATCTAATTTGACCATGGTCGTGACTCAAAGCATGTGAAACGCATTAACGCTGCAAAAGATTGCTTATATAATACCAACATCGTAGCCGAGTAATCAAGATCCAATATGGGGGAATGGTTAACTACCATCACAAGAAAAGAAAAAACAGATATAGCCTATATGCCTGTGCTAGTATAAAAATAAGAACCTTTAGGGATATCATTAAAGACGTCTTGCACCGCACTATTAGAAACAATTCATTAGGGAAAATAGGGACCTAGGCCTATAGGCTCGCCATATTTTTCTCATTATTGTCCGCATGGAGGAATTTCGGGGAAGGATGTAGAGTTCGGGCGTACGGTCGTCATGTTTACAAAGGTCTATCGCCGCGGTGAAGTTCGAGTCTATTTTGACGGCGATTTGTTTGGCTATTTGCCCCCTGGGTCAATATAAAGGAGCTGGACCACAGCAATTTTCAAGGAGTTATGTTTTTGAATTTGTTCTTTAAATGGTTTAGAAGCTTTTTATAATAAAATTTGTTCATGGAAATTAGTACGGTATTTACCCATTATGCAAGAATCTAAAAACATGGCCCCCGATAGTGGGAAGGGCTATGAATAATAGGGAAATTGAGGGGCAAAAAGCGTATAAAGCGAATCCCGTATATTGCATTTGTAAATAAAAGTTGGCTTGGGTTTGTGCATTTTCGAGGCCCATAAAGCCCAATTTTTTGAAAACCCGAGCCAACTTTTGACGAAAGTTGGCTCGAATTTCACGAGGTGGAGTGTTATAAAAATAGTCAACTTTGAGAAGACATTAGCCTAACCTAATAACCTTACTTAACCTATCCTCGTATTATGGGTGGGGGCTGCTGCCCCCACACCCCCGCTGGTTGAGTAAAACTGGTAATGATAAAAATACAGTTGGGATAGGATATTACTCACTCCACCCCAACTGGATTTCTATTGTTACCAGTTTACCCAACCAGCGGGGCTGCGGGGGTGACAGCCCCCACCCATAATACTAGGATAGTTTAGGCTAATGTCTTCTCAAAGTTGACTATTTTGATAACAGGCTATTACCCACTCCACCCCGTGAAATTTCGTCAAAAGTTGGCTCGGGTTTTCAAAAAATCAGGTTTTAGCCTATGGGTTTCGAAAATGCACAAACCCGAGCCAACTTTTATTTAGACCTACAAATGCAATATATTCGCTTAAGGGCTATAGGTTTTTTACCCCTCAATTTCACTATTCTTCATAGCCCTTCCCACTATCGGGGGCCGTGTTTTTAGATTCTTGGATAATGGGTAAATACCAATTTCCATGAACAAATTTTATTATAGAAAGCTTATAAACCATATAAATACATATCCAAAAAAATAAATCCTTGAAAATTACTGTGGTCCGGCTCCTTTATATTGACCGCCCCCTGCTGGCAATATATATATTTTGATGACAATATGTCATGGGGGAGCTTTTCCCCCCTTAACATATTATTGTATCCAACAGTTATTCCAACGGCAGTCAAAATAGACGGGAAAATTATCGCAAGTATCCGCCGCCAGCCCACCGCCGCTCCGCATAGTGTAAACAAGGCGGTACGCCCAAACTCTACATTCTTGCCGAATTTCATTATAGACAAAATTAAAAAACCTGATTTCACCGAAAAATACCAAACAAAAATAATAGGGGAAGGATGTAGTTACCGGGTGTACCACTACCGACATACAACATAAATCATCTATAAATACTTATAATAAAATAAATACTTATAAATCTATAATACTAGGTTAGGTTAGGTTGTTTGGTTAGGCTAATTTATTTTTGTACCCAAAGGCAGTCAAAATAGACGGAAACATGATGGTGAGCGTCCGCGTAGTGTAAACAAGACGGGCGGTACACCCGGTAACTACATTCTTGCCAATAATAGTCCCGAATGTAAACAAAGCATTCCGTCGACTTGACCACCACCACCTTGTTTTGTAGGCGGCGCGCGATTCACCCAATAGCCTAAATAAATGGCACAAGCGTTACTCACCTAAACAAAGTACCGGTACTGGCAACCTGTTTTTGCCCTTTTAATTTACAAATCAACATATAGTAGGCTATATGAGGATGACAATAAGTCAAGGGGGGCAACCCCCCTTCATGTATCCAATTTACCCCATAATATCCCTTACCTACTCTACTGTAGACACGCGATTCACCTAATAAATGGCAACATTTGAAGCCGTAGGCTATAGGCCTATCGACAGAGTGACAAACAATAAAACAATAGCCTAGGCTTAGGCTATTCCTTGATTTTTTTGGTCAATATACAGGAGGCGCTACAATATTGGTAACATTTTTAGCTCAATAGCATGTGATTAAGCGATTTTTCTCCATTTTTTTTTATGTAGGTGTCATTCCCAGGAAACTAACATAATACATATTATATGGATATTTACGTTTTAAGGGTTTGTTTACACTTCTTCTTTTTCGTCTTCTTCTGGGAGACCTCTTTTGCGTGACTGTCAGTCAACAACTGAGACATCTGGTGGCGAATGCAATGAACTATACTGGTGGCGTCGTGGCCAAAGTAATCACCCTACCTAATTCATGCCAAGAGTACTCGAGTTCACTGACACGTGATGTCTATCGACCAATCAGGTGATGCCATGATTTGGAAAGCAGGTGGCCCGGGATATAAGCTGTCAGTTTGACTCTGGCCAGCTTGTGTAGAGGGTGTGAGCCGATCAAAGCTTTTTCCACCGTCTTTAAAAACACTGAGGCTGCTTAAGACCTTTTCGCCTTCCAATAAGTGTAAACTGTCCAAAGTGCAATAACCAGTGTTCCAAATACAGCTGACGAGGACAGCTGGTTTTGAAATGCACATACACTTGTTTTACATGGAAAAATTCGAAACAAAAATCCACCAGCTGTTGACCAAGATGAGTGGTGATCGAGCCTCCAGCGGCCAGCCAGGCAGCCCAGTACCTCCTCTGTTCATTAAGGTTAGTTGGTTGGTTGGTTGGGACAACATAAAGGAGCCGGACCACAGCTAGCTCGGGAATCTTAATGGGTGATAGCAAAGTAACATAGGACTAAAGTAAAAGATTTTTTCGCATAGGATTAAACTGGCATGCAAGGGCTAGTTGGTTATACTGATGTTTTGGACCGACAGTTAGCCCATCGATCTTTTTAGGCCTAATAGGTCCGGTAGAGCATAGGCTATACATCATTGCTATATATGTCATTAAGAGCTGAAATGTATTATAAGGGAGAACAAAAATAAAATAAAATACATAGGCCTACTGTAAAACAATAAGTTTTTCAGCCAGTACTCAACCAGCGGGGGTGTGGGGGCGGAAGCCCCCACCAATAATACTAGGTTAGGTTGTTATTGTTGTTGTTGTTCCCTAAGCTGCCTGGCCGAACAGCCCCAAGTCCCTGAGAAAGGCCATGGCCACGATCGGGCTTTCCCACAGAGCTCTCATTGAGTGTAGATTGTGTTGTTGGCGTGGGTGCTGTGTTACATCCCGGGCAGGCGTCGACAACGGAGTCATCCAGTCTCTTCTGATAGCTCAGGAGAGCTGGATGGTGTCCGCATCTCAGCCTGGCCAGGTGGACTCTGTCCTCGCGAGGAAGGGAGGATTCGGAAGGATGGATTTCGGGAGGTCGTGCATGCAGCTGCGTGTTGTCTGTGAGTGAGTGGATGGATCGGTGAGAGATATGAGTATGGATGTGCTTCTGGAAGTTGGTTTGGGGTGGGCAGGGAGGGAGAGAGGACAATAATTGTGTGTGATACCGTGTGCTGGGTGTTGCTTTGATATTTCTTGGTGTCTGTGGGTGTGTTGCCATGTAGTTTAGTGGGTGGTCTTGGTTCGTGGAGGCTGCTGCCAGGAATTGAGTGCCTCTCATGTCCAGATGGTCTTTGACTTTGAGGATTTTGGTTTCTTGATGTAGGTGATCTGTGGGTGCAGTAGCTGTGCAGCCTGTAATGATCTTCAGGGCTTTGTTTTGAATAGTCTGTAAGGTCTTATGATGTGTTTCAGCTAGGTTAGAAGCCCAGGCTGGGCTTGTGTATTCCATCACTGATCTTATGTATTGTTTATATACTGTGGTGGTAGTTTCTTTGTTGTGTCCAAATTTTGTGTGAGCAAGTGACCTGAGGGCGTTAAGTCTGGGTGTCAGTTTCTTTTTAATGTTTGTGGTGTGCTGTTTGAATGTCATATGAGTATCATATGTTACTCCTAGGATTTTGGGTGTGTGTGTATGTGTTAGGGGTGTGTTGTTTATGGTTAGTTGAGGGATGTATTCGTGTTCTCCTGTCCAACTTGTGAGCAGGGTTGCGGTGGATTTGGCTGGGGCTAGATTAAGTCTGTTTGTAGTGCACCAGCCATGTAGTGTGTTGAGATAGGGTTGAAGGAGATCTGTTGCTCTTTTTGGGTTTTGGGTCATGGTGTGTGCATATGAGTGTTATGTCATCTGCATAGGAGGCTAAGTTTATTTGGGGCGTATTGGGTGTAGTTATATCGTGCATGTACAGATTGAAGAGTGCGGGCGATAGGACGGATCCTTGTGGGACTCCGTTTGGAAAGTTTCTGATTTTAGATGACTGACCGGCAAAAGATACGTGTGCACATCTGCCTGCTAGGAAGTTGGCCAGCCACCTTTTTGTGTTGTTGTGCATGTTTGTGTTGTAGATTTTGTTTGTTAGGTTGTGGCGGGGGATGGCATCGAAGGCTTTACTAATGTCGAGTGTGGCTAATAGTGATCTGTGTGGTGGTCTAGCGGAGTTGATGCCGTCGAAAGCTCTTTGTGTAAGGTCTGTGAGAAGAGTGTTTGTGGAGTGCAGTGGCCTAAAGCCATGTTGTGTTGGAGGTAGGGGTAGGTCAGGTGTAATTAGTTGTAATACTATGCGTTCCATGACTTTGGAGGGGTAGCAAAGGAGTGTGATGGGGTGGTGCGAGGAGGGTAGCGTGGGGTCTTTGTTGGGTTTGGGGAATGTGATGATGATACCATGCTTCCAAATGTCTGGTATTGTGTTGTGTGAATAGCTGTAGTTTGATATGTTAGTGAGTGCTTGTATGCCTTGTGGTCCCAGGTGTCTGAGGTGTATGTTGCTTATGTTGTCTAGGCCACAGGCGGGTGAGTGCTTGAGATTGTTGATGATATGCTTCGTCTGGTGATTGGTGAAGGGTGTATAGTCAGGGTCTGTGGGGAATTGTCTCTTACGTCGGATGACATGTCGGTCGTCTTTGTGAGGTTTTAGGTGGCTGACATGTGAGAAGTGATTGATGAGAGTGTTTGCTTGTTGTTTACATGAAGGAGTAGAGTCTGTTGTTGTGATTGCAGCATGTGATTGTGTTGTGTTGCTGTTGGAAAGTGTGATGCTGTTTAGTGTTTTGTAGAGTTTTTTGGGGTTTGTTTTGTGATCAAGTGTTTGTAGGAAGTTATTCCAATTTAGTTTTTGTTGTTCTTGTATTTTGTTGTTAGTTTGGGTGTTGAGTGCTTGAATTTGTTGTGTGATGTCTTGTGTGTGGGGTGCTGGGGAGTGTTTCAGTATGTCGCGTTGTCTGATGAGGTTTTGAATTTCTGGTGTGAAGTTGGGGTTGTGTCTTTTTCTGTTACCTCTTGGAATGTGTTTCTTGTCAGCGTTTTGGATAGTTTTATTGAGTATGTGTACAGCATTGTTGATGTTAGTGATGGGTGTACTGTTTAAGAGTTGTTCTGTCTCATTTGTGAATGCTTCCCAGTTAGCTCTTTTATAATTGGTGTATGTTTGTTTGTGGCTAGCTGGGGTGAGTCTGGTTTTGGTGGTGATAATGATCGGGAGGTGGTCAGAGCCTAAGGTTCTGACCACCCTCCAGGATGTTGTGGGGGTGAGTTCTGGGGAGCAAAAGGTGATGAGGGAGGAGCTGGGGGGTTGGGATGGGTGAGGTGGGGGTGGGGATTGGGGAGCAGGAGATGGGGGTTGGAATGGATTAGGATGGGGTGTGGTGTGTTGAGTTGAGGATGTGGATGGTATGGGAAGGTTAGGTGGGTTAGGGAGGAGAGGTGGACGGGTTTTAGGGGGGGGGGGGGGGGGGGGAGTGGATGATATGGGAAGGTTAGGTGGGTTGGGGAGGAGAGGTGGACGGGTTTTAGGTGAGGGATTTGACTGGGAGAGGGAGGGGCATGAGGAACAGGTCCAGGTGTTTGTGTAGTGTTTCTTGGAGGCAAGTGTTGTGCAGGTGAAGTGGGTCCAGTTCCCGCATGAATTGCAGAGAACTGAACCCTTAGTATGGCGACTCGAAGTGATGGGTTTTGAGCAAGTTGGACATATGTATGTGTACGTGGGTCCTGGGTTGCTCTCAATGTCTCCGGCTAGAAGAAGTCTTCGAGAAATGACAGCCGGAGAGTCATTTCTCGGTGTAGGAAAAACTGTGTGATGTGTGTGTGTGGTGTGAGAGGTGTGGAAATTCCCGGCGCGACCGAAGCCGCTCCAAGGACCCGTGCCCCCAGGGAGGGGGCAGGGGATGGTTGTGACGGTTTGGCTCCCGAAACTGCTCCCCGCGGCCGGCATCCGGTTTTCCTCCACTGGTCGTTGATTTTGTCTTCGGCCGTGGAGGGTCGGCAGCCTCGGGAGGTGGCCCCACGGCGTAGACGCCGCCACATCAGGACCACTAGGTTAGGTTAGGTAAGGTTGTTAGGTTAGGCTAATGTTAACCCCATTCTTACTAGGTTAGGTTAGGTAAGGTTGTTAGGTTAGGCTAATGTTAACCCCATTCTTACTAGGTTAGGTTAGGTAAGGTTGTTAGGTTAGGCTAATGTTAACCCCATTCTTACTAGGTTAGGTTGTTAGGTTAGGCTAATGTTAACCCCATTCTTACTAGGTTAGGTTAGGTAAGGTTGTTAGGTTAGGCTAATGTTAACCCCATTCTTACTAGGTTAGGTTAGGTTGGGTTGTTAGGTTAGGCTAAAGTTAACCCCATTCTTACTAGGTTAGGTTAGGTAAGGTTGTTAGGTTAGGCTAATGTTAACCCCATTCTTACTAGGTTAGGTTAGGTAAGGTTGTTAGGTTAGGCTAATGTTAACCCCATTCTTACTTAGTTAGGTTAGGCTAATGTTAACCCTATGAAAACCCAAACAAAGATTTTATTAGGGTTACTGTGTAATTTTAACATGAACATTAGTAAAATCCGAGCCAAGTTTCGTCAAAACTTGGCTCGTGTTTTCGAAATGTCGGGTTATATGGGTATGGAAATTTACAAAACCCGAGCCAACATGTTAATAAGGTTACTGTGTTATTTTCATTTTAAAATTAGTTAAATCCGAGCCAAGTTTCGTCAAAACTTGGCTCGGGTTTTCAAAAAGTCGGGTTTTATGGGTCTGGAAATTGACAAAACCCGAGCCAAATTTTGGTTACAAATGTGTATTATCGTGTTCTATACGCTTTCTACCCCTCAATTTCCCTGATCTTCATAGCCCTCCCCACTATCGGGGGGCGTGTCTTTAGATTGATGGATAATGGGTAAATGCTTAATTCCCATTCAATTTCATCACTAGATTCCACTAAAACACCAAAAACAAAATCAAAATACCAAAAAAAATACCTGAAAAACACGTTGTTGCGTCTCCTGTATATTAACCATTTTTGTTTTTAAGGCTAGGCCTACCCTATAGAACACTTGGTAAATAAGGCTGCTCTAGTTGTCTTGAATGGTACCTTCGCCATATTTTTCTCGGTTAATATACAGGAGACGCAACAATATAGGTAGCAAATTTCGGGATGGATGTAGTTACCGGGTGTACCACTACCGACATACAACATAAATCATCTATAAATACTTATAAATCTATAATACTAAGTTAGGTTGTTTGGTTAGGGTATTGTATTTTTGTATCCAAAGGCAGTCAAAATAGACGGGAACATGATGGTGAGCGTCCGCGTAGTGTAAACAAGACGGGCGGTACACCCAGTAACTACATTCTTGCCCAAATTTGTAATGGTAGTTTTGGGTTCCTATCATCATATGCTTCATTTCTAGCCTATATACTTTTTATCCCCAGGAAAAAAAACAAAAACAATTGGGATTTTTCATTTTTTTCTTGGGATCTTTTTTTTTCATTAACCTAGGTCTAACCAAAAAAACCTAACCTAACCTAAATGTATTTGGGGGCTGTTAGGTTAATGACCTAAACAAAAAAAATCCCAAGATTTTTTTTTTTTCTTTGGTACGATTTTAGTTACTGGACACCTATTTGACAGGTACCGCCAACGATTTAATACATACCGGTATTTGTTTTCGATTTCCACGCATCCAACACCAAGCTACACCCTTTTTTGGGGTACGAAACACTAAAAAAGCAATGGGGACACTTTAATAATGATAATACGAGACGAAATATAAAGACAACTCTGTTGCGTTCGTGGAAGTAGTGTCGCTTTGTTTACTTTACGCTCGGAGTGACTTCCCGGCGCCTTGGCGGTCGACTTAAAATGGCTAAGCTATAGGCTAACCAGTTGTTGGGTACATTTTTTGATAAAGACTTGCGTTATAGGCCGTGGGGCAAGTAAAACAGCTGGCCGTCACCTCGAGCGTCCTGGGTAAACACACCGCGACGATCCGAAGCGACGACTGACTCCCGCCGATTTTCGGCACAAATGCGCCGTTTTATTCTCATCGAAAACCACATTTAAAGTTATTACAGTATATCGTTTTCAATACTATTACCGGACCAGAAAAAGGTGTAGCTTTGTGTTGGATGCGTGGAAACCGAAAAAAATATGTATTAAATCCTTGGTGGTACCTGTCAAATAGGTGTCCAGTAGGCTAAATAAAATCGTACTTTTTTTTTCCACGGGGATAAAAAATATATAGAAATGAAGCATATGATGATAGGAACCCAAAACTACCATTAGAAATTTGCTACCTATATTGTTGCGTCTCCTATATATTGACCTTTTTCTCCATAGGCTAGTCCGCATGGAGGATTTTCGTTATCGACATAGCCTATTGAAAAAATGCCCACTTCACAAATACACCAAAATTCTAAGTCGAAGATGTCAAACAGCGGGGGTGTGGGGGCAGCAGCCCCCACTCATAATGCTAGGATTTGTTAGATAAGGTTGTTAGGTTACAATGTCCTTTCAAAGGGGCATAATATAGCATTTCTAGCAAAATTAGATTATTATGGCATCCGAGGACCACTTCTTCACTGGCTTAAGACTTTTCTAACTAATCGTGAGCAACGTGTTGTTCTCGAGGGCTGTCATTCTTCTTCTGTATGATCTGTATCTGTAACTTCTGGAGTCCCACAGGGCACAGTCTTGGGCCCCCTACTTTTCCTTTCTTATATTAATGACCTTCCACTATCTCTTACTTCTACTACTAGACTTTTTGCAGACGATAGCTTAGTTTACCGACGGTACCGACCAACTATCAATTGGGACGATTACCTCCGACTACAAGAGGAATTAACGGCGCTTGAACAGTGGGAAGCCAAGTGGCAGATGACTTTCAGACCTGACAAGTGCCACCATATTTGCTTCACCTGTTCCAGTAAAACCATTCCATTCCCTTACAAACTTCACAATACCCCTTTAGATACTGTTCCCTCCCATAAATATTTGGGGGTCCACATCTCAGCGAGTCAGCGGACATGAGGTGGACCACACACACGAGCAGCGTCAGAGCAAAGGCTAATAGGGCCCTGGGCTTCCTTCACAGGAATTTCACAAAGTGTAACTCAAAACATCAAAATTCAAGCTTTCAAATCACTAGTTCGGCCACACTTAGAATACTGCGACACCGTCTGGGATCCACACACTCACAATAATATCAATAAATTAGAGGCCATACAAAACAAGCTGCAAGATGGATCAGACGTGATTACAGACATACTACATCTGTCACTTTGCTCAAACAAGACATTAAACTAGACCCCCTTGTAACAAGAAGACAAATACACAGACAAATGTTAGGCCTAGGCTATACAAAATTACAAACAATCTAGCAGACATAGGCTAGATCTATCTATCTATCTATTGCCTGACGCCGTGATCCCCGAAGGGGTGGCTACAAACGAACTGCCCCCATGCACCTCTGTCCCCAGTCAGTCGACGCCCCTCCCCAGGGTGCCAAAACAGAAATTATCCAGTTCTGGATCATTTTTCTAAGCTTACAAGGATCAACTTTGCGCGGCGTCTGCGGGGGGCACAGCCCCCCGCTTCATAACAGGGGGTCCGGGGGGCATAGCCCCCCGGCCGCCGGAGAAATTTTGAGATGTGAAGGTAAATATATGCACAATACATGCTCAAAATTTATTAAAAGGAATGAATAATATTGTAAGTACAAGGGATGTTATGTATGTTTACTGGTGTTTAATCAGGATACTAGGGGAGCTGGCTGCCTGTACTTCAGTCTCAAAGAGATGCACTTCAGGTCCACTAATATAGGCATTGAAAACAGGTTTTTAAATTATTCTTAGCAGTCCCTGTTTTAGTTTTGTAACTTTTGTCCAATAAAGATTTCATGTATATTTGTTGTTGCATTCCAAGAACTATTACATACTTAATTTATATCCTTTCATATGATACATGAGTTACTATAGAGTACTGGTTAAAATACATACCGGTACCAAGTTTCAAGAATAAACTTTGATTAGAACATTTGTTTGTCTATTATTTTCCCTGGGCCGAGTAAAAAATACCTGGGTAGGCTATTCCCATCTCGGGTTAAGTACAATCAGTAGGAACGTAGAAACTTACTTTAATTTTCACAACTTTAAAAGACTCAAGATTCTGCGAGGCTAATTCCGAAAATATTCAATCAAGTCTCCGTTACCCCCATGAAGTCAGGTTATAGTAATGACAAGACATACCAATAATATATGTTAGTTAGCGGGTGTGTGGACTGTGGGGATAGTGGCAGCCCCCACTTTGGACACTAAGACTAAGTAAAGTTAGGTTAGGGTAAGGTAATGCAAATTATCTACTCATAACATGATAAACAATTGAACAATAAACTACTGTACTATATTCCTTGAAGAAATAAAAACAAACAATTGTACATAAGGCTGCGGAAAGATTCTTTAGTGATACCCAAGTCATGGCCGGGATTCCGGGAAATCTATAAATGCACTGTAGGCGGTAGGCCTAGCTGCTGGCTGTACACTTATTAAATTGTACCGGTAATCTGGCTAAAAAGTTACCGGTATACAAAATGAGAACATAGAGGCAGGGTGCAGATCCCACTTTGGACACTAAGTTTGGACTTTGGTTAGGGTAAGTTATTGCAAATCTTCCACTCATAATATAAACTACAATAAAATAAGATACCAGTAGATAAGATACTACTGTAGCCTATTCTGCCTATAGCCTATACCTTGAAAACAAAAACAAACGGTAAGACTGCGAAAGTATTCTTCAGTGACAGGTCTACCCCTATAATCCCACGGCATGACGGCAAACTGTTATTGTCATAGGCTATAACCTAGCCAGGGTGTCGAATGACGCTGTTTTTTTGAGTGATACAACTTTCTGTATAATGATAAAAAAAAATTAATCCTAGCCTACGTATTTTTATATTATTATTTTAAAAGTTAGACATCTAAAATAGGCCTAGGCTTAGGCCTACTGTGTTCCAAAACTCAAGAGTAGCCTAGGCTAGGTTAGCCTAGCCTAGCCTTACAAAAAAAAAAAAAAAAATACAGGAATGTTGGTCTAGACTAAGTTTAATATACACTTCCCAGGTCATTTTAATATAAGAACATAAGAAAATGGGAGTCTGCAGAAAGCCGATTGGCCTAAGCAAGGCAGATCCCTGTCCCACACAACCCCTATTGTTCTATTGCTTCTATATATCATATAATACACCATAGAGTAAGTTTTTAATAACTAGAAAAAAAGGTCATCTTCTAAATAATTACCATAATTGAGGACCTTCGCCATTCCCGGGTTAAGAGTGGGCTCTGAGTCTTAGCCTACCAGAACCAGATTCCCAGCTGCCTAGCTAACCTTATTTTTTACTGTCTTTAACCTCAAATCTTCCTTGATCTTCATTAGCCTATCAATACATTATACATAGCCCCACTAGTGGGGGCAGTCCTAAGATTGTTGGATAATGGGTTATCCTAAGCCTAATATGCCTAGCCTCAGCCTAGGCTACTCATTTCTGCTTCAAATTATCATTATCATCATAGGCCTAGGCTAATACAAGTAGGCCTAGGCTTATCTGAAAAAAATAATATGCTTGGCTACTTACAAAATCGCTGTTTGGTGCTTGCTAGAAGTCAGGTTTATCCAAAGTATCACCTTGAACTTATACCTTATATATAATGAGTTCCCCAAGATTAATATGCACAATTTTAGAATGTGTAGGGCACTCACACTTCACATGAAGTCAATGTTATATTCCAGCCCCTTAATTCACTCTATTTTTCCACAAATATATCGGTAAATAATAGCTAACACATTTCCAAGTGTTCCACAGTTGATTGGCGGCAAGCTAATTTGACGTCATCATTGGATTATTCTCGGAAACACCACAATGGAAAACACTGCTGATATTCGTTCGTTGTTTTCCATTAATCCAACCACATATATACCCCTGAAAAACCAATAATTCATCATAAAATCGTACTAATTTATAGCTTACCTTATGCCTCAAGGTCTTGCGCTCTTTGTCAAACACATAAAATTTATATTCATTCACTATTTTTAAGAAATTAGAGACTCCATAAAATTAGCACATACGAAAAAATATCGTGTATTTTGTGGGAGTTTAATTAAGATCAGATTAGATCAGAAAACTAACATTCAAACTTAAATTAATATTTTACATTATTCATTTCAGTGAAATTTAGTCAATATATTAAACACATGGAGTAGTTTAGTTAATATATACATAGTTTTAGATAAATACCTATTATTATCCTTTAATCTACATATTATTGAGCATTCGAGTGCCAATAAAATTACGGTAGTTGTGTTCGTCTTGACTCAGCCTTCGGCGCAATATAACATCGGAGTGTAGGGGTACATTGGTTGTTTGTTTGTTTGTTTGTTTTAGCGGACTCTCCCATCCAGGAGTTCGTTCTATGAACGATGGCTGTTTCCTTATTGTAATATATATTTGTTATATTGGTGCTAGTCAGTCACCTCATCCGAACCGAACAAGTTGTGTTTTCACAGTGTAAACAAATCGCTCTCATGACTCGAGCTCTGGATTTATCCGTCTATATTTACATTAGTAGCTGCATTTGGACTTCAATACAGGTGATATATAATAGTTCTAAGATCATAGCCAATGTAGAGTACAGTGTAGAGCAAAGCAACTATCGTTTGATGAGTGTAATGTAGAAATAGAATGGCAGGTTTAGCGGGGCTCCCGGCCGCCCCGGGACAGTCACAGGCTCTTAGCCTATTTCAGTATCAATATTTTTTCAATGTTAGGTTCGGGATCACGAAGAAAATGGGCGAATTTTGGCACACTGCCCCTCCCCCCAACCAGCACTGCCCTCGTTCATGTACTTCCTCACTAGGTTAGATAAAAATACATATTTACACCCTACAAACATACGATTTACGAGATGCAGCCACAACTTAAAATACCACACATAGGCCTATCAGGCAAGCACGTACATATTCAGACATTAATTTTTTCCCCGCAGCATCCAACTTCCAAGAGTGGAATCACCTCCCATCTCACATAGTCAATAGCCCCACTCTTCATTCCTTTAGAAATAGGATCACTACTCATTATCTCCATAATCCTTGACCCGATCCTATCCCTCTCATAATTCCCCTGCACAACCCCCGCATATCATGCTGCAGCCCGAGAGCAGCCCTCTCCGGTGGATAAAAAGTATATAGCCTAGCAATGAAGCATATAGGCTAATGATAGGAACCCAAAACTACCATTAGAAACTAAGAAATGAGATCCCAGCTGTGGTGCGACTCGTAAATATTGACCAGAACAAGTAGTAAACACAAGGATAGCCTATACCCGGTCAGAGGTAAGTCCTGCTGTGCTGTAGTCTCCTTGAATGCTACCAAAAAAGTCACAGCCCTTATGTCAATGCCTTCAAGAACAAGTATACACGAACACAGAAGGAATCTGGCCCAACATCAGGCCTAGGCTAGCCCTTACAGGAACACGCATTGACCAGTCCAAGCTGGTGGGCCATTCTATGTTCGCCCTTTTTGTGAATAAAGCTCTTATTATCGAGGCTATGAATCATATAAAATGTGCTCTAGTGTATAGTCTTTCATGTACACTAACTAAAATACTAAATTAAGCTCAAATACATGACTTACAAACATAAACATAAGGAACTTCATCACACCTGTTAGTCAATATGGCCGCCTGCGTCGCGAAAGGACGCTAGACGGTATTGCCAATTTTATGTTGCAGATTTCGCTAGATTTACGTTTAAAAGTTGCTAGATATAAAATACTCTAATACAGTATTTGTATATAGAATCGTTCATTATCCCTAGAATGTTTAAATAAAGTTGACGAACATCACATAAATAAGTTTAAAGTAATAATTTCCTACCATTAGATAAATATATTTTCGCTTGATATGTATAAACAACGCCTTGGCTAAAATCTACAACATTGACCGTATCATCCAATCACCGATGCCGGGGCGTTTGGTGGGAACTTTAAAACGAATTACCGAGCATTAGACTATTCAGTTCATTTGTGGCCTAGCTAAGGGGATGTTCTTGGGTAGTATGATATTTGGAATGAAGAATTGAACTTTTCAGTAGGGTATATCTCGAACCAATGATGCATATAGGGAGTGCTATACAGTAGGTGGTGGGTAAGGACAATTGGAACTCCTGCTGCATCACTTAGCCTCCTTTGCTGATCCTTTCCATGCCTCACCAAAGTAGATGCCAACCCCAGTTTGCCCTCCAAAACATTCATGGTCTCTCTCGTTCAATTCACTTTTTCAAAATGTCTCGAATGTCGACTGATCAACGACCCGCCTGAGTCCCCAGGGGGGTTGAGAGGGGGACTCCAGAAATGCCCTCAGTAGTTTGGCCTCTCTTGCCAACCTATCGAAATGCTCTGGACCACTTCCTTCTACAGCAAACCCTTCTCAGTATCCTCCTACTATCTTTATCCTCAGTTTCAAGCCAAAGGTGGATATGTTGCTTATGTGTTACACAATCTTGCTTTCTATTGTGTTCCCAACTTTGATTCTTCTGAATTCTTAACTCTCTGGCTAAAGCTTGCTGGTCACTCTCAAACTAAATATTTCTGCGGTTTATCTCTACCCTAATAGCCTAATTCTACCGACTCTCCAAAATTCTTTGACTATCTAACTTCTAAAGTAGAACACATTCTATTCATCTCTCCTTTCGCAGAAATCTCCATCCTAGTATATTTCAGTAATGTTCACCACTGCCAATGGCTCTCCACCCATTTCTCTGACCAACCTAGTGAACAAGCTTAGCCTACATCTTTTCTATCCTAAATGACCTAAAGCAGTTAGTTCAGCATCCTACTGTACTTGTATTCCTGACTGCCTTGGATATCGCTCCAACATTCTCGACTTATTTCTAACTTCTAATCCTTCTACTTACGCTGCAAATCTTTTTTCTGTTGGCAGGTGGGCTCCTCCGATCACAACCATATCTCTTACCTGTCCTATCTCTCCAGTATGGCCATCTGATCCTCCTAGCAGGTGGTACTTGTGGTACTTGTGGCACTTCGGCGCTGTCGAATGCGAGGCTCTTTGGCAGTACTTCTTTCATTTCCCATGGAATTATTTTTGCTTCTGTGGCCGGGAACCCTCGGAGTGTGCCGAGCGCAACAACTGGCCAGAGGTACCTGTAGTAAATAGCTTCTAATAATGTACGGTAACACTGCCGCCTCCATCTCACTGTAACATAGTCCGTGTTACATTTAACATCCACTGGCTCAAACCAAGCTCGCAAAATACCTGTGCAGTAGTCTAACTTGGTACCCCTCAACTTTCCCTTCATAATTGTTAACAGTCTTGATAGCGTCATGGTTAATGCACTGGATTTCGCTGCAAGTATCCTAGGTTCGAATCCTGGGAGTACCACATGTATTCATTAATGTAATTTATTTCATTAATTACCTTTATTTGCATTGTTAATTGCATTTGTTAGTTATGTAGAGCAGATTAACCAGACCACTGAGCTCCAAACGGAACTCTCATAGGTCTGGCCAATTGCATTTGTAAATTGGTGAATGGTGATATTACGATATTATGAATGTTAGATTAAAATAAGATACTGAATATTTTTTATACAGTGGGTTGGTCCTATCCAGAGTAAGGTTTGGCATCCTCTTCCCAACCTTAGCCATTTCTGTCATTCTCTTTTACTGTCCCACTTTTCCTTCTGGCGGTAGGCAGCTAGGAATATCCTCCCCTTGTAAAATTCACCTACTCGACGAGACAGAGAAAGGGGCGAGGGAACGCGAAAGTGGTTCCGGACCATAAGAATTGGAACTTAAAATGTTTCTGTTCGGGCTCTGTCTCGAGTCGGCCACCCCCAGCTATGGGCTATGTGCCTGAGTATATACATACATATACAGTACTGTATATACCAAGTTGCTACAACTCGACACACAGAAGGCTTAGTTAAACATTATCTTTCATTACACATTTTATTTCAACATGCCTCTAAATGGGCCAACACTGGAATTATGGAACACATTGAAGATCACCTCATTTCAATTTTCAAAACTAAGCATAGCTGGTATACTTCTGCATTCAATAATTGTCTGCACACTTCACCAACTACTGTAGTAATTTCTACCAACTCGCTGCAATTCCATCTTCAGGGTGATTGGCATATCATACACTTTTCTTAGACTCCAGTAGGCCTATATATAAAAATTATTATACATAGCAAAGATATACTGTACATAAAATATCAAATTATTTATGCCCTGGGCTATTAAAATAAAACTGAATTGGAATAACTAATTCGCTCAATTGGGAGTAATTCCATATTTTATGCTTGAGCATAGAGCACAGACTTTCTTGTAATAATAAGAGAACTGATAATAGGTAATACACATCTGTAAGTATGGCTACAGCCTAAACATTTTTCTACATGATCCTGTCACCAAGGAAAAGAGAAAGGAAAAAAATACAATATATTAATAGTCATACTTTAGAGGGATAATAAAATATAAGTATTATTAATAAAATGAAGCATGATTCAATCAGGACACTAAAGGATGAAAGCAAGATGTGGAGTATGGAGAAATTAATTGATATGGGATGAGCGCAAGAGAAAGTTGAAAGAGAAAGAATGTGGAACGAAAGGTAAAAAGAGTGGCATGAATCAAGAATTCAAGAGTAAAGGGTAGAAACCGAAACGGCCTCGAGTAGGAAAGTATAGCGAAAAAGAATGTTGACAGAAAGGGAGGAAGTGTGACATGAACAAGGAATAAAAAAGTAAGATATAAAGCAAAGGTGCATGAAACATTAAAACAAATTGTTATACAGATTGAAAAGACAAACAATAAGTGGGTAATAAAGAAAGCTAAGGATGGAAGTTAAAAATGAGGGAGTGGAGTAGGAGGGAGTAGGATGTGTGCTATAAACAGAAAGGTAAGAAGGGGAACTGGGAATTTATGGTAGGTAAGGGTGAGGGAGGTATGGAGTAAGGAATAATCAAAATGGAAAGGGAAAGAACAGGAATATGGTAAATAGAAATAAAGGAAGACAATTCAAATGATAGGATGTGAAGGAAATATCATATGAGAGAGATAATGGGAGTCAAGCAATGAGTGAATTTACCAGTAAACGTCAAGCTTTGAAACAAAACGGAGAACAGTCATATATCTTAACACATTATTTCACAGGGATTGCATATGTCAATTTACTTCCTCGTACCAGGAGTACACGGGGAGAATTAAGAAGAAATCTACAGACATTATTACTAAATGCTGACTTAACAAGTGATTTTAGAAGGGTAAAAAATATGAAATAACCTGAGCAACATCTAGAGACAACTAGGACCGGCTGCACTGAGCATGATGAGGCAACCCGACATATTCACAACCAGTAAACATGCACACTCCACCAAGAACACACTGGGACATTTAGTACACTTACCAGGAGCCAACTGCACGCATTATATTTTTATTATTGAATACACCCACAAATTTCAAGTTAAAATCCACTATAGACTATCATTTTAGAGGCTGACTTGAGTAGAAAACTATCTAATGTTGACTTGTATTGGCTATAAAGGATGTGCTACCCCAGTGAGTATAAAACAATAACAGTATTATAATTTATGAGCTATTTATATTAACACTCATGCCGCGGCGTCAAACATATGTCGGGCAAGAGAACAATGGACTATTGTCCGGTGCCCGACAATAGTCGGGCGGGATTTTGAGCACATTATCAGCTCTGAGAGAGAGTCCAAGCGTTGGGATGACTATAGGCAGGCTCTGACCGTTCGGCCCGACCACAGAGCCGCGACTGAGCTCCCCACTGCAACATTCCACACCCACGGCCTCGGGAGACCAGGAAAAAACTGGGGAAATTAAGTTATTTTAGGGTTTTTCACCTCTCGTTGCGCGATCGCTACAGGATAACCCGTGGTCATACAAGGATGATTCAGGTGTCATTGGAAAGCTCTATTATCGCCCTTTCACAGATACATAATTGTATTACGCTCTGGCTCTTGTTTATGCATGAAAAAGAGCATGGAATGAAGCTCGTTTAGGGTAAATATGCCCGCCAGGCAGGTAGTAGAAGTTACAAACATCCCCGTCGGTAAGGGGTTAATAAAGACATACTTTATAGCATAAGTTTTATAATAATTGTATTTCATTATACACAGTTGTGTGTGTGAACATTTAACAGTGTTGCATATGTGCCACCTGGGAATCAGACCAACAACTTTTCTAACAAGTTAAATTCTTTATCATCAAGTCACACTATTATACAGTATATACAGTATATATATTATACTCCCAGTCGGACTCGAACCACCGACAGTCAGGTGTGTCCATGATTTAATCCACTAAACCACAGCGTGATGTTGTGGATGGACACTCGTCCTGACTGTTGGTGGTTCGAGTCCGGCTGGGAGTATAACATTTAGTAGATCATGTGTATTTGTGAGATATACAGTACACTTCAATTATATATATACTGTACACAGTTAGTTATGTAGAGCAGATTAACCAGACCACTGAGCTCCATACGGAACTCTCATAGGTCTGGCCCGAAGGATTAGATCAGATCACTGAAAGGAGCTTAAGGCGACGCAAAAAACGGACGATAGGGGGGAAGGAAAATGACGAAGAATCGGATAAAAGGTCAGTGAATGATTTAGTACCAAAACAAACCGTACGCAGACGGGCAGTATCTGGGCAGTCAAAGACGTACACAGTACACAAATACTGTACACAGTATGTATTAAATGTATAACACCTGTTTCCTACAATTTCAAAGAGTGGCTAGATTTAAATAAATCTGTTTTTATTCTGTTTTTGGGTGTAATATGGGTGGATAATTATATACATAATATGTATTTAAATATATCATTAACTCTTTGAGTTTTAGTACAATCCATGTCTTGAATCCTCGTATGGTCATTTTCCACGCAGTAGTCTACCTCTGAATTTAACCAGGCAAGGAACATATCTATATTATAATGTAAAACTTGCAAAATGAACAAACCAAAACAGGGATTACACAATATATAGACAAAATAACTATGTGGAAATAACGCTTTAGCAGAGGATCTACAACAATCCAGAAAAATATGTAACCGTCTAATTCAAAGTATATTAAAACTCACACTTTCTCACATAATACAAAAATTATAACCAAGTTTCTTACTGGAAGCCCAGCATTATATTTTCCAAAGTCTGGAGCAACAAAGTAATTTGTTATATGAAATATATACAATAAATACAGTACTGTACATATATACAATAAATACAGTACTGTACATATATACAATAAATACAGTACTGTACATATATATACAATAAATACAGTACTGTACATATATATACAATAAATACAGTACTGTACATATATACAATAAATACAGTACTGTACATATATATACAATAAATACAGTACTGTACATATATATACAATAAATACAGTACTGTACATATATATATACAATGAATACAGTACTGTACATAATTATACAGTAAGTTGTATTAAAAGCTCTCCATTGTTACAGTAAAAGCTAAGGCGTTTGTTCCTTTTTATTACGGATGTGACTTGATCATAAAGCTTCAAGGTACTTATAAAAAAAATACTAACACAAGTTATGGGTAAGTCCTGATAAATATTTGAATGGTATACAGTACTGTACTGCTAACCAACAGAAATATGTCTTACTAATTTAAATATTCTTAATTACAGTATACTGTATATGACATAAGAAGAGTGTTTTAATTTCAAATAAGAACTGTATAATTATATGCTATGCTGGTGCACATAAACAGTAGACTTAGAACCAAAGTGAACATCAAATATTACATTCCCTCAAATGTCCCAGTATTTTTTGAGTGGCGGTACATGCTTGTTACACAGGTGCTGGAGACAAAATGTATAATACCACTGCCAGGTGAGGTGAGGCCGCTGCTTCCCCACTATACTATGTTCAAAGCAACTTGGCAGCCTGTTCCACCCTTCATTACTCCTTACTGGCTCACTTTAGTATTATCTTCAACCAATTATCTTTGCTGCCAAGTTAGTTTGAAAGGAGTATACCAAGACAGTCTTAGACACATTTCCAGTTGTACTGTTCCATATATCTATGTAGAATCAATTTTATACATCAATAATATATACATACAAATATTTTGTGCAAAATCAATAAGAAATACTGTATTGTAGCTTAAATACAATGTTCTGTATAGATAGAGGTGAGATATCAATTTAATATTTTCATACCAGTTATCTTTCAAAATTATTTTTACAGTGCATACTGTAAAGATCTTAAAAGTATATAGCTACCACAGAATATTACATATTCCCTTTAGATTACGTATGACTTAGATACTTGTTAACAGCTGACATGAAAATACAGTAGGAAATCACTACCATGTCAAATCTTGTTGCAAATGCACCTATGGAATTCAGCAGGATAACAATCATTGCTTTATGCTGACGTCACACAAGAAAATTAAACCTTATCTTAGGTAATACATAAGAATGAACATGAAATGATTTTTCTATGTACAATATTAGACTGGGATGAACACTGTGCTGAAGCATGATAACCACTCAACAAGTAAAATCTCTGCACGTTATTGAAACATTGACAAACACACATGAAAACTCGGGAAAAATAAATTTCTAGGTAAAACACAGAATACCTCGACATGAATAACGCCATGGTTATTGCAGAACATCGACATTTCTGCATTTATAAAAACAACTAAACATTTGTACTGCAAGTCTTCTATTACAGAACATCCTGTATGTATAAAAAAAAAAAAAAAAAAATCTCCCCCCCCCCGACATATATTCTAGAGTGACCATATTTTAAAACGAATGCATAGCGCTAACAATTATATATTTCCAGAGAAGATTATGCATATGTTACATGAATATCTAATATGTTTAACGCGTCCTTCACACGCAAAGTAAGTATGGGTTGCACTGTTACGTAAAAACAGATTTAGATTTACACCACAGCTTTTTACGATGACTTTTAATCAGCAACTTTATTCTGGCATGTTTAACATTTTCAGACTAATTTCCACAGGTAACGGCAACTAGACTGAGTAGATTATCAGAATATTAAACCCACATACTGACAATAGATATAAATGTAAAGACACAGGTAGCTAATTATGGGACAGAGTTCTTTTAAAGCATATTTCAGAAGCTGCCAGATAAGAGTTGTGGAGAAAAGTCTCAGGTAAAAGCAGACGTGTAAGTCTATCATAAAACTGTACTGAAGTTGTTACAACAGAGCAAAGCGTGCGAGTTTATGGCTTGTAATATACACTAACCTTGATATTATTAAGTGTGCTACATTAAAGTCACCACCTGCCTTATATAAAACCAGTACACCTTCATAAGCAACACTAAAGAGACTAATGACAATAGCATTCATGTCTCCAGTCATGTTATCTAGGAGAGAGAGAGAGAGAGAGAGAGAGAGAGAGAGAGAGAGAGAGAGAGAGAGAGAGAGAGAGAGAGAGAGACAAAAAAAAAGCCAGGAGTGGGTAAATATTCAAGCCATTATATATATATATATATACTGTGTATATAATGTATATATACTGTGCATATATATATATATATATATATATATATATATATATATATATATATATATATATATATATATATACTGTATATATATATATAGATAGATATACTGTAGGTGTGGTACTTTACATGGTAATTTTTAGGGCACTTGGTCGACTTTATTGCAGTGGTGAACTTACTGTTATTAAGGTCACAGACTTCCCTCACTTTATGAATCAACTATTTCCTCTCTTGTGGTAGGATTATAATACATATACAACAGATTTCTTACTGCCTTATAATGTCACATGTTTTTGTAGTAGAAAAGGCATTATTCAAATACAGTACTTTAATTTCCTGTCAAGTTAAGTAAGTCCTTCTCAAAGTGAAAGATGTCTGTATTTCATTATTTATGCTTAGACAACACACCCAACATGACAAAACCACATAGGCTAAGTACTACAAGACAAAATATCCCATACTGAAACACTATTTATCATCTCTCTCTCAAGGCTGCTCCACATGTCTGGCCACCACTATGCACTACACCATTGCATAGAGTCCTTCTGCTCACTTGGGGTTAAGGGGAGATTTTCGTTGGAGGTAATATTTTTTCTGGATCCCTTTCTCCCTCGTGGTTAGCCTCTTTAGTTTTGAGATTTTAAGACGTTTGCCCCATTAGTTTGTAGATTTTAAGACTATTCACCCCATTTTTTATAACTTTAAGTATTTTCTTAAGACTTAGGGGTTTATGTTTTCGTGGCGAGCGATAGCGAGCCTGCAATGTAAGAGGAATTGGCCTTCAGACGAGACATTTTTCTACCGAAAATTGTTCAAATTTATCTCGAAAGGGGGTCATTGAGGTATTGTTTTAAAGCTTGATGGAGGTCTAGGGAGCAAACTAAAAATCTCCCCTTAATGTACAGTCGCATACAAGTCATGTCCTTCCTCCATTATCCTGGACACACACAGACAAACAGCCTGGAACCCTTCACTATAAATTGCAGCCAGTTTATTATGATGGTGGCAAACATTATATCGAGTTTTGGGAATCAAAGAGAACAAATTTATCTCCATTAATCCTTTGACTCCTCCAGCTCCTTTCAAAACTTACATTTAAGCGGCCCCACCTCGCTTTTTTTCTCTTCTCTCCCTCTCTCTTTGGCTTGTATCCATTCGGCCCCATTCAGCCTACTGTATTAAGACGTTTACCCCCATCCAGGTGTCAATATATTCCTGACGAGCTGTAGCGAGCCAACATATATATTTGTTAGTAGTCTTGGCAAATCCAACGTCAAGGCTATTAACCTAATTGCAATGACGACTTGTCTATTTTGACTGCTATGTCGTCATTCCAACCGCGGTTAAAAAGAAAACGTCTAGAGTCTACTCCTTATCTTGCTCTAGGAGACGTTGTACATTAACCAAAACTACCACCGAAGGTGAAAAAAGCATAGAAGAGAAGAAAAAGGGGTTTACCTTAGTTACCGCTTAAGGCCCATCCCGTGTTCCGTCATGTGCAGATCCCTGTCGAACGTGCACATGAGCGACCCTCTCTTGTCATCATTTTTTCACGCGCTCCATTGAATGAAGTCGCTTTTGTTGTGCTCCTTTAATTCACCCTGTTTAGGTTCGTTTTGGCTTATCTGGCCTTCTTTTTTGTTAGACAGATGTTACGTGATCTAGGGCACACGTAAATGGGCTCCTAAGTGTGTATAATGGAGACGCGTGTGGAAATTGCCTACCGAAGGTACGGGGGCGCCTGGCGTTCCTCGTATATGTTTTTCATTCTTTCTCTTTTCATATTCTTTTTTCCTGTTAGTCTGGGCATAGTTTAGCTTTTAGCTTAATTTAGCCTAGCTCGTTTTCTCATTCAGGAATTGCTATGCCCCTATGAGTTTTCATTTTTTCATAGCCTAGGTGTACCGTTGGTAAACAATCTGAGATTTCGTTGGTGGCGGTGCTGTTTGTAGAGTTTGTGTCGGCCGCATTATTAGCGTTATTCCCGAGTCCCCCCTTTCGAGTCCTTCACTGTGTCTCAAGGGCCTGGGCGACAGGTGGTTCGTGATACTCCAGGGGTACCCCACGGGGGCCCCTCTTTCACACCACAGGGTTTTTCGCCCCTGACACATTCTCTGCTCACGGCTAGGCCACCCTTTTTCTCACCAGTTTCATTTACTGGTTTTTGTTTTCTCTTCCTGTTTCACCTCCATCCTTTCATAGTCTTTTGCCCAATCCAGGGGTACCTCACGGGGGCCCCTGTTTGTGTGAAACCACCCTCCCTGCCACTTCTCCTCATGGGCTTTGCTCTATCTCTGTGGGTTGGGTGGTTCCTGGGGGATGTGCCTCCTCTCCCCTGGTGTGTCTTCCTTGCCTCTCCCTTTACCGGTTGAGTCAGGATAAATTCAAGGAAGACACTGCTCAGCTTGATGGCCATCATTGCTTGGAGTTCATAAGGAGATGACGCATTTTTTGTGGCCTTTTTTGGTATTCCCTAGACGCTCCTCTCGCTTTTTTCGGCGCCGGACCATCTCGGCCGGTCCCGCAAATTTGCGGGTGCTCGATTCGGTCCTCTGGGACGTTTCGGCTCCCCGCAAATTTGCGGAGATCGTTGGGGGGTCCCGCAAAATTGCGGGAGGGTGGTGTCGGTACGGTTATGCCTCCATTGGCCCGCAAATTTGCGGTAATAGTTGGCTTTCACTATTGACTTTTTTTATGTCATCTTGTTGCCTGATACTATATTGGTGTATGCACTTTACTGGTGTTATAGGCCCTGCATGTAAGATGTTGAGTGGTGGTTAACACTTTCTCCATCTTTGCAGGTTCTGCTAGTGCTCTTCCGCCTCGGCCGCCCTCCTCACCTACCTCTGTGCTCCCAGTTTAGGGTGAGTACGGATACCTGTTTGCATGTGTGTTCCTGTTTCCCCATGCTCCTTCCCTGGTTCTTCTTGGACATTCTCTCCACTTACTCCTTCGACGTGCTGATTATGGTGTGTGTTCTTCTAGTGCAGGTAGGCTGCCTTGCTTTCGCCTTGGTTGTCGCTCCCCGTGCATGGAGAGCCACAAGTCCTACTTGCGCCACTCGCTCTGTGTGTCCTCTACGGCCTACCTCCCTGCTCTGTGTGGCACGTGTCTGGCCCTGGTGGATGTGCTGCACCATGGCCCTGGTTCCTCGGCGGCGGCTGTGGCCTCTGCTTCCCTTCCGTCGGTGTGGACGATGGTCTCCCGCCACATTAGGACTGTGGACCACCGTTCCCCGGCCTTTGTTGCCGACCGGATCCGCGTCGCCCTGGGTATCCCTGACCCGACTGAAGGCCGTTCACCTGGCCCTCTCCCTGCTCGGGCCCTCTCCCCTGGGTCCCGCAGCCGGTCGTCCCATCGTCAGGGGGTTCCCCAGCTCCGTCCACGCTCTTGACGACACCCATCGCCCTCGTCATGGTTCTCGCCCTGAGGCCGGGGTTAGCGGCTCTGCCCCTGTGCGCCCTCCCCTGGCCTCTACGGATAGGGGCTCTACTCCCTTCCGCCCACTTCCCCAGCCCAGACGACTTCCTCTTACGTTGTCCTCTCCGCGCGCTGTTGTTCATGCTGTAGCTGGCCCTCTGCTCCCTCCTCCTACACTGTCCAGGAGGGTCCGCCTGGATGTCGTTGCTTCTCCTACTTCACCTGCTTCAGTGCTTATTCTTCCTTCACGGTCTCGTCCCACGGTGGAGGTCCCTCCCTCCTCCGCCTCGGTGTCGGGCCGCCCTGTTATCTCAGCCCCGGGGATCCTTGCTCTGTTTCCCCCCGTGGCTCCTTCTGGCCTCCTTTCACCCGGCCAGCCTTCCCACTCCCGTCGTCCTGCTCCTCCTCATTCTTCTCTTCCTGACCTTCACTTACCGTCTCGCCAGGGGGGTACCCCTCCTCTTGCCTCGGTGGGGTTTTGCGAGGTTTCGGGGTCCCCTTTCTCAGGAGCTGACGTGTCGCTGGAAGAGGGGGATGGTGCTGTTTCCCCCTCGGCCGTTCGTGATCGGGGACGAGTCCCTCAACGGCAACACAACCGTCGTCGCTCGCCTTCCTTGGGCCGCGACGCTGCTGGTTCGTGTCGTGGGTCTCGCCCCTGCGGGCCGACCGATCTGGGGGGGGGGGGTCGCCTCTCTCGGATAGATTGTCGGCTATGCAGGGCTGGGTTGTGTCACGCTTCGACGGGCGCTTGGAGTCGATGGAAGACTCCCTCTTCTCGCGCTTCTTGGCGGTGACTCACCCTCAGCGCCTCACCCTATGCTACGGTCCCCCTCCCTTCTGCAGGCCTACGCTCTGGTCAGACTTCAGCCGCCCTGACATCCTTCCGGCATTTCAGTCCCTGGCTGTGTTGACGGGTCTGTCCTCCTATGGGACAGGTTTGTGCGACGCCGGTACGCCTGGCTTAGCCATCATGCTCGGTCACCCTCTCCCATTGGAGGCCTGGTTTGCTGAGGCCTTCGACTTCACACATCGATCCGTCGACGGCTCTCCTTCAGTCCCTCCCCCGGAGTCATCACTGATTTTGCCTCTTGTGTCTGTCGGCGGGTTGGACGGCGCGTTCTGGTCCTGGATGAGCGCGCCCGTTCTTGAACTTTGTTCTATTGCTACCCCGTTCTTCTCTCACCCGGATCAGCCCTCTGTCGCCAAGGTTTTTCCCTTGCGACAGAGGGTGACGGACTTATTGTCTTGTCTTTAGGTTCCCTCCAGACGTCTGTTCACCACCTGCGGCTTTTCGAGGCGTCTGCGCCAGGCGATCTTCGCGAGGGTTTGGACCGCGTTCAGCGGGTCCACCTTCGGCTCGCGGTGTCTTTGGTTCCCGAGCTGAAGGCGGTTTTGTGCGCGGCAACTCGGCGACGCCCGACGGTACGGTCCTCGTTCTGCCGGCCGGCCCCCTTGGATATTCGTCAGGGTTTGTTGTACTCTGCGCTATATACGTCGGGTTTTTTTTATGCAGGATGCTTGGGAATGCTACGCTTCTCTGTCGGCGGCCCCTGCTTCCGACACGCGACGACGCGCTGTGTCGTTGCGGACCCTGCTTACGTCACGCACCGACGCGCTGTGTCGCGCGCGGGGTCTTCTCAGTCCCGTCCTTCTGCCGGTCCTCTTCGGGGTGCTGCTGCAAGTGCTGCCGCCTTGCACGGGCGCAGGACTGGGACGTTGCAGGCCAGTGCGTCGGTTCCGCCTCGCACTTCTGTTCTTGCCCCTTTCATGCCCGCCGTGTTGGGGATGGCCGGCCTTCCACTTCCGGCCGCCCTTCGATGGGGTCAGCCCCGCGCCAGCCTGGGGTTGGGGTGGCCCGCCCTTTTCGACGAGGTTGGGGGGGGGGGTAAAGGAGGTCAACGTGGCGCTCATGCCCGCACGGCCCGTACCGGGGGTACCTCCACGTCAACACAATGTGTAGTTCTCTGGGTCGGCCTCCTTGTTCTCCTTCTCGCCTGGCCGAACGGGTCGCTCCTCTCCTCTCGGGTGCTCCCTCGGGTTGTTTTCGCCCTTGCGCCCCTCGGTAGCCGCGAGGGACGTTGGGGGCGGCGGGTTGCGCGGAGGGGTCTCACCTGGAGGTGGACGTCTTGACCTCCACTCCGCTCTTGTCACCGACGCCGGCCCATCTCTTCAGAGGTGGCCCACGTGTTCATTTCCATGCCCGAGCTGGGTAGCGTCGAGGGAGTTGACCGCCGGTCACCCGGTTTTCCTCTCCCGTGTCTTTCTGGTACCGTCGACGAACTGCGACGCGATGCGACCGGTGGTGGATCTGTCGGCCCTCAACGGGCACATCGTGCACACACGGTTTCGGATGCTGCCGGTACCCCTGGTACGCCTGGCCCTGTGCCCTCTGTCGTGGGTAGTGTCACTGGCCCTCCAGGATGCGTCTTGGCTCGTTCCTCTCCATCCTCGCTTCCAGCGATTCTTGGCCGTTCGGACTTCCGATCGTGTGTTCCTGTTCGACGGCCTTCCCTTCGGTCTCCACATCGCGCCGCGGATCTTCTCCGCACTGGTGGGGCAGGCTCTGGGTCCTCTCCTCAGGAGCGGGTACCAGATCCTGTTTTCCTTGGCCGATTGGTTGGTAGTTTCCGAAGCCCTAGGACTGTGCATTGGCGACGCCCTCACAGTCGTTCGCAACATCGCACGGTTAGGGTTCCCCTTCGATGTTCCCAAGTCACGCTTGACCCCGTCGCGTGTCGTGCCATGGGTCGGTCTCGCATGGGTTTTGTCCGGCGCTACGGTGACCCAGGGTCTGCCGGCCGCGGTGCACCTTCGGTGGAAGGTCTTCGCCGTGTTGCACTCGGTCTCCCTCCCGGGGTGGCTCTGGGACTCGTTCGTGGGTTCGCTGCATTGGGCCGCTCTGCCCCTTCCCTTAGGGAGCCTCTGGCTACTCCGCCTCCTCCTCATGGGCACCGCGGTGTTTCCGTTGCCCCTATGGATCGGCTCCTGCCGCTCCCGCGTACAGTTCGCAGACGCTTCGGTCGCTGGGTTGCTCGGGGCTCGCTCTCTGCGGCTGTGCCCTGGACCGCCCCCCCGCCGACGGTCTGGGTAGCCACAGATACGTCGAGCGAGGTTGGGTGAGGTTCCCGATCGAACCTGGGACGTCCACTTCCCGGCAGATGGGTGGGTCTCCCTCCCCTTACCCGTCTATGCCCTCGGACTGTTGGTTCCTTTGTTCTTCCTGCGGGACCACGCGCTGGCCCTTCGGGGTCAGTCGGTGGCCTTCGGGTTGGACACTCAGACAAGCTGTCGCCTGTTTCCTTATGCGGGGGTCCTCCAGGTCGTTGACTCTATTGGGGGTCTCGGTGGAGTTGTTCTTCCTCGCGGACCGACACCCCTTCTCCTTGCATGCCTCCTCCCTGCCCGGGCCTGCCGCCCTGTCGAGAGGGCAGGGCGTTCTTGTAGAATGGGCGATGTAACGGACTGTGTTCGCCGACCTCGCGGCTTCCTGAGGTGTTCCGGAGGTCGCCTTGTTCGCATCGGGGGTGCCGCGCCAGTTGCCTTTGGACCTCTCCCTCCGGCCTCGCGCTCCGGGGGGGGTCCGGACGCTTTCATGGTAGCCTGGTACAGGTGGCGGTCGATATACATCTTTCCGCCACCAGACACGCTGTTGATGTGCCCAGTCCTCGCGTGGCTGCGGCTGTACCACGGCTGCGTCTGGCTCCTCGCGCCTCTGTGGCCGGCACGGGCTTGGTCCGCCCGGTTGCCGCGGTGGTGCCCGAGTCCGGTCCCTCTACCTGTCTCCGGCTTCCAGTTGGGCTAGGTTGGGGACCTGCGGACCTCGTTGGCCTTCGCATCGTGCTTGTTCATGAGGCACGGTGGCTCCCGGTCCCCGGCCGGGCCCTGACTGACTTCCTGCAGCGTTCCTGGCCGTCTTCTCCTTGGGGGACTTATGGGTCCCGCTGGAGGTCTTTTACTAGGTGGCTACAGGCCACTCGCCTGCCAGTTGGCTCTCCTTCCCTCGTCCTACGCTCCTTGTTTCACCTCTTCCGTACATGTCCCTTTCAAGTCGACGCTATACGTACCCACTTGTCTGCCGTCCTGGGGGTCTTTGGGTCCGTCGCTGGGCTGGTCGTTCCGCCACAATAGCTGGATTCCTTCATGACGGCTGCCTTCCGGGATCGACCGCCTCCGCGCCAGGTCCCTCCGCAGTGGGATCTGGGGCGGGCTCTGGTCCTTCTGGCTTCACCCACGTATACAAGGGCCGCTACGCCGGTTCCGTTGCTCGGGCGTCCACTCTTCCTTGTCGCTCTGGCCACTGGGGATCGGGTGTCTGCACTAGCGGCATTGTCACGGCCCCGGGACTGCGTGCGATTCTCCCCGTCCTTGCACGGCGTCTCGTTCGCCTCCTTTTGTTACCACGCATGGGAGGGAGGCCCCCGCTTTCCAGCCTTTCGCCGTCCAGGCTTTACGGCGTGGGCATCCATGTGTTGTGCCCGGTGTCAGCCTTGCCCTCCTCTGTTGCGTCTGTGGCGCCGCCTTTGGGTACTGCTGTGTGGGTGTCTCCTCGGACAGGTGGGAGGCTCTCGCAGGTGCAGATGGGCCGCCACGTTTGTCGGACCGTTCGTGCCCGTCACCCTGTTTGTAGGGGTTCTGCGCACGATGTCAGATCCTTTGCTGCCTCCTTCTGGTTTCTGCCACGTCGTTCCTTACCTGCCATCGCCTCAGCGGTTTTGTGGGTCTTCTATCAATTCCTTCATCTCCTCCTACCTCTCGTGTCCAGTGTTCGACCCCCTCGGCCGGTGATTGCTCTCGGGGGTCGTGTTTCCTGGTGCTCTGGCGAAGATCCCTGGTCTTCCCCCCTTGTCCCTCGTTCTTTTCCTTCATTTTATTTGACAAAGGGGGGGGGGGGGGGGGGGGGGGGGTGTACAGGTTTGCAACACTGGATTGCAAGTTTGGGATTATGTATTGTTCCAGTACATAAGTGTTTTTGCCACATTGAAAATTGTGTTTTGTTCTTGTGTTCAGTGTTTTTGTTGGTTTTTGAAGAAAAGGGATTTTGGGTACAGTACCTTTTTTGGTTTCAGACAAGTCTATGTTTTTGCATTACTATGAATGACGGGCATGTGTTAAAACTGTTCTTTTTAGCTACTCCTCAGTTTTTCACTCTTTTATTAAACTCTCTTGTTTAAATTGTGTCTTTGTCATTCATAATTTTGTTTTATGCATTGTTTTTTTTGGTAGGTTGGGCTTGGATGTCCTCCTTCTATTTGTTATGCAGCCTTGACGTTGGATTTGCCAAGACTACTAACAAATTGGGAGGTTTGACGTACCTCCCAACCTACCAAATAGGAAAACCTACTATTTGGTAGTAGTCTTGGAAAATCCAACGTACATAATACCCTCCCTCACGCCGGACCCCTGCCCATCCGCGTTCTTCTGCTGACGTGAGATGTGATGACAAGAGAGGGTCGCTCATGCGCACGTTCGACAGGGATCTGCACATGACGGAACACGGGATGGGCCTTAAGCGGTAACTAAGGTAAACCCCTTTTTCTTCTCTTCTATGCTTTTTTCACCTTCGGTGGTAGTTTTGGTTAATGTACAACGTCTCCTAGAGCAAGATAAGGAGTAGACTCTAGAAGTTTTCTTTTTAACCGCGGTTGGAATGACGACATAGCAGTCAAAATAGACAAGTCGTCATTGCAATTAGGTTAATAGCCTTGACGTTGGATTTTCCAAGACTACTACCAAATAGTAGGTTTTCCTATTTGGTAGGTTGGGAGGTACGTCAAACCTCTCATATTTTTGTATTGACAGGAAGCTAAATTTGTAAATTTTTCGATAGAAAAATTTCTCCAGCGAAGCTGGATCTCTCCATACAATGCTGACTCGCTATCGCTCGCCAGGAAGAAATCGACACCTGGATAGGAATAAACGTCTTAAAACAGATGGTGAATGGGGCCGAATGGATACAAGCCAGGGAAAGAGAGAAAAGGATAGAAAGATAAAAAAAAAATGGTGACCCCCCTTAAGCTTTATTAAGGTGTAGCCTATTAACTCATTCAATATCACAATGATTATTATACTTTATTAATGCTACAGCCAGAAAATTGGACTCAACTTAGAAAGAACCTCTCGAAATTAAAGAACTAAAAATCTAAATTAATCCTCTAACTCTTCCAGATCCTTCTTAAGTTGAATAAAATTGTAGGGAGGTAGCCAAAATAAAACACAAATTGGCATCATCTGATTAAAAGAGTTAAGGATTATTATTATTATTATTATTATTATATTCAGGAGGGGAAAATAAAGTTGATGTGATGGAGAGACATACCTTTTGAGCGACACTGTACTGAAAGCTGAGGGGCAATCATTGGCTTTAACCTACACTTCTCTTTAAGGGAGCCCACCTCACTTTTTTTTTCTCTTTCTCTTCCTCTCTCATTGGCTTTTATTCATTCGGCCCCATTGAGCCTACCGTTTAAGATGTTTACCCTTATCCAGGTGTCAATATTTTCCGCGAGCCAGCATATAAATATTTTGTTTTGACAGCAAGCTAAATTTGTACATTTTTCGATAGAAAAATGTCTCCAGCAAAGCCGGATTTCTCCATACAATGCTGGCTCGCTATCGCTCGCCAGGAAGAAATCGACACCTGGATAGGGATAAACGTCTTAAAACAATTGGCTGAATGGGGCCGAATGGATACAAGCCAGGGAAAGAGAGAAAATGAGAGAAAGATAAAAAAAAGACGGTGACCCCCTTAAAACACTTGGCAAACTTATTAACACATTATATAATATCACTAGGAAGTAAATGTTTGTTAATTACATCAACAATGTCCTTACAATTTAATACACTAATAATTTAATTTTTACTTTAGTTTCAGGTATAAATAATAAGGGGATAGTGTGGTAACTTAATACGCTAATGTTGATAATGTTGTGGTGATAATACTGGAGTAGAACCAGAGGGTGTGGTGTGCTGTGGCTGCGGGGTATGGGGTGTGGTGGGGCTGCTTGGTATGGGGTGTGGTGGGGCTGCTTGGTATGGGGTGTGGTGGGGCTGCGGGGTATGGGGTGAGGTTGCAGGGTATGGGGTGAGGTTGCAGAGTATGGGGTGTGGTGGGGCTGCAGGGTATGGGGTGTGGTGGGGCTGCGGGGTATGGTGTGGTGGAGTTGCGGGGTATGGGGTGTGGTGGAGCTGCGGGGTATGGTGTGATGGGGCTGTGGTGATGAGTATTGGACACCACATTGATACTCCATGGGTCAGATGCCGAAGCTTCACCAATCGGTACCATCCAAAAGTGGCTAAATGTTCTGCATAAACCACAATACACACTGCTCCTAAGTGATACAGATACTCCTTGACAAAGGTTATCAATTAAAAATAGACATATATACAACAATACGATCAATGTATTCTAGGATAAAATAATATTAGCCCTCTCGTATGGTAGCGATTTTCATTCTGACCCAAGGACTAGGATGATGATGAAAAGTAAAGACCCCAACATTATTTACTATAAGGGGATCTCCTGCAGTGTGGGGACACATGGTGTTGAGATGTAGTATGTAAGTTCAATGTCCTCACAATTTGCAATGTACAGCAGTAATAACATGAATGAACGAGTTTACCAATTTTTAACAATAGTCTACATAAGTAATGTCATAAATTCACTTTATCCTACAAACAAACGAACGATAGACCGAAATATAACTGCCTCACCACAACATCAATCCCCTACTACATGTGAATCACTGCTGCAATATTTTGACCCATCATAATTCTCTGGCCAGTACATTATTGATGAAAATCTCCAGCATGCATCTGTAACTACAATGTATACCAATATACACAGAATATAAAATACATACAGATAAAAATTGCTTAATCATAAAACCTGCCCAAGAATGAGGGGTCAATTTACTTTGGCAGTGATACACAGACAATGTTTAACACTGTTGTCATCAACTTCGGACTGATGAATTCAATTATAATGACAGTGGTGACAAACATCTACCATTCTGGATCAAAATCATATATCAGCTAAACTATTCTGGTGATACACAAAATATTATTGTCAAGAAATAATGCTAGATTAGAATAGGTTGGTCCTTATGTCAACTTGTCATACCAACAGGAATTCAATCACTTGTACAGCTTAAGCTTCAGAGAGTTTTGTGGCTTTGGATCCAAAATGTCAGATATATGGTCTATGTGTCTTATGTGGAGTGTGTTACATGACGAGTGTGGCTTAGGCCCATTTTATTAAACCATGGTAAGAGCTTTCCCTACGACCTTTCCCGACCAGATTGACCCTTATCGCTTATCTGTATAAGGGTCAATCTGGTCAGGAAAGCTCTTACGATGGTTTAATAAAATGGCCCTTACTGTATATAAGTGTTTGGGTAAGTTACCGGGTGCGTGGGTAGGTGGTAACGATGCCATTGTTCCTCAGTCATAGTGTTGTTAATGGTGTTATGTGTGAATGGTGGTTGGTACTGGTGCGGGTTTGTGTAGTTGTGTGACGAAGGGTGAGGGGGTGTTGTGAAGTGTGGTGTGGCAGTGTGTATTATAGTAGGTGTTCTGTACTGTGTAGTGGGGAAAGAGAGAGGATGTTGTGAGGTGGGGTGTTGTGAAGTGTGATGTGGTGGTGGGTGTGTAATGGTGGGTGTTCTGTACTGTGTGGTGGAGGGAGGAAGGTTATGTTGTGAGGTATGGTGTTGTGAAGTGTGATGTGATGGTGTGTGTGTGATGGTGGGTGTTCTGTACTGTGTGTTGGAGAGAGGGAGAGGGTGTTGTGAAGTGTGATGTGGTGGCATGTGTGTGATGGTGGGTGTTGTATACTGTGTGGTGGAGAGAAAGAGGGAGGAGGTCTAGCTGGAGGGAGAGGTGTTGCTGGGGTTTTCAACCAACATCTTCATCAGGTAGTTGTCCAGTGGGGTGTCACCAATCAGCTGTAGGGAAATAAATAATTATCAAATATCAAATATCAATTAGATACTCATGTTTAATAAGAAATATAATATCTATGTTTGTTGTTTGATCAAGGTTCCCTACTGTATCTGCATTTTTTTTTTTTTTTTTAAGTAATATATTGAGAAATATAATCTGATATAATTGGCTTGACTTTCCATTATGTTAAGGAGGCTAACTCTTATGATTCAGCGCTTGAAATTACGTGCCAACTGCCCCGCCTGGGCCATATTTGCGAAAATATGCATAATATAATATCTGCTAAATCTTTGCAAATAATACATGTATAATATCAAACCAAATATCATGATCACATATAGTTTATCTTCTCAATCCACGAGTTCTCAATCCGCGAAATCGCAAATATGTGAGTATCATAAGCTTTTGATACATACATACAATGGTTTAGCGTCATTTTTCCATTACATGCATTGTAACGGCTCAGACAGGGTTGCCTTTCAGTAGTTGGAGTGTACAATAAAGTCCTGCCACAGCACTGCCCCACCAAGTCACCACTGTAGCTGCTGTTGGTATAGTGCTAACCATGCCTCAGCAAGACCCAACAGAGTCCCCTTGCAGCACTTGCACCTGCAACCACACCAGCCTTAAGAGCGTTACAAAAAGACAGCACCATAACAAGACTCTACTGTATATTAGGCAATTTGGACTATAGAACAATAACGTCCTGCCCCAACACTGCTCCAACATGCAAACACTGTTGCAGACACAGGTGTGGTGCCAAACAGCGCTCATGTAAAACTCGGTCCCCTGTGGCATCTATCCGCACCCCACTAGCCTCGGCAGTGCCATACCAAGACAGTGCTAAGACAAAGACTTTATTGCATATTAATGGCTGTTGGTCCACAAGTCTATCGCCATTCCCCCTATTAGTCGCCTTGTACGACACGCAGTAAGATGAGTGAGGTATATTATTTTTTTCCTCCACCATTAGATTAAGGCCCCCTTACCCCATGGGGGTTAAATTAAGAGCTAAAAGCAGTAAAAACAGTATAGATGTAAATCCTGACCTTAAAGAGGAAGAGGTACTCGAGACACTTGAGACCTATGGAGCGGAGGGCTGGGAGTCGCAGCAGCAGCTTGGCGAAGCGTCCTGGCTCCTCAGGGTAGTTAGTGCGGGTATACTCCTCCAGCGCCGCGTACACCTTCTCTCGCAGGATCTCCACATCGTTACAGCAACCCAGACCCTTTGCATCTGAAAATAGGACAACACAGGGATTCATTTCTGCATTTTTTTTTCTGATTCGATCCAATATTTGATGTCACAAAAGTATTTAACACCATTTTAAGGCTATTATGTGGTCTGGGAGCGAGGCCAGCCGTTGCAAGCAGCGCGGACGGCCCTCAACCGGAGCTCATGACGGTCGGGCTCAGACTGACACGACTAATAGCCATGTCTCGTATCACTGCAGCATTACACATGGCGAAAACAGCAAAAAAAATTGTGTTTTTGCAATTTTGGCCTGTTTGCAATATCGTTGCAAGATTATCAGACGTCGTACAGAGATGATTCAGTTGTCATTGGAAAGCTCTATCACTGTACCTTCACAGATATATAATTGTATTACATATACACACATACAATGTACACCTACATACAGACATTGATAACTATGATCCATAGGTTAATAGGTCAGTCTGTTTCTTCACCTTATGGCGGTGCTCCAGGCAGCTCGGTCTCTGGTATCCCTCTTAATCAGTCCTTTGGCTGCGAGATCAGTTTGTACTACAGTAAATGATCCAGGGCCTTTCTTGGTCTACCTCTCCTTGCGACTCCCTCCACATTCACAGACTTGCTTTTCTTAACCCAACTGTTCTAATCCATTCGTTTCATATGTCCATGCCATCTAACCCTATTCCTACACATCTCACTTAAACTCTCAATGCCTAAGTGCCCTCTGAGTTCCACACTGGGGGTTCTGTCTCTCATAGCAGACCCACATATTTATCTCACCATCCTCATTTAATTCAGTTTCATCCTATCTACTGTATATCTTCCAACTTGACTGGCTAGCATACACCATTACATTTCTAACGCAAGTACTATATAACATCCCTTTTACTGATAGGGAGAGCCCTTTCATGGTCATGTAACGACAGCATATCTCTGAACTTCTTCCATCCACTTCTGACTCTTGCAACTTAGCAGGCCACAGCCCCACCATCAGCAGCAATCATGTCGCCCAAGCAACATTCCAAGTGCACATACCCGAACTCTACACTACAAGGTGGATCCCGTACTGCGAAGACACCCCTACATAAGGCACATTCAAAGTTAACAGCCAGCGACAAGGGGCCCCTTAAACCACACCTCTTATGCACCCATCCGTAGAATGTGCAACACTGGATTGAATTACACTGACCCCCTCATGACCCCTTCATGTGGTGATGGGCTGGTCTATCAGAGTGAGAAATGAGCGATCTCTGCCATACCCATAGCTTACTCTGACTGTTCCTTTTACTTATATATTTTCTAGATCTCAAGTGACGGCGTCTCTTGCGTGGATTGACCTCCTAATCTACCAAGATTGGAAGCCAAAGCGTCACATCTTTCCTTTGCCCCTCAACTTTCTCTTCATAATTGCTGAGGGGCACAGGGCCCTGGGTGGGGCTTTGGTTTCCCGGGCGTTTCCGCACCCTCCTCAGCTCCCCGCCATGGAGTGGCTTCGGTCACCCAGGCTTTATTGTGGTCGGCAGGGAGGGTTCTGTGGGGGCGCTCGGTTACGGCCTTGGCCTTGCTCGGGGCCTTGGGGCTGTTCGGCCAGGCAGCTTGAGGAAAAACAACAACAACACTGACCCCCTTTTTACAGACATGGCAAGGGAAAATATCGCTCTGTACAGCAGTTTTACGTTCATTGCCGCTGATCATGACTTGTCTTTCCTACGTTCACTCTTACTCCCTTATCTGCCTACATATACATATTGTACAGAGAGAGAGAGAGAGAGATACAGACACAGACATTATAGATAGGGGGTGAATTTACTTATAAATACGTCTGTCGGCTAATTCCCCTATAACACTTACATTCCTCTTTACTACCTTTCCCGTTGTAGAGGGGCACAATCACTACTTTCCTCCAGTCCTCTGGTACACCCAGTTTCCCATAAAAATGTATATAACCGATGTATTATGTCTATAGATTCATCTCCCCCATATCTCAGCATTTCACCTGGGATATTATCTACTCCAGCAGCTTTGCCCATTTTAAGTCTATTAATTGCATCATTTACTTCTCTGTCTTTCATCTACCCTGTATATTCTACCTCTTTGCATTCCCATGGTTGAGATCTTTGCTTTCCCTACTCTTTACAGCTAAACTACTAACACTGTATGATCTTTCCACACATCCACCACACCATCACTTTCTACCACCTCTCCATTTATGTCCCTCATTCTACTACCTGAAATGTTCTTGGTTTTCCTCCCTCTGGCTTCCGTCACACCTGTATAGTAAACTGTTCACAAATCTTTCCATATTCCTCATCTGCCCTCCTTTTAGCATTTAGTATCATCCTCTTTACTCTTTGTTTCAAGGTTGTATATTCTTTATTCCTTGCATCTCTTTCTTTTCTATCACTATTTCTTCTATGGCAGTATTAGTATTTGTTATTGTCTTTATTAGTATTGACAACACCAATCTGAACCAATCTAATCCAATAATTGGATATTCTTAATTTGCCGATTTACAGTCCAAAATGTATCAGAAATATTCTTAGCAAACCTCATCCCTATGTCAGAGACACTGACCTGGGTTAAAAAGAACTATGGAGCGTAGGCAGCCCAGTTCGGTCTTGTCCATCTTCATTTCCTTCATCTTGGCCACCAGTTCTGACAGCACTCTGTCAAATATAGCCCCGACCCCTGCTTGGTGCGCACTACTTCTGTGAACCTGTAAACACAACACAACAGTGTTAAGGGAACATCCCGGCGACATCTCACATCGAATCTTTCATATGAAGTTCTAAGAGAGAGAATCCTTCCACCACAGGAGTGTTACTCTGTCTAGCATCCTAATTCCATTCTTTCTGACGGATTTTGTATTTGTATAAGGGGGGAGGGGGGATAAAGAGTGGATTAGAAATACTGTAGTAAGAGAGTGTGACCATCTTTTTCCTTGGATGCCATTTTGGTGCCATTATTATCAAATTACTAGGTAATACTTTATTTTTGATTATGTAGAACTTAGAACCAAAGACCAAACTATATATCCTGTACCATTATTGTTATTATAAAGAGAGCAGAGCGTGAGTTAGAGTAGGAAATTAGTTGAGTGAATGGTTTGAGGTAAATATAGGACTGCGACAGGGTTGTTTAATGTCACCATGGTTGTGTAATGTATATAGAGATGGTGTGGTGAGGGAGGTGAAAATGAGAACTATGAGTAGAGGATTGAGTTTAGTAGGAAAGAATGGTAGATATTGAGAGTTAAACCAGTTGCTGTTTGCTGATGACACACCGTTGGTGGAGGATTCTGAGGAGAAACTGCAACGAGTAGTCAAAGAGTTTGGTGTGGTATGTGGGAGGAGGAAGCTGAGGGTGAACGTCAATAAAAGTAAAGTGATGGGTGTTTAATAGAGTTGCTCGTAGGGTGAATCTAGATGTGCGGATGAATGGGGAAATACTGGAAAAAATGGAGTGTTTTACATATCCAGGAGGAGTGATAAGTAAGGACGCAGGTGTGGAAATGAAGGTAAATCAGAGAGTATGTGAAGGAAGGAAAGTTTTCGGAGCAATGGGAAGTATGTGGAAGGTGAGAAATCTTTGAATGAAATCTAAAAGTGCAATGTATCAAGGGATAGTTGTACCAACAGTGATGTATGGGGCTGAGACATGGGCTCTGATGGCACAAGAGAGAAGAAAGCTGGATGTGATGGAGATGAACTGCTTGAGGAGTATGTGTAGAGTGACGTGTAGAGATAGATTGAGGAATGAAGAGGTACGTAGGAGAGTGAGACAGCAGGAACCCTTGTCGGCCAGAGTGGATAGAAGGGTGCTGTGCTAGTATGGACAAGTTGAGTGAAGGGGGGATGAAAGGCTTACAAAGAGTATATAAGTCAGATACAAGGGGAGGTAGAGGGATAGGAAGACCTCTGTTGAGATGGAGAGATTGTGTAGTACAAGCATTGGAAGATAGAGAGATGACTGTAGAACAGGCAAGAGAAGTGGTAATGAATAGGAATGAATGGAGAATGCTTGTGAATAGATATGTGATAACGCGGTCATTGGGAGAGGGGGTCTGGCACCAGTTGAACTAGATAATAGTCCGTCAGGTGCCTGGTCCGGGAAGCCGGTGTATATTGATATATAGTGTAGGTTGAAAGGAAGGCCTTTCGTATCATTAACTCCCGTCCACTCACCAACTCTCTGCAATCTCTCTCTCTCCGCCGCAATGTTGCATCTCTCTCGCTATTCTATCGCTACTATAATTATCAGTGTTCCTCAGAGCTATCCCAGTGCATACCACCTCCTTTACGTATGGCACGTGGTACCCGTCTTGCAACTCAATCCCACCCCTACTCTGTGCAACTCTCCAACCCAAGAGTGAAACGTTACTCTCAAACTTTCTTCTACTCAACAGCTGAGCTCTGGAACTCTCTCCCAGAATCAGTTTTTCCCGCTTCCTATGACTTAAATTGCTTCAAACTCCGTGTGTCCAGGCATTTTGGCTCGAACGTCCCTTGATTTTGGCCCTGTCACTCTTTCAACTATGGGGGAGGCACTCGCTATAGGCAGTTATGCCTTTTGCCTCCCTCAATCACATAGAAAAAAAAAAAAAAAAAAAAAAAAAATTAAGCGTCATGCCTGGATGTGAGGTAGGCGGGTATTGTGGTGTGCTCCGCTGCATGTCTGCCTGCTGAGACCGGAACCTCTCCAGGAGGTCTGGGACCGGGGAAGTGCTGGAGGCCCTTAGTGATCCTTGGTCTCTGGGTCTTCTCCTGGGCAACCCAGATGTATGTGAATTTGTATTTATTTATTTATTTTATTTTATTTTATTTTATTTTAGTTTTATTTATTTATTAATTTTTGTTTTTATGTTATGTTGTGTTGTCCCTCTTTGGGCTCTGTCTTGAGTCGGCAACCCCCAGCTATGGGGTATGTGCCTGAGTATAATTATACATACTGTACTGTACAATAAATTTATATATTGTTGATTTTGTTTTTGTTTTAAACGATTAGTTTAACCAGACCACTGAGTCACTGCATGAGACTCTCATAGTCATAGGGCTGGCCTCAATGTTTGTAATGGGGATGGACATATATAAGTGCAAAGAGAGGCTAATGACAACAGTGGCACCAATATGGCGGAGGTTGGCCAATTTCTTTTACTATAGGGTCTTTTAGAGGGAAACAATGAGGGAAGAAAGGTATATTTTCATGGGGCAGCCTGGGATTCAAAACCATGCCAATAGTGACTTGTGCTGCCTTTTGTCTTAACTGGTACTGATATATAACCATTCTTACCTAGTACTTTAAGCCAGCCCTATAAGAGTTCTAGTGTGGAGTTTGTGGTCTGGAAAAAAATAACAGATGAAAAACACTGCATTATAAACCAGTGGACTAATAAGGATTCTCAATAAACCGGTAGTCTTGTTGTTAGTTCATACATTCCCTCACTACACTATAATAATAGGTCTCACTATAGAGTTCTCATTTCATTTTCACCAGACGAGTAATTGTCTAATGTCCCGATTTTGAATATTGAATTTTGAATTTTATTTTAATAATGGAATGTATTGTTAACTATGAAAAACAAGCTATTAGCCCTTAAAGACAGGTACTGTCTGGAGACGTTACTTCAGTGTGCCCCGGGTAACGTCCAGAGATATTTTGCATTCCGCCCCATGAGGAAAGAACAGGTCTGGAGAGACATGTGGTGGTACCTAATGGTTGCTTGTCTTGATAGCGTAATGCATAAGTGCGCGGAATTTCGATGTGAGTATCCTAGGTTCGAGTCCTAGAGTGCCACATGTATTTGTTGATTTCATTAATTGAGTTTGGAGGTGAAGTTGGTTGGTGGAAAAAACATAATAACTTAGGATGATTTTCTTTGCCTGGATAATATAAACAGATTATAAAATGTTTAAGTGTACCAATATAGTAACCCAAGATCTCTGTTACCCCCTTGAATATAATAATAGATGATTCTACAGCTTATGAAAGACCTCAAGGAATCAATGGAATAAAAGCAATCTCAATTAACCCTTTGACTCCTACAGATACCTCATAAGCTTAGCCAAAATTAAATAAATCAATTGAAAGTGTAAAAAGTAACTATACCCAGTCCATTATGGATAGGCCAAACATTTTTTAAACATCTTTATCTCAAAATGGACTAGAGCAAATGGGATGTAAATTTCCGCACCAATTCCCTGCTGACCCTTCCTAAATGGTAAAAATATTTGCTCGATTACTCTAGTAGTTTATGAGTTACAGAGGTTAATGGTAAAGATTGTTGGCCTTACCTATAATGAATGGAATATAGTACTGTAAATTGTGTAGTCTTACCACTAGTCCTGTAGCCAATACAATGCCGTCCTCGATGGCCATACTTTTATGTGAGAAGGATGCGATAAGTAGCTCATTCCAACCTGTAACAACAAATATAATAATATTACCATCCAGTGCTTATTTTCACACAACCTACTTATAATTTTTCTTGACGTCTGCAATCTCAAGGTTACAGAGAATTATTTATATTTTATATTACCAATAAGAGAGGGCTGGTCCTATCCAGAGTCAGGTTTGGCACCCTCTACCCAACCTTAGCCGTTTCTGTCTGTCTCTTTTGCTGTCCTACTTTTTCCTTCTGGGGGCAGGGGGCTAGAAATCCTCCTCCCCTTGTAAAATTCACCAACTAGACGAGACAGAGTAGGGGCCGAGGGAACGCTAAAGTGGTCCCGGACCCTAAGAACTGGAACTTTAAATGTTATTTCTGTTCGGGCTTTGTCTGGAGTCGGCCACCCCCAGCTATGGGGTATGTGCCTGAGTATATACATGCAGTACATACAATACAAATTAAATAAAATTAAATTTCAAAGGACAAGCATAGGCTTCTATCAATATTATAGAAATAATAAATATTTCTTAATATTCAATAATCTTCTATTGCTACATATTTTTTATTTCATATTATTGGTCATTTCTTCATAGTAGTATCCGATTCAAATGACGCTCCTTAGGTATTTTAATGGTGTCGCCTATGAAGTTGGTTGATCTTTTATTGGTGCACAAGATGTTCCTTAACAAGGGCTTGCTAGGTTAGCAATGGCGCCAAATACGAATATAGGCAGTACAGTACGTTATTCATGGAGAAGTCACTATTAAATTAATGAATTCTGGTCACATTACATAAAGTACCGTATATAAAATATCTGAGTAGTCAACACTTAAATATATTAAATTTTGGTGTGGTATTGGACAAATTAGGAAGTAATGGACACTACCAAGCCCATCTTAGTATTGAGGTTTTGTGACCAAAATGTTAAACAAAAAAATCAGTGCCAGCCACAACCTTCTAAGTGAATTCTGCATTGAGCAATTCATATATTAAATTATCACGTCATATAACAAAATTGACATGATACTTTGAACCATTTGGTTATACGGTATTGCATGCAGTGACACAAGTTAATGCAGCTTTAATTAATGCTACACAAATAGACTAAAGCATCTATAACAAGTATCATTTCCTGTATTTGCTAATTTGTTACATACAAAAATAAAATAAAATGCAGTAGCTTCAATCAAAATCTACTTTAACAATCAACTAATTTTTAACATACCAGCTTTGAGTAGCACCACTTGGTCCTCAACAGGCAGGTCTGTGAAGTGTGGGATGTGTTTGGCCCACCCCACCAGCTGCACTAAGTGGCGGTCTGCGGCCTTACAGAGATTGGTTACCGCATCCTGGAACAACATTCATACATTACCTTTAGGAATTAAATTTACCTATTTATCTATTGCCAGGCACATTGGTTCCAAAGGGGATAGCCACAAACAAAGCAACTCTGTCTTCTTCCGGAAGGCGCTCTATCTTCAACCCATGAAAGTTAATACAGGGACTGACAGAATGGGCTAATGAGGTCTGCTCCTCGTCAACAGAGAATCTATCCAAGTCTGAGGATTCTAATTGTCTTTTTTGTACAAAAGCAGAGACTCAAGGGAAAGGGCTAGTATAATTATATTGTTTCCTTCTCCTAGGTACACTACCTTAACAAGGATAATGAGCTTCACCTACCTGTAACTGGGATGACTGAAAACACAGTATATTAGCTTAAGGTTTTTTATTTTGTTAGGGTCCAGTACCCCTTCCTCACACTTACCACCAAAGGGGAGCCAAAGTTGCATTACCAGTTTATTCGCCAACAGCCAACGAAAGCAGGAGCGTTCTACTTCAAGGAGGTCAATATCTTACCCCTGGCTACCAATATGATTCCCGGGTTATCTAAAAGACAATAAGTATGTACTTATTCTAAAATTATTTTATCATTGTCATTCCTCTACCTTATTGTAGCCCTTCTTATTTTCAATATACAGTACTGTACAAAGAAGTTCAGAACTGAAATCCAATGCTCCATTTTCAGCATATGTGAAGTGTTCAGAGTCAAGGTCTACAAACACCTTAGAAATTGGATTATCACCCTTCTTGAGAATAGGTCCTTATGACTGAATGCATAAAGATTTGGTTTAACCCTTTCAGCATGATGACGTAATTTTAGTTATATTCTGGTTACCATGGCGGGCATTGTGGTGTAGTTCCGCTGCGTGTCTGCCTGCTGAGACCGGAACCTCTCCGAGAGATCTGGGACCTGGGAATGTTTTGCTGGAGACCCCACCATGGACCTTGGTCTCTGGGTCTTCTCCTGTGCGACTTATATGTGTGTGACTTTAAAAAAAAAAAAAAAAAAAAAAAAAAAAAAAAAAAAAATCGGGCTCTGTCTCGAACCGGCCACCCTCAGCTATAGGGTATGTGCCTGAGTATATAATAAATATACATACCATTAGACAACTTTCTTTACCTTATATTCTACCTCTTTGACTCAGATATTGCCAAAATAAAAGGTAATAAGATGTCATGATGGTGAAGGTGGTAAATCCCTCAGGTAGTGGTACTTGAGGGAGCACTGTATACCCACGATAGCCTGGCTCAGCCTCTGTAACTCCATGGTAGTTCACCGGAGGATAGGAGTTACAGTACTTGCATTAATGATAGTATATCATCACTTACACAAGGTACCTCAAGGCTAGCAGGTCCTACCAGCCAGGGATTTAGCTTGAAGGTTCCTTCTCCTAGATGAGGGCTGCTTGCCAATGCTGATATGAGTACCATCCTGCTGACCCTTTCAGTTGCCCCTTGTCACATGCAAAGCTACATGAAAGGATTTTTTTTGTTCTGTACCTCCTATCATAATTATCATAATGGCAACAAATAACTGTAACAATGACACTATACTTCAGGTGTACACTTTAAGACAAAATTATATTGAAGTCAACAAAGCACACACACACACAAAATTGTAATATTAAACTAAGGAACAAGAAATTGAAAAAGCTTGAAAGTTTAAATAGTTGGGAGCTGCACTGTACATACATACTGTACATACAAATACATATATCTATCTATCTATCTGTTTACTCAGGCCCATTCCCCATTTTATTTTATTTTTATTTATTTTTTATTTTTATCGGGGGGAGGCCGACTCATGACAGAGCCCGAACAGGGACAACATAACACAAAAGAAAAACAATGAACACACAAAAACAAAACACAAACTCACACACATCAATTTATTAAAGACCAAATGCTCCACACAAAGTGTGGTTCTGGTCTCGCGTCCCAATGGCGGAACTCCAGGCAACACTGTTCAGAGCTGCCTGCCTCCCTTGTCAGTTTTTTTTTTTTTACTCAAGACCAGACCGTAAAATCTAGTCCCACATATAACATTATGGGAAAATTGAGAATTAATTTCAGGAGAAGAAATTGCAAAGGATAAGGGTGACTGAAGAACTTAGTTGTCCCTTGAAAGAAAGTAAGAGAAACTGAGATTTGTGGAGATAATCTATTTCAGTTCTGGTGTGAACAGGATAGATGGATAGAAAACTGGTAAGTGTATGGCTCTTTTGGAATGGAAGAGCAAGCTCTGGGAATTGGTTTGGGATAAGATAGTGGAGAAGAAGAATGACAAAAAATTGCACATATTAAAAGAAGCATTGCGGCATGTACAAAGAAAGCATGCCCAGACTATGAAGCCAGTTAATATTTCTGCCATTACCATCTTTTAGCAATGATTTTCTAGGAGGAAGCAAGGTGGCAGAAATGATCATTAACAATAAGTACAATCAGTTGATATCAAATGTTTTTCTCTTCCTTCCACACCAGTCAATAATTTGAGTGTATTCAATTATGTCTATTTGGGGAAAATATACATGTACTGTAATCACAAAAAACAAACTTACAAGGTGGTGGTGACTTACCCCTTGGTCAATGGGTACTTCCTCAACTGGTTCAATATTCTGCTCTGCGTCCCTGATACTGGCAATGGGCATGTCTGATATTGATCCACATGACGACTCTGTGTCACCGTCACCCTTGTCTCCCTTAGTCCGCTGTCTCTCTTCCTGCACAACAACAACAACACAATTAATTCGCAGGATTTTTTGTCAACATTATCTACAATACTGTTTTTTACTCACATTCATACAGTCAGCCAGAGGCACACACATTGAACATACAGATCAATGGGATTTATGGTAATAAATATACCAATAGTGGTTCAACAAAAATGGGCATAAAAATAAGCATGTACATTGTGACATTTTCAAATAAAAGTATACAGTACTGAGCTATTTACATGGTTGTGAGGATACTTCATCAATAAGTATTCTCAGAACACAGCTTTTCTTATTTTTTGGTAAAAGGTAAAACAAAAAACAAATTATGCTTTTTCAAATAAAAGTAATATTTACTCAATCTATATGAAATTAAATTAACAGACCTACTACAAAAGTATATGCTATAAATTGCATGTCGCAGGGAAGCATGGGATTAGGAAACAACAATATTTTTCTGGCAGACTGCATCATTGCAGAAAATTACAATACTTACTACTGTTCTTGCAGATAATAAATACAACTAAATGTCAAACTAAGCAATAAATAATAATCAAACAAAATATACAAATACAGTAAAGCTAAAACTCAAAGTGCCATATGAGACATATATATATATATATTTATTTTTTCAGTTCAGTCATATTTCCAGTGACTTCCAAAACTTTATAAACCAAGGTGCAGAATCTTATCCTCAATCAAACTACGTGGAACAAAAAGTTATAATGCCTGCCCACCGCAGAACAATCAATCCCACCTCAATCCCCCCTACCTGGACCGCTTCTCTCTTCATTCCCATGGACAAACACTTCTGGTATCGGCAGTACTGACAGCGGTTTCTCTGTCTTTTGTCGATGGTGCATGATCGCTCCTCCCGACATGCGTATGTCAGGTCTTTTCTGACTGTCCGCTTGAAAAATCCTTTGCAACCCTCACAGCTGTAGAAAGATTGTTGTCAGTTAACCATTTCAATATACAGTACAACGTTGCATTCTTCCTTTTATTTTGGCTATGATTAGATATAAGAAGCTTAGGAAGGACCTATTGGAGTCAAAAGGTTAGCTAACTAAGATGTGTATTTCTCTTTGATTCCTAGAGGTCATTCTTAAGCGTAATATAATTGCTTAATCACAGCCAAAACAAAATAAAAAACAGCCTCATAGTACTGAAAGGGCTAAATTACATACATACAGTAGATTAAAACAAACATGCTTACAGGGTGGAGTATTATTAAATTTACCAGTGTTAGCTATCATCTCTGGGTCAATCCATTAGCCCACCCTGTAGAATGGAGGACTATATGCTCTACTTGTATAGATCAGAAGGGGTATTAAAGAGATATTTGGAGGTTATTAATGACAAAAAAAATTGCTTTAAGTAAATTATGAAGAGGATGTTTAATACTTAGAACATGACAATATCTGTACATATATATTATTACAATCATGCAAATTGTAAAGCAATGTTTTTATTATTTTTTCCACTTAATTGTGAGTGATATAAAGAAAAAGGAAGGGGGTAATCACAAGGGTAAACTCAAATATTACAAAAATATCGCATATCCATTACTATCAATTCCCATTAGTATGGTATATGTGCTGGATAAAGGGGGGTTTACATTAAAAACAATCATAGTGTGAGTGGATAAAGAGTGATTTTAAGCCATTAAGTATAATTAGTGATCTGTGATATAATTCTTCTGTTGGTCAGTTAGAAATACATAAAATTTATGATAAAGACATCTTCTTTTCCACTCTTTACCCACTAATACTTCTCACTTAGCCTACCTGTAAGAAAAGCTTGTGCTGAGATTTGTGACTGCTAAGCATCATGACATCTATCATGTATAATAAATAGGTTAATGCACAAGAAAATTAATATTTTCTCTCTCACTGAGTGTATTAATTTTATTACTGAAAACTTAAAATTCAAATGGAAACCTGTGCATAATTAGCCACTGATATAAAAATAGGAATCCAGTCTGACCTGTATACGCCATAGTGTTTGCCGGAGGCGCGGTCTCCACAGATGGAGCAGAGGTGCTTGGAGCCAGAGAGAGGGTGGCTGGGGGGGTACTGGTTAGGTGAGGTGCTCAGGTTGCTACTGTTGTTCATGGAGTTGCCACTCGACCCGATGGTGAAGGGAGGGGTTGATATGCTGCAGAGAGAAAAAAAGGGTGAGAAACTTGGCTCAAAGAGTACAATAGTCTATTTGTATGTGGTGGTTCAATTATTACTTGTTACAATTGTTAAAAGGAAATGGTTCAAGCCCTTCCAAGAAGACGTCCCCAGACTCTACAATATTTAAAGGAAGTGGTTCGAGACCGTCCCCTTCGTTTAATTTAAAGACCATCAAGACTCCCGCTAGCGAGACATTCCTTGAAGTCCCCCCTTAAAACCTCAGTCGTAAGAGACCTTTGAGTCCTCCCCTTACCCCTGGAAAATAATTTACGAATAAATCAACATAATTCCGGTCTCATATTTTTTAGTCCCTTTTGTACTCCCGTTCACTGCCATCAGGAAAACAAAACACACATTCTATCGTTGTTCTCCCCTATTAAATAAATCTTATTTATCAGCCAAAACTAATTTGAAAGGAATTCAGTCACACTATCAATAATGTTCCTGTGAACCTGTAAGACCATTTCTATTATTTACTCTTGTATAATGTAATTGAGTTTATATTGTAATACTGTACTCACTTAAAATAGTCTCAAGGGTCTAAGAAGTCAGTGATGTTTAGTTCCATAATTACTTTGCATTCTACTTTTGAACTATTGTCGTAACTTGTATATTATATTTGCATGCCAGATCTCGAGTCACAAGATCCATATAACCTATCTATTTGTGCATATACTGTATATACCATTGTGTTGTCTCTGATTGTATAACTCACTTTGTTTTGTATTGTGTATATTGAACTTCCTGTTTCTTCCCATTTAGTGAATCCACACAAGTTGTTTAGTCTAACATAACAAGAACACCTATCTTTACAGCTGTGTAAAGATAATCCGAGAATCTTCTCAATCGTCAACACCGAGAGATATACAGTAATATTCATGGTCGCCTATACAAATTAGGGAATCAATATGACGATGATGAGACAACGACAGATTCATTCTTAAGATCATGTAGCCAAATTGTAGGCTTAGGGCCAAGTACAGCCTCCACCATCTAAACTAGACTATACCTGTTGGGTAGTAACCCAACCCAAGACAAAGCATGTATGCAATATCTTAATCTAAGATAGTATAATGACTTGTGGCAACTATATTTTAGTTTATACATAACGCCATCTATGATAACAGCTGTCCAGCCGTTAGTTCGATGTATAAATAAATTTTAAATAAATAAACATTTCATATAATTACGGTGTATGTATGTATTCATGTATATACTGTACTCAGGCACATACGTGACATACCCCAAAGCTGGGGGTGGCCGACTTGAGACAGCCTGAACAGGGACAAAACAACACAACACAAAAAACAAAATACAAATTCACACACATCTAGGTTGCCCAGGAAAAGACCCCGAGACAAAGGAGATACTGTATATATATATATTGTCTGTCTGTCTCGCTCTCTTTGTACGGTATATATATGTGTGTGTGTATAATGTGTATGTATGTGTGTAGCAGTTACTGTGTTTCTTGTTGCTGCCTTGTCGTAGCAAAGTGGGGGCTGGTGTGGTGCGGATTCACCAGGTGCAGGTGCTTCAGAGGGACTTTGTTGAGTTTTGCTGAGACACTGTTAGCTCTATACCAACATCGGCCACTGTGATGACATGATGGGGCTGTGTTGTCGCAAGTCTTTATTTAAACTGTTGTATGTATGTGTATGTATTGGGTGGAAGGGGAGATTTGGATGGTTAGATGGATATATATATATATATATATATATATATATATATATATATATATATATATATATATATATATATACTGTATATATATATATACACATTAAGGATTATGATCCTCAAGTGAGTAGGTCAGTCTCTTCGTTCACCTAATGGCGACATTCCAGTCTTTGGTGTCCCTCTTAGTTAGTTCTTTGGCTGCAAGATCGGTTTGTACTGTACCACCTGATCCCACGTCTATCTTGGTCTACCTCTCCTTGTGACTCCCTCCACGTTCACAGACATGCTTTTCTTAACCAAATTATTCTCATCCATCCTTTCCACATGTCCATACCATCTAAGCCTACTCCGACACTTCTCCTCACTAATACTCTCAATACCTATAAGCACCCTCTGTGTTCCACACTGGGGGTTCTGCCTCTCAAAGCAGACACACATATCCATTAGTCTAGTCATTCTGGCGCAAATTTGGCCAAACCCGTCACTAATTGCAAAAGAAACTAAACCAGTTTTATTTGGTGGACTGAGGAGTTAAAAATAACATATAAAAAATTCCACTTAGTCCAAATATTGGAACATGCTAAATTTTACCATTGAAAATTGTATATCAATGAGCCAGTTTTCCTGCATACATCATGATGCAACTCTGCCAATTTTCACAGTAGGAATCTAAAATTGGTACCTACACCTATGTTTTCATAACTAATCTTTCATAAAAACATGATTTCGAATGGATGCAGTCATATTTAAGGCCACTTTTAGAGGTAAGCCCATGGTTTTAACCCTTTACCCACCAGCACGTCAACATGTCAGATGAGTGGCTTCATCACTAGCCCTTGGAATAAGAATTACTCCCCTGAGACATTTATCAACAGGTGGCAGCATCCTTTAATGGTTGCCTGGTGAGCCTGAATCAAAATCATCAGGAGTCTGAAAGCGAGACACCCTAGAGCTGAGCGTGAAGTAGTCAGTGTTAGCGAGCGACCAAGACAGTCGTGCACATAGTGAAGTCTGAGTGGTATCCCAGAGTTATTGTATTATTATTGACACTACTTTTTTTTCAGGGCTGGTATGGCTGAGTGTGTCTTCTGTAGTGAACCACTATCTAATGGATCCCCGGTAGTGACGCTGACGGAGAAAGGTTGTGAAGGAATTGCTAGTGCAGGAGCCGATGACAATGTACAGGTCGTGCCAGGTCAGCAGGTGCATACAAAGTGCCGAAGAGACTACAACAGAGATGGTGGCAGACGTAAACGTATCTCATCAGCTGACAGACGTCTTAGTCTCCGCTCAACTGATCCAAAATTTAGTTATCAAGATCACCGTTTGTTCTGTGGAAATGGTGACCGATACCAAGGACGGCAGAAAGATTATGTCCTCGTGCCTGTCCGCACATTCGACTTTCAGGACACTGTTAGGAAGAAATGCGGAGAACGTAATGATGAATGGGGAGAAACTGTGTTGTCAAGAATAAACTTTGTCCAAGATCTACATGCTACCGATGCTATGTATCATCAGTCTTGTAATGTGAACTTTAGAACAATGAAACAAGTCCCTGAATGCTTTCGAAGTGACGCTGCTCAATCCTCCAAGATAAGGAAGGTTGGGCGGCCCATTGCTAGCGAAAGGGAGCAGGCTTTCTTGAAAGTGGTTGACAACCTTGAAGCGAATGATGAACTTATCACTGTTCAAGATCTCATTTCACAAATGGCCAATGTCCTACAGAATTCTGAGATTGAGCCATATGGACAAACGCACATGAATGCCATGATGCCATGGCCTTTCTCAGGGACTCGGGGCTGTTCGGCCAGGCAGCTTAGGGAACAACAACAACAACAACAACGCACATGAAAGAGAAACTCAAAGAACATTTTGGAGACAAAATTGTCATCACAGAGATAAATGGGAAGAAAAACATAGTCACATTTCGACAAAAGGCTGCTTCAATTATCAGTGACTTTTTTTAGTCAACCCAAAACTTCTGATACTGAGGCTGAAAAACTTTGGTTGATCGAGACAGCGGCAAAACTGGTAAAGTCTGACATAAAGACAGTAGTTCAAGACAAGGACATTTACCCTACCTCCATTGAAATGTCTTCTGTTGATATGACTTGTGCATTCTTGCCCAACTCTTTGCAACATTTTTTGGACTGTCTTTTGGTCGGAACGGACAAGGATCTCAAGTCTCTAAGAGTGTCTTCAATTGGACAAGCAGTAATGCAGGCAACTAGGCCCAGAGTTCTTATAGCCCCATTGCAGTTAGGCTGATCCATACAAATGAGACATTCATCCAGCAGGCAGTTGTCTTTAACAGAACAGGATGCACACAGAGTGAGATTGCTGATGCTGGAGAAAAAGCTATCCTCTGTGTGTACAAGGCAAATGCCAAGATCAGTGACTTGAATGAACTGCGGCATCAGACGTTCCTTCAACTGGTGAAGACATGTAAAAAGGCAGTCCAACCTAAAAGTTTACCACCGACTTCAGCAGCCGCACAGTACCACAGTCACCGTGTATATCATCAGGTCCAAGCATGGAAAGAAGTACAGCTGGATGCTGATGAGTGGGGTTGGAAAATAGTTGACAGGCGAATGATACCAGTTCAAACTAGTCAGAATATTGCACCCAAGGAACTACTGGAGTTTGTCAGATGCCAGTGCAAGACTGGATGCAGCACCAATCACTGTGGGTGCAAAAAGGCCGGGTTACCATGCACTACTGCATGTGGAGAGTGCAGAGGTGTGTGTGAGAATGGAGGAGATGGTGAAGGGACTGAAATGAGTGCAGATGAGAATGACACCCAGTAGTGAGGACAACTGGGAAAAACTATGGTCTGAACGTCGGTCTCAATGTCTCATGGTATGGGTGATAACTTGATCAGTCTGTTGTAAACCTGGTGTCCTACGATATTTTGAGGTCAATGATGTATCTCTGTATGTCCTGTCTCATGAGGTTGGCAGATATTTATTCAGCAGAAAGGACCAAACGCATTCAAATGAAGGTAGAAACTGTGGGTGACAGAGGTCAATGGACGGGGTAGGCCTATTCATGGTACAGTACTAGTGATTATCAACTGAAAACATCAACTTTTTCCCTACTATTAAGAAAAAACTGTAATACCACATCAGCAATTCAACAATTTATGTCGTTAGTTACAGATTTATAGTAATAATATGTACTTTTATGTGTGTCCTAATGTCGCCAGGGCCCTAACTTTGAAATATTTTTGAATGCAAAATAAACACTGTTCCAATACTTTGATTAATTGGGATTTTTAATATGTTATTTAGTACAGACCAAGCCCCTAAATAAAGTTGGTTTTGTTTCTTTTGCAATTAGTGGTGGGTGAAACCCTGAGTTGACTGGACTACATCTCGCCATCTTAATTTTATGTCGCTCCATCCTATTTATATCTTCCATCTTGACTGGCCTGCTTTCGCTAGCGTATGCCATCACACTTCTAACACACGTGCTATATAAACTCCCTTTTATTAGTAGGGAGAGTCCTTTCATGGTCAGTAATGGCAACATCTCTGCATCTCTCTGAACTTCTTCCATCAACTTCTGACTCTGGCGACTGAGACATAAATACCAGTAGGTGGGAGTTCACATCATCATCATCATCAAGGCTACTTTAGTGGGGTGAGGGGTGTCCTGACCAGGATTCAAACCCACTCACTCCAGGTATATTTGGGAGAGTTGGGCACCCGGCCATATCCGCTCATGGCCGAGTGGTTACAGTGCCCAACTCTCCCAAATATACTTGGAGTGAGTGGGTTCGAATCCTGGTAAGGATACCTCTCTCCCAACCTGACCGACATTATCAATAGCTACTTTAGTGCTGCCAGGGTCATTGAAATCTTCACATGACATTATATCAGCAGCTTCTTGAAGTTTCTTTAAGTGTAAGGTCACTTCCCTAACTGGCACAATAACTACAGTATAGTAAATACCATATGATACAAACTACATTTTAAGTAAATGTTTGACAAATCTTGTACATTTCCTTTCAATTGTAATATTGTATTGCACAATTTATGAGAACAAAAAATATGTTTTTGGTATACAGTATAGCACAAAATATGTTATGGATTCAAATAGCTGAGACAGGAAGGAGGTGCCTTATGAAGTCAGCCATATCCAAGTTATAAATATGATAATTTGCTTAGTACAGTATCTTGTAATGTACTAACCTGGGAGATGCGGGGCCTCCATTAGAGCTGGAGAATGTGGAGGATGAGGGTGAGAGGATGGAAACTGTGTCAGGAACTACGTTCAGGGGTGACTGCCGATCCAGCGACCCGGACATCCCGATATCCAGACCTGAAACAACCAAATACACAAGGTCACATTTATTTGGAATAGGTAGTGCTAACAACACACACACACACATACACAAACAAATGACTGTATATATATAAAGGAACTTTGTCAGTCATAAAATGGCTTTGAGTGCCAATTATTTCAGATTTTTTTTGGGCGACTGTATAATTATTGAGTATACTGTACAGCATATTTCTATTCTATTCTATATATTCAGGCCCAATCCCCACTTTTCCTAAGTGTACGCATTTCCGCCACTCTGTTTCTTAAATAGATTATTTCAGATTTATTATTCACTACCTACTGTAGAGTGATTTCACTATCTGACCAAACATACACATTACTTATATTGATGTTAGTTAGAGTGGACAAAATATGTTTTGCCAATTTACAAGCAACATAGGCAGCAGTTAACTCAAGTTGAGGAAGTGTTTTAGATTTCATGGGTGCAACTCTGGCTCTGGGTGGATGGGACTCGTTAGCCTTGGTCGGCAACTCATCTAGAGGAGACAACCTTATACAAATCCGGGTGGATGGGACTCGTCAGCCTTGGTTGGCAACCTGTCTAAGGGAGTAAACCTGATACAAATCTGTACTGCTTACCTAAGGGTAAGGCAGGTTAGTGGATGGATTAGCCGAACACCACTGTAGAAAAAGAGTGCTAACAAGATACACAGAGGGCCTCTGAGTCGGACGGATCCTAAATTGAGTGGTCAATCCTGTAAGTCCTTCACTAAACTGGCTCGGGTTGTCCCTCTCACAGGGAATAGGTCTGCTTGGGGGCATTCTGTGTATGGCCACCCTCGTAAGGGAAGTAAGGCATCCGGCAATAGATAGATAGATAGAACTCTGGCTCTAGATGTTAACAGGGTTGGTGGGTTTGTACCATTAGTAATGTAAGCTACTGCACCATAAGCTCTAGGGCTAGCATCACAGAAAACATGCAATTCATATGCTTCACCTTCCTTACAAGTCATATGTTCATAAGTTACATTCTCTAGGTTGTTAATAGACTCCAAACAGTTATCCCACTCTTTCACTATGGAGTCAGGCAAACTTTCATCCCATGACAAACCTTCTACCCATGTTCTTTGCATTAGTAATTTAAGCTTTATTGAGACTGGAGATATTAATCCAAGAGGATCAAATATTTTGCTACAATTACTTAGTAGTGACCTTTTGGTGTTGACTCTATCCCAATTCACTGGCCTTAGTGAAATTTGATCTAGATCAGAATTCCAGTTTATTCCAAGCACTTTTATTATAGGTTCTGGCCATTCTGTATCTGGATAATCATGTTTAATGGTGTCTTGGAGTAGAGAGGAGTTAGTATTCCATTCTTGAAGAGGAAGGTTGGCATCTCGCATGACAGTAATGCATATATTGTAAAATTCCACCAAATCATGCTCACTAGATATGGTGCCTTGTATAATATCTACATACAGAGAGTCTTTTAGCTTATCTATATACAGATTGTCAGCATATTTGTCCAGATGAAATCTAATAGTTGCATTCAATAAATAAGGAGAGCTTGTTGCACCAAATAACACTGCTTTAAATCTCAAGGTTTGCCAAGTACTTTTTGGGTCCAGCGGATCATTTGGCCACAAAAATCTGGTGTAATTGCGATCCTCCTCCTTCAAACCAATGCGGAGAAAAGCTTTGCTAATGTCTGCTGTGAAGGCATATACATTAGTGCAAAATTTTAAAAGAACCTTCCCAAGGTGCTCAGTTAGGGATGGTCCAGTGTAAAGACAGTCATTTAAGGATACACCAGGTGCTGGATCCCTTGCACTGCAGTCGAACACAATCCGTAAAGGTGTGGTTTTTGAGTCACGCTCTACTCCAAGATAGGTCAAATAATGACAAGTTTTCTTCAATTTTGGCATTGTCCACTGTCTCAATGAATCCCTTAAGAAGTTGGTCTTGAATTATGGCATCCAATGATTCTGCATGACCCTTAGTTTTTCGTACTTTGTTCCAGGTTTGTCTAGTACGAGCTAGTGCTAATTGAATGTTGCTTGAAATTTTAGGTGCATCAATCCGCCAGGGTAAGTTCACCCAGTACTGGCTGTCCTCGTATTTTACTGTATGATAGTACTTTTCCTCAGTCAGTCTATCCTCTGGAGTTCTTGTGTCTTCTCTGATATCAATAGTGTCTAGTTTCCATAGATGTTCAATTTCATTGTTAATGGTGACTTCAGAATTGTGGGGAAAGAATGTAACGGGATCTTGTATACCCATCTTCGCAACTAAAGCCACTTTTTGTGAAGCTGTGTTAGGACAGAATGAAGCTGGTAATTTGCCATAAATGCTGTGGCCTCCTGGGGTCATGATTAAGTCTATGCCATCCATCCTACTATGTCCCGTTACAATCTTTCCATAATTATCTGCACCTATTAGTAAACTTAGATCAGTAATAAAATAATTTGTAATGGTAGGATTATTTAGATATGGTTTGTTTTTTAGATGGCAAGTAGCTCTACTTAGTCAGTCACTCTTAATTTGAGCTATGGTATCTTTCACACATGCCTTGATTCGGTGATACTTGTTGCCTACAGTATTTGCAATGTGAAATTCACTACATCATACTCGGCTACCTCAGGTTCTCCCACAAATCCTTCGACTCTCAACTGTATCGGATGGCTAGGTTTCAGTTCCAATTATTCTACAAGCTATTTGGAGATAAAAGAACATTGGGAAGCAGAGTCTAATAGGGCTTTCTTAACTCTCCAAGTGTTCCCATGTCCAACATTAACCTTGGCTACTGGCAATGCAACTGTTACAAAGCGATTTTTTGCTTTAAGTGAACAGACTGTAGTATTTACTCTAGAGAACAGTTGAGGACAGAGGAACGTGTGATGAAGTTCATTGCACCTAAAACGAGATCCAAAAGAGCAATTAATATCAGGCTCATGTTTGCGACAACAGTTGTCACATAGTCCCTTTTGCTTCATTCTAGCTTTACGAGCTTCCAAGGATGTGTATTCTAAGCATCTACTACTTCCGTGATCTTCCTTATCACAAAATATGCAAGACTTCTTTTTACCATAACCACCAGTTGCTTGATTCGTCATTTTATGCTTGGATCGTACACCTGTGTTAACGGCTGCTGACCTGTCAACTTCACTAGTTTGTGTTGTGTTGATATATAAGACTCCACAGGTCTACGACTCAATTCCATTCTTGCTTGTGATTTTTTGTTTGAGTTTTTAGAACCTTTGACTGACACTTCATCTCCCCTTGCAACAACTTTTGATTGAGACTGTACAGCTGATGATGACAGATGATCAACTACTTTAGTTATTGCATCTCTAAATTGCTGTAGATTTGGATAGTCAACCCCTGCCTGCCTTGTACTGTAAAAGCTCTAGAGTCTTTACGCTGATCTTACGAGTCAAAATAGCCGTTATGATCCAACTAGAAGCACTTACATCATGACCAATTGAAGAGATGCCTCTAAGGGTGGATTCTATTTCTGCTCTAAATATGGTTAAATCATGCAAATTGTGGCTTGGTTGTTTTATGTCCAAAAGATGTAAGACTTTCTCTCTTATCACCCTGTCAGGATTTTCATAAGTTGATTTGAGAAAATCTACCACTAGGGTGTAGTTTGCATCGGTGCACTTTACATTCTCAACTAATTTGAAGGCAGTTCCTCGTAATTGTCCCCGCAAATAGTTTAATTTAGCTACATCATTCAGGTCAGTGCGAGAATCAATAGAGGCTTTGAACTGGTCCCAGAAAGTCTCCCAGTCTTCATAACTACCATCAAAAAAGGGAAGTTTCAAAAGAGGCAGCTTACTTGTGGTTGTATCAGATATAATTGCATGTGAGTTAGGAGAAAAAGGCTATTTAGTTTGATTCAACTTTGCTTGTGTTTTATTAATTCGTTCAAGGATTTCAAAATCATCCTTTGCTTCCTGTTCTATAGTACTAGCTATATCATTGCTGTCAGTCAAAGATTCAGTCAAGGAATTGTACAGTAAACTAATCTGCGATCTTTGTGTTTGCAATTCTGTTAGAATTGTATTCGCCTTCACTTCATCTACAGGTGTATGGCGTAATAACTTCTAAATTGTTAATAAAAGCAGTGCAAGCACTTTTATGACCTCTTATTCTATTTCGTAGGGCTATTGTGGTAATAAAGTGTTCTATGCAAAATTTAGTAAAGGGGTCACATAATTATAATTAGTAGCTCCTAGTGTTGAGCAGTGTGGAACAAGTTATCAGCCTTAGGGTATACGTTCACCTAATTAATTTGTACAAACATTAGATCCGGTTCGAAGGACCATTTTGTCGGAAACTACACAATGCATTTAAATTTAGTATGTTCCTCTCAAGGTAGAATCACAACAAATATATGCTTAATAATGAAATTTATGGAGAGGAAATTATTAAGGTAAGTCCCAATGCTTGCATTACTTCCAGTGAACGGTATTATGCTTTGGCTGTTGTTTTATCCACATACCAGTGTATATTAATCTTATATAAGTAACCTCAATAATCATCCCAAGTTGCCATATAATTAATATAGTCACAGATAATTTCCCAAACGAGTTATAAAGGCACATTGACAAAGATCCAAATACTTCAGAGTTATAGATCAAATAACTAAAACTATTCAATAGTGAAGTGTCTGAACTTAAATGCCCTCCACCAACAATATTTACATATGTACAAAAGAAAAGGGTAATTGTTGGTATTGACATCTCTGGGGGAAATTCAATAGCATTACTAAAAGGTGAATAAGAATTTAAATTGATAATATACCCCTTAATATTCACTGCATAAATTGTAATAGTATTACAGCACAACCAAATAATTTTGCTTAGTGGTAATTTAAATTGAAACAGTTATTTATTGAAGATAATTTGTATCTGTATCTAAAATAATTTTGTTGATAGTAGACAGTGTCAATCCAATTCCCGTGCCCAACAGCAAGATAAAGCCAGTTCTAAACAATCACCAAGATAACTTAACACTGACAGCAACACAATTAATTTAAGGTAGCCATTCTATCTAAGTTCTATCCCTTGCCTTTAATTAAAGACAGTTTAGGATATATATGTTATATATGAGAGAGATTCGGCATACTTTAGGATAGTCCAGCAATGTTATAATGAACACAATAAATCTCTATGTGCTTGCAACCCCACTATGTCATCATAATAGATTTCCACAATTTACAAAGGAATAAACAACCAAACGAACAAAGAACACAGCGAGACAGTTATGCAAATAATAAATTTTGTGCGTGCTAAGACTCCCGTCTGCCTAGGAAGGCGACTGGATTAGGAGTGCCCTCTAATCCCGTGCAGAGTCCAAAGGTCGACTTCCTTGTAATTTTTATCATCGACCCAACTGGGCCGTGACAACCATCTCGAAGCTCCGGACGTTGTTTGCACGAACTCTAAATTTCCCGTCCGTGTCTGCGAAACACCAAATCCAATCAAGCAACACTGCTTCATTCATTGTTGATTACATCTTATTTCTTTTTAAATACCCCAAAAAGCATGGTATGACCTATTAATATATAATTAATAATAAAGTTATGCCACACTTACATAGTTCCCATGAGGTTATTTCAATTATTATAATTAAATATTAACTAAAGTTGCCAAATTCGCGACAGATCTAACCCAGTAAACATATAGGTCATCCTGTACCAAAAGTCTCTTAGGTTCCCTCCAGCACACATACAGTACAAGTAAGTAGGCTAGACTTATTATATATTTTGCTGTCTGTCTAGTGTCTACGAGGACCTTCTAAAGTATATTTAAAAACAAATATCTGATCGTAGCTAATAAGTGAATACTGTATATAGCGAATGTACTGTATAGCGAATTTTCAATACAACCCTAGAAAGTGATTTAAGAATTGCATTACTGCACGTAGACAGTAGTGTGCTTTATTTGAAATTACCTATTTATCAACAAGTTTAAAAAAAATCTTTTAGAACTAGGATCACCAGCCATTATATACCTAATCCTAATCCTCTCCCTAATAATTGACCCCATGCACAACTCCTGCACATTATGCCACCCAAGAGCGGCCCTCTGCGGGTCCCTCAACGTAAACGTAAATAATTGCTCCCAAGACGTTGCACCAGATAGTTTTAAGCTATAGGAACAGTTAGTGCCAGTTCAATAAAACCAACTGTAAGCCTTCCGAATGTACAGTATCCAGGTCATGTTAATTAATTACCCTTGTTAGCCTTGTCATCAAAGACTAAGGCACACACGCTCTTTTACCAGCAATATATTGGATCAGCAGCCTGCCTTTAGTTTCTGGCAGTAATACGGAGATAGTTTAAATAGGCATCAACAACTACACTAAAGTTGGATTATGCTTTGTGGTTGCTTGCTTCTACTCGTTAATGAGGGTAAAAGCTGCCCCAGTTAACTTTTTCACTTCCACAGGCCTACCAATCCTAAACTGAACAAAATCGTCACCGTTGTTACTATGCAGAGCGAGCACAAAGTAATGCCAAACATGAGAAGAACACTTTGATGAACACATACAGTATAGCATTAAGATTCAAGTAAAAGGCTCTCTGATGTTGTGGTCTAGCTTATTAAGAACAACCTTAATCGCCATGAAGGAAACTATAATATTACGCAAATTGGTACTGTATAATACATACGTTTAACCAATGGAAACAAAAATGTCATGTTAAGTGTCAGGATTCTCAATACTCAACACAAATGTTCTATATGAACTTTAAAAGAGGGTAAATATAAGTGATTATATAACCTGACTGTACATACATCAATATGTACTTAAACCTATCTATAGTATTTATCTATCGCTCGACCTATAGTTATATAAGACACACAAACATAATATATATATATATATACACACAGTATATACTGTATATATATGAATAGTCATATCCTTGAATAATTTAATGATATATATATATATATATATCAGAAGTAGGTTGGCCGCTAGGGTACCGGATCTTCAGAATAAATAAGATGACGAGAGCAAACATCAACTCCATTTTCATTGTTTATTAATTAAGCTTTGACAATATTTCGAACAACTCTGTTCATCATCAGGTGAAACACCAACGATCCTAGAAAACAAACATGATATCTGTTAAAACTTTGTATTTAATATATGGATCTATTTAAACAAGTTTAATGTGACAATTCTACATAATACTTTACTTAAAACTGCTAGACTATAAGTTAATAATTGAAAACAATAACAAGATTTACAAGAATATTACATAATCCTAACTTCATAAACCTGAACATGTAATACAAAATATAAAATAACATGCAACAAACCATTTCGACCTGCACCTTACGACTATTCCGGGAGAACTAACTAGATTAACTGACTATAGACATTATATATAGCAAGGGATCCTAAAGCCCCAAGCTATCAACTACCTGAGCACTCAGTTTAGGTTCGGTTTGAGTTTGTCTATGAAATATTTCTCCCCAATGAAAGTATCGTTCTTGTTTCTGAATTTAGCCAATATCTTAAAATCTTTTTCATTAAATCTGTGGTCCAATTCGAAAGAGTGATTCCTTACTGCTGAAAAAGGCATTTTCGTTAAATATTGACCTGTTCGGATACTTTTCCCCAAATGCTCCAATATTCTAGCGCGGAACGAACGAGACGAACATTGTGGGATGTTCGTCTCGTTCATTCCGCGCTAGAATATTGGAGCATTTGGGGAAAAGTATCTGAACAGGTCAATATTTAACGAAAATGCCTTTTTCAGCAGTAAGGAATCACTCTTTCGAATTGGACCACAGATTTAATGAAAAAGATATTGGCTAAATTCAGAAACAAGAACGATACTTTCATTGGGGAGAAATATTTCATAGACAAACTCAAACCGAACCTAAACTGAGTGCTCAGGTAGTTGATAGCTTGGGGCTTTAGGATCCCTTGCTATATATAATGTCTATAGTCAGTTAATCTAGTTAGTTCTCCCGGAATAGTCGTAAGGTGCAGGTCGAAATGGTTTGTTGCATGTTATTTTATATTTTGTATTACATGTTCAGGTTTATGAAGTTAGGATTGTGTAATATTCTTGTAAATCTTGTTATTGTTTTCAATTATTAACTTATAGTCTAGCAGTTTTAAGTAAAGTATTATGTAGAATTGTCACATTAAACTTGTTTAAATAGATCCATATATTAAATACAAAGTTTTAACAGATATCATGTTTGTTTTCTAGGATCGTTGGTGTTTCACCTGATGATGAACAGAGTTGTTCGAAATATTGTCAAAGCTTAATTAATAAACAATGAAAATGGAGTTGATGTTTGCTCTCGTCATCTTATTTATTCTCTCTCTCTCTCTCTCTCTCTCTCTCTCTCTCTCTATATATATATATATATATATATATATATATATATATATATATATATATATATATATATATATCAAATTATTCATAAAGGATATGATCATTCAAGCCAAAGCAGAACACGCAAATTTAAATTCAAAGCTACATAAAGAAAACATGATAGCTTTCAGAATAGAATACACAAGACGACCTCCACACTGGCTCTTAGAGAGACTTGTCTTCACTAATAACTTTTATTTAGCACCCCACAGAGTGGATGCGGGCAGAAAATAACAGTTTGATACAATATTTATTTGTGATGACATTATTTAGTTACAATTGGGCAAACAATATAAATGTCTTAGTCATTTGCAACATGGCTCTACTTTACAAGTTATAAGATAAATACAGACAGGAGAGAGAGAGAGAGAGTCGGACGCCAGATCACATGAACGCTCTACAGTATATAAGCAACTTTTTCTTAGGTAACTCTGCTCTGACAGCTTTCGAAATCAAACGTTAATAAGAGTATTGCCTCCTAATATGTGAGCGCACTTTATCAGCTACTCTCTTCAAATAGCTTATAATTTAGAGTTTCGTAAGTATTCCATCCCCTCAAGTTAGCCTAGGGGTTGACACCAGTGCAAAACACTCCCAATATGTTGCCAGGATAATATGCCAATCGAAAGTTGCCGTAAAAAGCAGTAGTGTGCATCCATCTTGAGTATGAGACCTTGAGACGCCCCATCACTCATACCAACAACTATAATGGTATGCGGTATGTAGGTCAGGTAAACAATCGGGAAGGACACCTGGAGTATCTTGATCCTATAAATTACACACCAGGGTGAACAGAACCACTTAACAGAGTGGACTAGTGGTAATTGGCTGGTCGATCGTTGAGTTTACCATCATTGTCGCTGAAAATTGCCCCGGGTAAAACCTTCACCTTTGAGTGGTGTGGAGGAAATGGGTGGTGGGAAGGAAAGGGTAAGAGGAGGAGGAGGGAGGGGGCCACCGTTACCACACCATATACAGCCAGGCTCAAAGGTCGTGTCCTACCTTCACAACTTTAACATTTTAGTCATGTTGTTTTAAGGTTTTATGTTTCTGCATATATATATATATATATATATATATATATATATATATATATATATATATATACTGTATATAGCTTGTCCGGCGCCATATGACCTTGTTGCGGTGCCAAGTTTTCAATCAAACATCATCATCATCATACGACCGACCGCCCCACATAACGCAAATTTGTTTGTCATAATTATAACCTCCTGAGTTTGTATATTCGTGAGCACTAATACCGTATTAGTAATAGCTAAGTACCCATTTGAGTCCCCATCTAACCTAAACGAGACAATATAATAATATAATATAGCGTAATGTTTTATAACTTGGCCCAAAAGGTTCAGTACACACCCATTTGAGTTTGTATCTAACCTACAGATCACCTACATCAAGAAACCAAAGTCCTCAAACTCAAAGACCATCTGGACATGAGAAGCACTCAATTCCTGGCTGCAGCCTCCACAAACCAACACCACCCACTATACTACATGGCAACACATCCACAGACACCAAGAAATATAAAAACAACACCCAGCACACAATATCACACAAATACTGTCTTCTCTCCCTCCCTGTCCACCCCAAACCAGCTTCCAGAAGCACATCCATACTCATATCTCTCACCGTTCTATTCAATCACTCACAGACACGACCTCCCGAAATCCATCCTTCTGAATCCTCTCTTCCTCGCGAGGACAGAGTCCACCTGACCAGGCTGAGAAGTGGGCACCATCCAGCTCTTCTGAGCTATCAGAAGAGATTGGATAACTCCGTCGACGACACCTGCCCGGGATGTAACACAGCACCCCATACCATTACACACATCCTAGAAGACTGCATATTATCACACAATCAGTTACGCCAACAACATAATCTACACTCCTTGAGAGCTCTGTGGGAAAACCCGACCGTAGCCATGGCCTTCCTAGGGACTCGGGGCTGTTCGGCCAGGCAGCTTATGGAACAACATCAACAACATTATATCGTAAATATATGTTTTATAACTTGGCCCTAAAGGTTCAAAGATTCAATTGGGCGTAACCACATGACTATATGTAGCCTACCTCTCAATGTTAATCTAATCTTGCCATAACACAAACAAAAAATACTCCCAAACAAAACTGGATAAAGCAACAAAAAATATTTGTGTTCATAATTATACATTAAAGATACTATTAATATTCTTTAACTGGGTTGAGAGTGACTGTACCCCCCCCCCCCCCCCACCTTTCATTGTACCAAAGTCCCCCACAACCCTTTTTACGGGCGAGGGCGGGAGGTAATAGCAGATGACAGTGAAGGTTCTGGTGTTAGGAGAGGCCTCTTAACACACACACGCACAGTCACTTCCGTGACTCCTATAGTTCAGCTTTACACCAGTTTTAAATATTTTCATATCAGAGTTAAAGGGAATGTCAAATGCTACTGAACCTCTTAATTTTCTCCCTTTTGCTCTATGGCTCCCCTGCATCAAACATTTCACACCTCTCACTGACTGAGCCACCAACATTCATTCCTTCACTACTACAAACACATTACATTTTTAATTTAAAGGTTAACTTCAAGGATTAAAAATATAATAAATAGATATGAATATAACAAAAGTATAATACAAAAATATATACCAGGTAATAAAATAGTTTGGGCTTGGGGAAGAACACACTATATCTGGTCTTATTCTTCTTTTGGTTTTGATGGGTCATTGGAATAAGGCTAAGTCATCATACATATTGTTATAATTTTTTTGTTTTATACACTTTGCACCTGCAACTGACATCACCATTACAAATACTAGATTTCCCACATTCCCTCTCCCCCCTTATAGCACAATGTGCCGAAATAATCTTATCACTGTCATACCCCCCCCCCCCCCCTCCTCCTGTCACCCCATAATGCCGACATGACCTTCTAATTTTCCTACTTTTCCCTCTACTACCTCATGTCACAATACTACCTCATGTCACAATACTACCTCATGTCACAATACTACCGATATGGCTTTTTCATTTCCCTCCTCCTCTTCATGTCTCAAAAATACCATCATGAATTCATCTCCTTCTACCACTTCGTCACAATAATACCGATATGACTCTTTAACATCCCTGCTTCTCTCTCCTCTCTTCATGTCTCAAAAATACCAACATGAACTTATCGTCTCCTGCATCTCTCCCCTCTAGTCCCATGTCACAAAAATACCGACATGACCTTATCACTTCCTTGCTCCTTTCCTTTTGCTGCTCGCTTGTTCTAGCACCCCAACCTTTCCTCCTTCTTCTTTTTCTCCAATTCCACACCTTTACTGTTTTTTCCACACACACACACACACACACACACACACACACACACACACACACACACACTCTCAATGTCTTCCATTTCTGTATATCAAGTCTATTTCTCCTCTCCATTCCCATTCGTGTCCATCTTCATTTTTATTTTTAATAGTGATAGTGTCACTTTCAATATAACATGACCTTCCACCTTTCTCAATCTTATTTGATCTCAGTATCCAACAAACTAACTCACTCTCACACTCTCTCTCTCTTACACTCACTCTCTCTGCTTAAATGTAGTACTAATCACTGAATCCTGGATTCACAGTGATGACAGAGATTATGTTGGGGAGTTTGAAACACCTGGATGTAGAATGTTCCACAAAGACCGGACTATGCGGGAAGGGGGCGAAATTCTTATGTACAGTTTGCCGCACATATTCTTATGTACAGTTTGCCGCACATATTCTTATGTACAGTTTGCCGCACATATTCTTATGTACAGTTTGCCGCACATATTTTATTCTGTTGGGGTCGTAATTTGGCAGAGCTGCACCCACTTCCCCAACCCCCCTCCCTCGTTCCACCTCCTTCCCTTCCACTATTGGTAGGAGGTGGAATGAGGGAGGGGGGTTGGGGAAGTGGGTGCGGCTCTGCCAAGTTAAGATTTGCTCTGATGGTTGAGAAATGGAATATGTGCGTCAAACTGTACGTAGGCCTACAGTTACGAGCAGATGAAGCAGATACAGATGCTGTGGATATGCGCTAAGGAAGAAGCGATTCAATCTAGGAGGTGATTGGTAGAGCACATACCTCCGCCAGCGTCGGCGGCTACAAAGCTAGGAACTTGTGTTCCCAAAATTTGATGGGCAAATAAGATATGCGCCAAGAAAGAAGTGCTTTCATTAAGGAGGCGATTGGTAGAGCGTATAACACCGCCAGCGTAGACGGAGGTATGCGCTCTCCCAAGTGACTCTCTCTCTCTCTGTATATATATATATATATATATATATATATACTGTATACAGTATATATACAGTGTATATACTGTATATATACCGGTATACTGTATATATATATAATATATATATATATATATATATATATAATATATATATATATATATATTTATATATATATATATGTTTTGTTTTTTCCCTTGTGAATGATACAAGAGCAACAAGACCGACATGGAAGGATGAGTAGGTGAATTTTTATGGCAACCGAAGAAAAAACAGTGTACAATGTATCTGGAATTTAATTATCTACAATATATTTTTATTCCTGAATCATTTTTGCTACTCATTCCTCCAACTTGCCAGAACCAGCCTTCCCTTGGGCTTGCTTCACATATTGCTACCTACCATATTAGCCTGTCTTATTAACCATACCTTATTCTCTCACTGCCTGTCTCCTCTCTATTAATATCGCCAAACAGTTATACTAAGCTTGAAATTATATCTTATTATAAGCCTTAAAAACTTACCCGTATACCAATATAACTTGCTAATACAATGAGCCAGAGTTCAGAGCATTAACAGGTCCTTCCTCGACTCTCAAATCTGAACGCCTGTCTCTGTTTACATTTGACCATCTGTTACGCACATGGTTTATATACCTGCCCCCTGATATCTTACCCACACCTTACAACTGTCTCCCTTCCTGTGTCCCACCCCCATCCTCTACACTCTCTCTGCACATACCTCGCAAAATACGCCTCATTCTGTTGTCTCCCACTCCATGTATCTGTTTATCTCACACTCTCTGCACATACCTCACAAAATACGCCTCATTCTGTTGTCTCCCACTCCATGTATCTGTTTATCTCACACTCTCTGCACATACCTCACAAAATACGCCTCATTCTGTTGTCTCCCACTCCATGTATCTGTTTATCTCACACTCTCTGCACATACCTCACAAAATACGCCTCATTCTGTTGTCTCCCACTCCATGTATCTGTTTATCTCACACTCTCTGCACATACCTCACAAAATACGCCTCATCCTGTACTCTCCCACTCCATGTATCTGTTTCTCTCCCACTCTCTACACATACCTCACAAAATACGCCTCATCCTGTACTCTCCCACTCCATGTATCTGTTTCTCTCCCACTCTGCACATACCTCACAAAATACGCCTCATCCTGTACTCTCCCACTCCATGTATCTGTTTCTCTCCCACTCTCTACACATACCTCACAAAATACGCCTCATCCTGTACTCTCCCACTCCATGTATCTGTTTCTCTCCCACTCTCTGCACTTACCTCACAAAATACGCCTCATCCTGTACTCTCCCACTCCATGTATCTGTTTCTCTCCCACTCTCTGCACATACCTCACAAAATACGCCTCATCCTGTACTCTCCCACTCCATATATCTGTTTCTCTCACACTCTCTGCACATACCTCACACATACGCCTCAGCCTGTTCTCTCCTATCCTGTTTCCCTCTCCCACTCTCAGCACATAGTATAACCATACTCCTCATCCTGTTCTCTCCAACTCCATATACCCTGTTTATCTCTCCCACCCACAGAACATAGCTCACAAATACGTCACATCCTATTCCCTCCTACTCCATATACCTGTTTCCCTCTCCCATCCTCAGCACATAGCTACCAAATAATCCTCATCCTGTTCCCTCCTACTCCATATTCCTGTCCCCAGAGTCTTGGCCCATTTCACACACCTGGCCCGAGTACCCCACCGCAACCACTTCCTCTAGCCTTCCTAATGTTACCTCTTGTACTTCAGCTACTTCTTATCCTATATCATTCTACCTCACCTGCCTTTTCATACAATATATATATATATATATATATATATATATATATATATATATATATATATATATATATATATATATATATATATATATATATATATATATATATATATATATATATATATATATATATGCCAAATTAATTTAAGCACAATCGTTAACGGAAAAAACTTAACGTCGAATCCAGCCTCCAGTTTCAATATTGGTTTACGCACAGTATATAATAGGAAATATATTCTTAATAACAAGAAGAAACTTGCAATTAATAGCATTGCTTGGTTATAGCAACGAGTACTAACTTAGTAAATATAATTTATTTTTGTATAAGCCTGTGGAACCTGAAGCCATATTTTGTGTTCCACTTGACTTATCCACCTTCTATCATTCATCATCATCACCCGCTCATCATGAATCTAAACATGACCACATTTCCCCAGACCTGATTGATTCACCAACCTCAGCTTCTTCGCTTCCCCTCACACACACACACACACACACACCACCCTGTCATCCATCACCTACTTTACCATTCAATAATATCGAACAGAAGCAGGAGTCACACGGCCAATTTTAACTCTTTCTATAAAGTAGGCATCTTTTCTAATATATTCTGGCTACTATTAATCGATTTGATTCAGCTTAGGAAGAACCTCTAGCAATTATAAGGCTTCGTACTGTCTCAATCAACCCCTTTAACTACCATATAGCCTTTCGAAGCTGCATGAAACCGTCTAAATAATGCTAGAATGGAGTATAACAGAAGTCGCTGGAACAATAAGGGTTAACAGCGGATTATATTACGGTCAAGGACACTGAGTAAAACTAGGCTGTACTGGATTAACTTGTCCATTGATTTTCAATCATGCCATGACTAAATTTTGAAAGTGATAGCCCATAATCTTACAAAGTCAAGATGAATAATACGCATGACATTATACTGTATATCTCAACATTTACCAACAATATGTTTCCAAATTAAATCCTATAATCATAAAATGTCAGCATCACCATACGCTTCAACCTTCATTGTTGTTGTTGTTGCTGTTCCCCAAGCTGCCTGGCCGAACAGCCCCAAGGCCCCGAGCAAGGCCAAGGCCATAACCGAGCGCCCCCACAGAACCCTCCCTGCCGACCACAATAAAGCCTGGGTGACCGAAGCCACTCCATGGCGGGGAGCTGGGGAGGGTGAGGAAATGCCCGGGAAACCAAAGCCCCACCCAGGGCCCTGTGCCCCTCAGCAATTATGAAGAGAATGTTGAGGGGCAAAGGAAAAATGTGACGCTTTGGCTCCCAATCTGCCAACTTTTAGGTTGGCAGTAGGGAGGTCGATCCACGGAAAAGACGCCGTCACTTGAGATCTAGAAGATATATAAGTAAAAGGAACAGTCAGAGTAAGCTATGGGTATGGCAGAGATCGCTCAGCTCTCACTCTGATAGACCAGCCCATCACCACAACAACAACAACCTTCATTGTTGTTCCCTTAATACTTCCCTTCAGCACATTTCAATATTTCCACAGTTCTACCTACGTTAATGGAATTTCTCCACATCAATACCAACCCATTCCATTCTCCAATTAGTAACCATTACATTGAAAAACTCTCCACACTTCGACCTTGTAATCAATCCCAGCCCCTCTTAGAAACATCCCACAGCTTCACCACAACATTTCCTCTTCACGAGTCCAAGTCATCACCTTACTATCACTCGTACACTTCCCTGTTCCATCTATCATCACTCCATCTAAGTCATCGTCTACTTCATCCCTAGCTCGTCTTCTTAACCAAATAATATAGCTAGATACCACACACACACACACACACACACACACACACACACACACACACACACACACACACACACACACACACACACACACACACCATTCCATTACGATACTTGTCTAAGTAAAATGGATTGATTATAAAGTAACTAAGACAGGACAACACGAGCGCTGCTCAATTCCTGTAAACTACAAATAGGTAAATACACACACTAATACTGGAAGTATTATTTCACGTACAGATATATATTATCCAATTTTCAACGAAATAGCATGAACACAAAATAATTATAATTCACCTTCTACAGCTAGAACGAAAACCGTGCCAAAATGTAGCCCACTGCTAGAAATAGACCAACCAATGCCTAAACTTGGCCCACAAATAAAACTACTTCTTAAACCCAGACCTAAAAAATAAAACAAAAAATCTAACTTGGTGTGCTAATATTCGAGCATCAAATATTACAGTACATAAAACCTTAGGACAGGCAGGCAGGTCGACATTCCCACATGCAATGCGTCTCCAGCCAGCTCACATAAGAAACCAGTGGCAAGGTAATCTCCACAAAAACAACATGACTGGGCGTTATTTCCACCCCAATGTATCCAGCGCACCTCTCCATCAGGCGTGTTTTGTGGGAACCCAGCCTAGGACACCTTGGCAAGCCTGTTCTCTTGCAGAAAATGCAGCTAGTCCCATCTGGAAATTATTTATTGTCTCCTATGCAAGTTAAACGAGTCTCTAAAATGTCACTAGTACATTGTATCATTTGTATGCAATTGTGGATTGAAAATACAATTGATACGAACATTGTTATTGAAGTGTTTTAAATAATTTACCCTTTGGTAGTGATAGATTCAGTAAATAATTGAAGGTAAATCACTATCAATATTCCCTAATTTATTATTTATTGCCTTACTTTTTCACACTTTAGATTTTGTACAGTATTTTCCACTGCAATTTCACGCAATTCCTTTTGAAATCTCACACCATCACCCACGACAAGTCCAATGTTCACGAATCACCCATGCCAACTCATGCCATCGTAATCACCTAGGTCAATACAGTCAATGCAGTGTCAATTGACCACTTGCGAGTTTCAGGCTACAAGGAAGTTGGAGCCATAAATATTGATATAAAATAGATATACAATAATAATGTAGATTTGTGATAGATGAAAGGTATGCTGAATTGGGTTTTATGTATTTAAGAATGTTCTATGACCATGTTTTAGCTGGTAATTCTGCTAAATATCGATGTCTACAGCCCCAACTTCCTTATAGAGCGAAACTCGCAAGTGGTCAATTTATCCCTCTCTTGAGTTATAAATGCATCAATATATGAACGATAATCCATGAATAGCCAGTTCAGTTCAGTTCAGTTGTTTGGCGGGACACTTGGCCTTTACAACGGCGCCTCCCTTTTGTCGTGCTCATTTTACTACTTTATGTTCAGATGTTTTGTGCTTTTCTTCTTATTTCTCGGTTATTCTGCCTCTTCTTTCTTCTTAGTCTTCTTTTATTTGTTGGTTCTTTAATTGTTATTTGTATGATTTTCTCTTAACCTTCAAAACTTATATATTTTCTTCTTTACCTTATCTATGTTCTATGTTCTATGTTCTATGTTCTGCGAGATATTCCAAGAGGTGGTAGAGGTGTGTGGTATCCCTGGGGCCGATAATACCTAATACCCTAAACGCCTCCAGTGCAGTGGCTGGCAGGAGTAGGACACCAATGAGGACAACAACAGTATGTTAAGGGGAGATGGTTCACTCTTTGGTCGATTTTTGCATGTATTCGTTATTTTTCTAGTTTTCTCCCTAGACCTCCATCAAATTTAAAAAAAAACAAAAATCCATTAGATCTAATCTAGACTAATTTGTACATTTTTCGGTAGACAAATGTCCCGGCTAAAGGCCGGTTCTTCCAACATTACAGGCTCACTATCGTTCGCCAGGGAAAAAATCGACGCCTAAATAGCACGAAAGGTCTAAATATTGACGACAAAATGGGGCGAAAGGTCTTAAAATCGACTAACTAATGGGGCAAACATCTTAACATCTGAAAACTAATGGGGCTAAACATAAAGGAGAAAATTATCCAGAAAACCGGCCCATCTCCCCTTAACTTGACTATTGCGTGATTCATAGGTGACGGAGGGTGTTACGTCTGTTTTAGCCCTTCAACATTCCAGGATGCTCTTTTTGGAACCCCCTTCCCCTGTTTCGCTCCATTAGTTTGGCCATTATGAGACGTTCCACCCCATTTGTTTGGCGATTATAAGACATTTTTCCCATTCAGGTGTCGATCTATTTTTCCTGGCGACCGATAGCAAACTAGGGATTAGGAAGAAACACCACGATACTTTTTTTCTACTGAAAATTATAAAATTTAGCCTGAAGGAGGTCTGGAAAGGCGTGTTTGAGTTTGAAAGGGGTGTTACGGACAAGCTTACAACAATATACGAAACTTTCTAAGCAATATATATATATACTGTATGTGTATGCCAAACTTATTCTATTCCCCCATTCCCCTGCCCGTGTGTCCAGTGTATCCTGCTAGGTTGTCACCTGTTGTGCCACCCAAACCACCACCACCACCACCACCACCCAAACCACCACCACCACCATAACGCCACCTGTCGCCACTGCAGGCATCCGGGAGATAAGAGCTTCGTCAAGAGCCTGATAACACCTCATTAAACACACACACACACACACACACACACACACACACACACACACACACACACACACACACACACACACTACCACCCACACAATAAACACACCCACACACGTGCACATTACACAATACACATAGGCCTATATATATACACACACACACACACCCACACAATAAACACATCCACAGTACACAATACATATACACACACACACACACTATACACACCCACACAATAAACACATCCACACACATGCACAGTACACAAAACAAACACACTACAGTATACACACCCACACAATAAACACATCCACACACATGCACAGGACACAATACACATACGCACACACACACACACACCCACACCCACACACACAAAACTCTCACCCCCACAAATCAAACCAGACAACCCAATCCTCCTACCCCACCCCCACACACACACACACTAATATGGTATTCTCAACATCTGTCTAACACAAAAAGGGGGTGAGGGTCTCCTTTACATTGATATTCTATCCTTCGCCTGAATACATATCAAATTCACATGAGTGCGAGAAGTGTTTTAGGTTCAGTGAGAAGGTGAAACAGAACAGAGCCGAAGAGATAAGTTCCACATTGTCAGAACTGGAACTGCATAGATGACAACCATGATATCGTCCTGTTCGAGTCATGTAACACCAATACAACATCAACTTTAATGCCACCCTTAATGTCAGCAACACTACTGTCACCATTGCATTACTATTGCCACCATCTGCCTTATAAATCACCGGTAAACCTTCATATGAGACTATTTAGGCATTAGTTTTTAGTTTTCTTAACCCCTTCTGTACTGGCGACGTCCTTTTAATTAAATTCTGGATATCATTAAGCGATTTTATTCAGCTTAGGGAGGGCGTCTACCAATTAAAATGGTATAGACTATATCAGTTAATCCTTTTAGCTACCATATTTCCTTCCTAAGCTGCATAAAATCGTCTAATTGTAGCTGAAATCAAATACAAAAGAAGTCAACGGTACTGAATGGGTTAATGATATTCAGGGGAGTAAACTTGAATATAGTGACTTTCATGGAGGACTAGGAAACAAACTGAAAACCTCCCCTTAACGAGCACCTTAACCCCTTTCAGCACGATGACGTAATTTTTACCTTATCCTGGTTACCATTTGTTTTACCTTATACTATACCTCAAAGGCATAAATGGGAAAGTATAACCTGGAGATAATAAAACCTGTATATCCCATAGAGCCTTCATAAACTGTATATCCCATAGAGCCTTCATAACCTGTATATCCCATAGAGCCTTCATAAACCTGTATATCCCATAGAGCCTTCATAAACTGTATATCCCATAGAGCCTTCATAAACCTGTATATCCCATAGAGCCTTCATAAACCTGTATATCCCATAGAGCCTTCATAACCTGTATATCCCATAGAGCCTTCATAAACCTGTATATCCCATAGAGCCTTCATAACCCTGTATATCCCATAGAGCCTTCATAAACCTGTATATCCCATAGAGCCTTCATAAACCTGTATATCCCATAGAGCCTTCATAAACCTGTATATCCCATAGAGCCTTCATAAACCTGTATATCCCATAGAGCCTTCATAAACCTGTATATCCCATAGAGCCTTCATAAACCTGTATATCCCATAGAGCCTTCATAAACCTGTATATCCCATAGAGCCTTCATAAACCTGTATATCCCATAGAGCCTTCATAAACCTGTATATCCCATAGAGCCTTCATAAACTGTATATCCCATAGAGCCTTCATAAACTGTATATCCCATAGAGCCTTCATAAACTGTATATCCCATAGAGCCTTCATAAACCTGTATATCCCATAGAGCCTTCATAAACTGTATATCCCATAGAGCCTTCATAAACTGTATATCCCATAGAGCCTTCATAAACCTGTATATCCCATAGAGCCTTCATAAACTGTATATCCCATAGAGCCTTCATAAACTGTATATCCCATAGAGCCTTCATAAACTGTATATCCCATAGAGCCTTCATAAACCTGTATATCCCATAGAGCCTTCATAAACTGTATATCCCATAGAGCCTTCATAAACTGTATATCCCATAGAGCCTTCATAAACCTGTATATCCCATAGAGCCTTCATAAACTGTATATCCCATAGAGCCTTCATAAACTGTATATCCCATAGAGCCTTCATAAACCTGTATATCCCATAGAGCCTTCATAAACTGTATATCCCATAGAGCCTTCATAAACTGTATATCCCATAGAGCCTTCATAAACTGTATATCCCATAGAGCCTTCATAAACTGTATATCCCATAGAGCCTTCATAAACTGTATATCCCATAGAGCCTTCATAAACTGTATATCCCATAGAGCCTTCATAAACTGTATATCCCATAGAGCCTTCATAAACTGTATATCCCATAGAGCCTTCATAAACTGTATATCCCATAGAGCCTTCATAAACTGTATATCCCATAGAGCCTTCATAAACTGTATATCCCATAGAGCCTTCATAAACTGTATATCCCATAGAGCCTTCATAAACTGTATATCCCATAGAGCCTTCATAAACTGTATATCCCATAGAGCCTTCATAAACCTGTATATCCCATAGAGCCTTCATAAACTGTATATCCCATAGAGCCTTCATAAACTGTATATCCCATAGAGCCTTCATAAACCTGTATATCCCATAGAGCCTTCATAAACTGTATATCCCATAGCCTTCATAAACTGTATATCCCATAGAGCCTTCATAAACTGTATATCCCATAGAGCCTTCATAAACCTGTATATCCCATAGAGCCTTCATAAACTGTATATCCCATAGAGCCTTCATAAACTGTATATCCCATAGAGCCTTCATAAACCTGTATATCCCATAGAGCCTTCATAAACTGTATATCCCATAGAGCCTTCATAACCTGTATATCCCATAGAGCCTTCATAACCTGTATATCCCATAGAGCCTTCATAAACCTGTATATCCCATAGAGCCTTCATAAACCTGTATATCCCATAGAGCCTTCATAACCCTGTATATCCCATAGAGCCTTCATAAACCTGTATATCCCATAGAGCCTTCATAACCTGTATATCCCATAGAGCCTTCATAAACCTGTATATCCCATAGAGCCTTCATAAACCTGTATATCCCATAGAGCCTTCATAAACCTTATATCCCATAGAGCCTTCATAAACCTGTATATCCCATAGAGCCTTCATAAACCTGTATAACCCATAGAGCCTTCATAAACTGTATATCCCATAGAGCCTTCATAAACCTGTATATCCCATAGAGCCTTCATAAACCTGTATATCCCATAGAGCCTTCATAAACCTGTATATCCCATAGAGCCTTCATAAACTGTATATCCCATAGAGCCTTCATAAACCTGTATATCCCATAGAGCCTTCATAAACCTGTATATCCCATAGAGCCTTCATAAACTGTATATCCCATAGAGCCTTCATAAACTGTATATCCCAGAGCCTTCATAAACCTGTATATCCCATAGAGCCTTCATAAACTGTATATCCCATAGAGCCTTCATAAACTGTATATCCCATAGAGCCTTCATAAACCTGTATATCCCATAGAGCCTTCATAAACTGTATATCCCATAGAGCCTTCATAAACTGTATATCCCATAGAGCCTTCATAAACTGTATATCCCATAGAGCCTTCATAAACTGTATATCCCATAGAGCCTTCATAAACTGTATATCCCATAGAGCCTTCATAACTGTATATCCCATAGAGCCTTCATAAACCTGTATATCCCATAGAGCCTTCATAAACTGTATATCCCATAGAGCCTTCATAAACTGTATATCCCATAGAGCCTTCATAAACCTGTATATCCCATAGAGCCTTCATAAACTGTATATCCCATAGAGCCTTCATAAACCTGTATATCCCATAGAGCCTTCATAAACTGTATATCCCATAGAGCCTTCATAAACTGTATATCCCATAGAGCCTTCATAAACTGTATATCCCATAGAGCCTTCATAAACTGTATATCCCATAGAGCCTTCATAAACTGTATATCCCATAGAGCCTTCATAAACTGTATATCCCATAGAGCCTTCATAAACTGTATATCCCATAGAGCCTTCATAACTGTATATCCCATAGAGCCTTCATAAACTGTATATCCCATAGAGCCTTCATAAACTGTATATCCCATAGAGCCTTCATAAACTGTATATCCCATAGAGCCTTCATAAACTGTATATCCCATAGAGCCTTCATAAACCTGTATATCCCATAGAGCCTTCATAAACTGTATATCCCATAGAGCCTTCATAAACTGTATATCCCATAGAGCCTTCATAAACCTGTATATCCCATAGAGCCTTCATAAACTGTATATCCCATAGAGCCTTCATAAACTGTATATCCCATAGAGCCTTCATAAACTGTATATCCCATAGAGCCTTCATAAACCTGTATATCCCATAGAGCCTTCATAAACTGTATATCCCATAGAGCCTTCATAAACTGTATATCCCATAGAGCCTTCATAAACCTGTATATCCCATAGAGCCTTCATAAACTGTATATCCCATAGAGCCTTCATAAACTGTATATCCCATAGAGCCTTCATAAACCTGTATATCCCATAGAGCCTATATCCATAGAGCCTTCATAAACTGTATATCCCATAGAGCCTTCATAACTGTATATATCCCATAGAGCCTTCATAAACCTGTATATCCCATAGAGCCTTCATAACTGTATATCCCATAGAGCCTTCATAAACTGTATATCCCATAGAGCCTTCATAAACCTATCCCATAGAGCCTTCATACTGCCCATAGAGCCTTCATAAAACTGTATATCCCATAGAGCCTTTCATAAAACCTGTATATCCCATAGAGCCTTCATAAACCTGTATATCCCATAGAGCCTTCATAAACCTGTATATCCCATAGAGCCTTCATAAACTGTATATCCCATAGAGCCTTCATAAACCTGTATATCCCATAGAGCCTTCATACTGTATATATAGAGCCTTCATAAAACTGTATATCCCATAGAGCCTTCATAAACTGTATATCCCATAGAGCCTTCATAAACTGTATATCCCATAGAGCCTTCATAAACTGTATATCCCATAGAGCCTTCATAAACCTGTATATCCCATAGAGCCTTCATAACTGTATATCCCATAGAGCCTTCATAAACTGTATATCCCATAGAGCCTTCATAAACCTGTATATCCCATAGAGCCTTCATAAACTGTATATCCCATAGAGCCTTCATAAACTGTATATCCCATAGAGCCTTCATAAACCTGTATATCCCATAGAGCCTTCATAAACTGTATATCCCATAGAGCCTTCATAAACTGTATATCCCATAGAGCCTTCATAAACCTGTATATCCCATAGAGCCTTCATAAACTGTATATCCCATAGAGCCTTCATAAACTGTATATCCCATAGAGCCTTCATAAACTGTATATCCCATAGAGCCTTCATAAACCTGTATATCCCATAGAGCCTTCATAAACCTGTATATCCCATAGAGCCTTCATAAACTGAACACAAAACAATCACCTAATGTTTGTCAGAATATTACATAAGAAAGGCCATGTCATAGTGAAAGTGAAAACCCCTTCTGTAGCGGCGACGTCTTTTTATTATATTCTAGCTATATTTAGGTGATGGTGTGCACGTTTAAGAAGGATCTGTGGTAGTAAAAAGGGTTAAGTGAGATAGTTCGGAGCCTGTTAATTGCTGGAGACCTTTCTTAAACCGAGTAAAATCGTCTAATAGTAGCCGAAATGAAATAAAACAGACGTCGCCGGTACAGAAGGGGTTAATAGGAGATCTAGCAAGGAATCTAAAAATAAGTAAATTTAATAATTTAAAGACCCCCCCTCTCAAAAAAAACTAAAAAAAATAAACCCTACCCCCTTGACTTGACGCTTCACTCGGGAATTCAAGGCGCAACTAATTATTGCACCAGATGTATCAGTACTCAAGTAAAAAAGGGCAAATTAGTCTCGTCAAATCAAATTTAAATATATTATACATTATTTCTATAAACATCAAGCACACATAATTCTTCATGGATTATTGCACCAGTGTTAAGCCTGACAGTAGTGCTCGGGTGAAAAAGGACAACTCAGACTAGTCGAATTTAAATATGATTATAGCAGGAAACATTTCTAAAAAAGTGAAGTCAAAATAATGATTTATGGGTCCATTTCGTGGTATAATTAATGTGTTAAGGCATGTGGCCGCAAAGAAACCAAAAATGATGCCGAGTAATGGTCCCAGTAAGGCACCTCTGAGATACAATACACCAAGAATACAGGGAAGATGAAAGTGAGTCCGTTCCCATTATATAAGACTATGAGGCCGCAGTGTTCCCAAGTGCCAGAGTGACTAAGGTGTGAGAAGTAATAACTGAGGGACACCGTGCATCGTCTACCAGGATCGTGCGTAAGACATCATTAAATTTGGACATCTGAGAGAGACGTGAGGGGGGCAGAAGGCTTTGGTGGAAGAGGGAAGAAGGGTGTGTGGAGGGGAAGGGGAAGAGGAAAGGAGGGGTGTGAAGAGGAGGACGAGGGTTGTGTGAGTGTGGAGGGGAGGAGGAGGAGGGGAAGGGGAAGGAAAAGGAGGCGACGGTTATGTGAGTGTGTGGAGGGGAGGAGGAGGGATGTGTGGAGGGGAGTGGAAAGGGAAAGGAGGGGTGTGTGAAGAGGATGACAAGGGTTTTGTGAGTGTGTGGAGGGGAGGAGGAGGGGTGTGTGGAGGGGAGGAGAAGGGGTGTGTGGAGTGGTGTGTGAGGTGGGGGGAGAGAGGGGTATGTATGGAGGGTAAAGGAAGGGGGGCAGTAGTGTGATAGAAGTACAAATATATACAGTACAGTCACGCTCAAAATTCGTGTTCTACCTCAATAACTTCAATTGTGATTATCTTTCTAATAATAAGAAAACAAAAATCCTCACAAACCAGTACAAAACCTACAGTATGTATTTAATGAAAGGAAATTTAGTTGAAGTTGTAAAGATGGAGTACTTATAAATAAATGAAATTCACTCGTTTTGAGGCTAGTTTATGAAGAGCTGAGAAGGGTGGGGGGAGCGTATAAGAAAATATGAAGACAAATGTGGGGATGAAGGGTTACCATTGGAGAGAGAGAGAGAGAGAGAGAGAGAGAGAGAGAGAGAGAGAGAGAGAGAATTATTATGATTGAGGAAGAGTGAGGGTGTGTGAATGAGTGCGTGTTGGCCAAGGTGAAGGTAAGGGAGGGGGTTGCACAGGTAAGCTGGTATCACACTACTGACTTTCACTCAACTTTTATCTCAAACTAGTTCCGATACCAGTGCAAAAGGTCTCAGAAATGTTGCCAGAATAATGTTGACGATAATCACTATTAGATTGATATCCAGTATTTGATAAATGGATATTAGTCGTGGTCATGTTCTGAACTTGTAACTTTCTTGGTAGTGTAAAGGTCTGTATGTGGTATCCCAGGTTCGAATCCCGGGAGGATCACATTCTTTAATTGATTTCATTTGGGGGTGTTTGTTGTTGGGAGTGAAAATAATTAATTCAGATTATACCCCCTGTACATTTCGCGTTTAGGGAAAGAAAGGCAAAAAATATGGACTGGCTCAGATAAAAGTGGGCAATGTGAAGGAAGGTGGGACACAACTAAAGTTGGCTGCCATAAAAATCGTACAAACATTATATCGATATACTGGCAATATTTGTTTTTGTTTTTATCTGACGGAATTTGATAGTGTTTAGTGAATTTCTACGATCGTCTGTAATCAGCGTATAAAGTCTATATAATATGTAATTATATATCCTTGGTGCCCACCTGTACAACATATAGGAATAGGTGACAAGGATCGGAATGCAATCAAATTCAAAAGATGGAGGGAAGAATGGGAATAAAGTGGTTAATAGATCTGAGGTGCTTGAGTACAGATGTACAGTTGTCAAGACGTCAACCTGGTACATGTGTTGGTAATGGTTGACGGGATTTAATTATTTAACATTATTTTCGTATATATATATATTTGTTTAGGTTGAAGGTGTAAATATTAGATTGCTCTCTCGTAATAATGTTTCTAGAAGTGCGTAAGACCCTTCATGTACACTCGGTCCAAGAAGTATCTGCACCCCTATGCTGATCATCTGGTGTGTACAGCTTGATAGGGTTGGCACCTCCGCCTGCAACTGTATCCATGTGTCAGAGAGGATCGTCTCTGACACATGGATATAGTTGTAGGCAGAGGTGCCAACCCTACCGAGCTGTACACACCAGATGATCAGCATAGGGGTGCAGATACTTCTTGGACCGAGTGTACATATAAACTATAAACTAATCCACTAGGGTGATCAAATACAATATATCCAGCCCACCAGAGCATTCTGATCAGGTTAATTGTTCCTAAATTTGACATAAATCAAGGTAAAGGTGTTGCTAAGGTGCATACGGTGGTGACGTGAGATGCAGAAGAGGAGAGATGTGTGTGTGTACAAAGGAGTACAAAGGAAATCAAGCAACAACAGATCTAGTGACCCTTCTAGGTTGCTTGTCCTCCAAAACACTGAGGATCAAGTGTCCAAACAGTGGTTTAGAGTGGGTAAGGGAACATTGGAAAGGGAATTACTGCCCTGGAACTAATGTCCGTGGCAGGATTAGGAAGTTAGTAGGGGACAGATGGGTTAGTAACTGAGGGGGGGATAAAATAAAGTTATTCATTTACAAACGCAGTCAGTCGCGGGTTTGATGCGAGATATTTGTCTAGGCGGAGTTTAAATGAATCAACGGTGATGCAGTCTATAACGTAATGCAGTCTAACGTGTGTGTGGGGGGGGGGGGGGAGGCGAGGGGAGAGTACTAGTGCAAGGGAAGGTGAGGAGGGGGGGGGGGGGTGTACTAGTGCAGGGTGAGGGCCACTTTCACTTGCCCCACATTCCCCTTCCCACCCCCATCCCCCTCCGTCCTCTCTCTCTCTCTCGCCCCAATTAAACAACAACGCTCTCTCTTTCTAACTGCTTTCTTAATCACTCGTCTCTCTCTCGTAACTAACTCACTATTATTGCAAAGGTATGGTTATTGCAAAGGTATGGTTATTGCAAAGGTATGGTTATTGCAAAGGTATGGTTATTGCAAAGGTATGGTTATTGCAAAGGTATGGTTATTGCTATTTATTATGATATTCCTAAAAAATATCTACTTAATTTTACTATAATGTTCTTACCAATCATTCCCACCCTTATTAAAATATAAAGCCAGTAATCCCATAATAAAGTGCTAACAACAATCTTCATGTTCGTCAATGTTTCTCGTAACCAACTCTCACTATTACTACGATTATATTTTTTTTAAATATCCTAATATTAGGGATATATTAAAATATGTTTACAATAATGTTCATACAAGTTATTCTCTCTCGTTCTATCTCGTTCTTATTCTAACTACAAATTTATCTTGACATAAAAACATGTTATTTCACACAGTATTGCTCAGGTACCCTAATTTATATTGTGACACCACACAAATTAATCTAATAAACATCAGACTTATTTATCACGAAATCGAACCGTTCCATTATCACCGAAAGCATATTCTGGGTTATCTCCTCACACTGCCGTAACCTCCATAGCAATACTAAACAATATAGAACGCACCACACCCTCCTATCATCAGCTTGTGTCAGCTACTACTCATTATTACAGTACATTAACCACAGATAACAAGACCCCTGTTATTAATGACATCACAAACTAATATTATTCATTAGATAAACATCATAGTCCCTATCCCCGACTATAAATAGCACTCTCAACGCCGCTCATCAATATTATACAGTAGCTTGTTACAGCTATTCAGTAAGGATGTCAAGGTTCTATATGTTTTTGTTGTTTGTAATAATGATTAGCGAATCCCGTAGTTCAATTGAAGATACTTTTAATCCTTATTTACATATACACAACACCACTGATTTCATTCACCATACATGACTTCCATATACCACTAATTTAATTCATCACTACTCCCATCTACACCCCTCAAATTCACCACTCACCAGACTCATCACTCCTCTTAGCACACACCACTCACCTCATTCACTCATCACTACTCTTACCACAAGCCACCAATGTAACTCACCACAGAGGGAAGCCGCACTTCACTCACCTGACTTACCACTACGAATCATTGCTCGCACTGCACACCGATAATTTCACTGACACACACCACTAATCCCTACGTCACGATTCGTTACTCAGGTGTGTGTGTGTGTGTGTGTGTGTGTGTGTGTGTGTGTGTACGAGTGAAAGAGAGAGTGAGCGTGTGTGTGAAAACTATTATTTTAACCATTCGGCTTCCCCAATACCAGATACCCCAATGTTTACACTAATGCTGGCTTCAAACATCACAATCTAGATACCATCAAAGTTGCCATCGTCCTAATTTTAGAAAAGCACAAAATATGACACGGCCATCTCTCTCTCTCTCTCTCTCTCTCTCTCTCTCTCTCTCTCTCACTGCATTGTTTACACTGATTTTGTGATGAGATAAGCGGAATGAGCCCATGTTATATATGGCCAAACACCGGATATAATGTTCCAATTGTACTAGATATACCTTAGTACTGTTATTTAGTGTACTGTATACAACACCACTATTGTACTAGATATACCTTAGTACTGTTATTTAGTGTACTGTATACAACACCACTATTGTACTAGATATACTTTAGTACTGTTATTTAGTGTACTGTATACAACACCACTATTGTACTAGATATACTTTAGTACTGTTATTTAGTGTACTGTATACAACACCACTATTGTACTAGATATACTTTAGTACTGTTATTTAGTGTACTGTATACACCACTATTGTACTAGATATACCTTAGTACTGTTATTTAGTGTACTGTATACAACACCACTATTGTACTAGATATACCTTAGTACTGTTATTTAGTGTACTGTATACAACACCACTATTGTACTAGATATACTTTAGTACTGTTATTTAGTGTACTGTATACAACACCACTATTGTACTAGATATACCTTAGTACTGTTATTTAGTGTACTGTATACAACACCACTATTGTACTAGATATACCTTAGTACTGTTATTTAGTGTACTGTATACAACACCACTATTGTACTAGATATACTTTAGTACTGTTATTTAGTGTACTGTATACAACACCACTATTGTACTAGATATACCTTAGTACTGTTATTTAGTGTACTGTATACAACACCACTATTGTACTAGATATACTTTAGTACTGTTATTTAGTGTACTGTATACAACACCACTATTGTACTAGATATACTTTAGTACTGTTATTTAGTGTACTGTATACAACACCACTATTGTACTAGATATACTTTAGTACTGTTATTTAGTGTACTGTATACACCACTATTGTACTAGATATACCTTAGTACTGTTATTTAGTGTACTGTATACAACACCAATATTGTACTAGATATACTTTAGTACTGTTATTTAGTGTACTGTATACACCACTATTGTACTAGATATACCTTAGTACTGTTATTTAGTGTACTGTATACAACACCACTATTGTACTAGATATACTTTAGTACTGTTATTTAGTGTACTGTATACAACACCACTATTGTACTAGATATACCTTAGTACTGTTATTTAGTGTACTGTATACAACACCACTATTGTACTAGATATACTTTAGTACTGTTATTTAGTGTACTGTATACAACACCACTATTGTACTAGATATACCTTAGTACTGTTATTTAGTGTACTGTATACAACACCACTATTGTACTAGATATACTTTAGTACTGTTATTTAGTGTACTGTATACACCACTATTGTACTAGATATACCTTAGTACTGTTATTTAGTGTACTGTATACAACACCACTATTGTACTAGATATACCTTAGTACTGTTATTTAGTGTACTGTATACAACACCACTATTGTACTAGATATACCTTAGTACTGTTATTTAGTGTACTGTATACAACACCACTATTGTACTAGATATACCTTAGTACTGTTATTTAGTGTACTGTATACAACACCACTATTGTACTAGATATACCTTAGTACTGTTATTTAGTGTACTGTATACAACACCACTATTGTACTAGATATACCTTAGTACTGTTATTTAGTGTACTGTATACAACACCACTATTGTACTAGATATACCTTAGTACTGTTATTTAGTGTACTGTATACAACACCACTATTGTACTAGATATACCTTAGTACTGTTATTTAGTGTACTGTATACAACACCACTATTGTACTAGATATACCTTAGTACTGTTATTTAGTGTACTGTATACAACACCACTATTGTACTAGATATACCTTAGTACTGTTATTTAGTGTACTGTATACAACCCCACTATACTAATAGATATACCTTAGTACTGTTTATTTAGTGTACTGTATACACCACTATTGTACTAGATATACCTTAGTACTGTTATTTAGTGTACTGTATACAACACCACTATTGTACTAGATATACTTTAGTACTGTTATTTAGTGTACTGTATACAACACCACTATTGTACTAGATATACCTTAGTACTGTTATTTAGTGTACTGTATACAACACCACTATTGTACTAGATATACCTTAGTACTGTTATTTAGTGTACTGTATACAACACCACTATTGTACTAGATATACTTTAGTACTGTTATTTAGTGTACTGTATACAACACCACTATTGTACTAGATATACTTTAGTACTGTTATTTAGTGTACTGTATACAACACCACTATTGTACTAGATATACTTTAGTACTGTTATTTAGTGTACTGTATACACCACTATTGTACTAGATATACCTTAGTACTGTTATTTAGTGTACTGTATACAACACCACTATTGTACTAGATATACCTTAGTACTGTTATTTAGTGTACTGTATACAACACCACTATTGTACTAGATATACCTTAGTACTGTTATTTAGTGTACTGTATACAACACCACTATTGTACTAGATTAATTGTACTAGATATACCTTAGTACTGTTATTTAGTGTACTGTATACAACACCACTATTGTACTAGATATACCTTAGTACTGTTATTTAGTGTACTGTATACAACACCACTATTGTACTAGATATACCTTAGTACTGTTATTTAGTGTACTGTATACAACACCACTATTTGCCTGAGCTAAGTACCGGTACGAACACATCTAAAGGTATCTAAAGGTAAGGTATCTATGTAAGGATGGTATTATGTTATTCTGCCACCACACACACACACACACACACACACACACACACACACACACACACACACACACACACTCACTCACTCACTCACACTCTCTCTCTCTCTTATTTATTCTAATATACAGTAGCTTAAGGGGAGGTATTTAGTTTGTTCCCTACGTTTTCATAAAGCTTAAAATTACACCCCCTAGACCCCCTTTGAAGATAAATTTGTACATTTTTCGGTAGAAAAATGTCCCGGCCGGAGGCCGATTGCTCTTAAATTACAGGCTCGCTATCGCTCGCCAGGAAAAAATCGACACCTTAATGGCACGAAAGGTCTTAAAATTGACAGAAATGGGGCAAAATGTCTTAAAATGCCTAAACTACTAGGGCGAACGTCTTAAAATCTCAAAAGCAATGGGGCTAAACATGAGGGAGAAAGGGGTCCAGAAAAAAATCCCTCAAGTGGAAATCTCCCCTTAAAAGAGTGGTTGGTAATATTTTGTTGATTATCCTAATTTACATTAGCCAATCAGTATACAACATTACCCTCATGTTTGTGTACATTTCAACCCTGGTTCTATCACCTCCTAGTTTGGGATGATTGCATATAGTGTGTATTGCAAATAGTGTGTATTGCAAATAGTGTGTATTGCAAATAGTGTGTATTGTGGCACTGTAAGCTTCAATTGTCAAGGGTAAACACCAAGACAACTTTTTTTTTATTCTTATGGTAGAAAGACAACTATTCATTTTAATATGTTGACTAAATAATGGACAACATTAAACACTTGGCAATGTTATCTACTAGTGAAGGAGCTAGAACATGTTAGGACACAGAGCATAACTATTTCATAATAGTCAACAAAAGATACACTAGTTAGCTATATATACAATACCGTACTGATATAGGTACGGTAGCACAAACCAAGTCTTTAAGGGGAGGTTTTTAGTTCGTTCCCTAGAATTCCATCAAGCTTAAAAATTACACCCCCTAGACCCTCTTTCAAGATAAATGTGTACATTTTTCGGTAGAAAAATTTCCCGGCCAAAGGCCGGTTCCTCTTAAATTACAGGCTCGCTATTGCTCGCCAGGATAAAATCGACACCTGAATGGCACGAAAGGTCTTAACATTGACAGAAATAGGGCAAAGGTTCCTAAAATCACCAAACTAATCGAGCGAACATCTTAGAATATCAAAAGCAATGGGATGAAACATGAGATAGAAAGGAGTCCAGAAAAAAATCCCTCAAGTGGAAATCTCCCCTTAATATAGTAAACAACTCTAGACATTATAAGGTTAACCTCTTTACTACCAAGACGTAATATTCATCATACTCTGGTTACCATTAGACGATTTGCTTTAGTTTATAATCTACTTCTGCAACTGAAATGGGTAAATACGTAAAATAAACCCTCTTAATAACATAGATCCTTCTTCAACTGCATAGAATCATTTCATTTTAGCGAGAAACAAATATAAACAGGCGTTAGGGTGCTGAAGGGGTTAAACACAAACAATTGGGCAACTATACCACATCGTGGTATCATTGATACAAGTTTTTACCAAAAGGTTGTTGTTGTTGTTGTTGTTGTTCCCTAAGCTGCCTGGCCGAACAGCCCCGAGTCCCTGAGAAAGGCCATGGCCACGATCGGGCTTTCCCACAGAGCTCTCATTGAGTGTAGATTGTGTTGTTGGCGTAAGTGGTTGTGTGAAATGCAGTCTTCTATGATGTGTTTAATGGTATGGGGTGCTGTGTTACATCCCGGGCAGGCGTCGACAACGGAGTCATCCAGTCTCTTCTGATAGCTCAGGAGAGCTGGATGGTGTCCGCATCTCAGCCCTACCAAAAGGTTAATTCAATTACCCCCCCCCCCCCCCAAAAAAAAAAAAAAATACCGCCACATAAGAACCCAAGCAAGTGTTGACATTATGGGGAGAAGGGTCGTTTTTCTGGTCACCCTTCTCCCTCATGTTTAGTATAATAGTTTTGACATGTTAAGACGTTCGTTCCGTTAGTTTGGCGATTTTGAGACCTTTCGCTTTATTTCTTTGTCAATATTAAAACCTTTCGTGCCACTTAGGTGTCGATTTTTTGCTAGCGAGCGATAGCGAGCCTGTAATTTAAGAGAAAGCGGCATTTGGCCGGGACATTTTTCTATAAAAAAATTACAAATTTATCTTGAAGGAGGGTCTGGGGGTATTATCTTGAAGGAGGGTCTGGGGGTATTATCTTGAAGGAGGGTCTGGGGGTATTATCTTGAAGGAGGGTCTTGGGGTGGTATTTTCTTGAAGGAGGGTCTTTGGGTGGTATTATCTTGAAGGAGGGTCTTGGGGTGGTATTTTCTTGAAGGAGGGTCTTGGGGTGGTATTTTCTTGAAGGAGGGTCTTGGGGTGGTATTATCTTGAAGGAGGGTCTTGAGGTGGTATTTTCTTGAAGGAGGGTCTTGGGGTGATATTTTCTTGAAGGAGGGTCTTGGGGTGGTATTATCTTGAAGGAGGGTCTTGGGGTGGTATTTTCTTGAAGGAGGGTCTTGGGGTGGTATTATCTTGAAGGAGGGTCTTGGGGTGGTATTATCTTGAAGGAGGGTCTTGGGGTGGTATTATCTTGAAGGAGGGTCTTGGGGTGGTATTTTCTTGAAGGAGGGTCTTGGGGTGGTATTATCTTGAAGGAGGGTCTTGGGGGGGTATTTTCTTGAGCTTGATGGATGTCTAGGGAGAAAACTAGAAAAATAACAAATATATTAAAATAATCTAGTAAAAAGTGACTCCCCCCCCCCCTTAATAACTGGACTTAAGGCTGTGTTTGTCCTCCACTACAGAACACCTACAGCGGGGGTGAAAGTTGTTGGTGGTCATTACCAGACTGGTCCCAGAACACTCCAACACACACACACACACACACACACACACACACACACACATATACACACACACTCTCTCTCTCTCTCCCTCTAACACACACAAACATTTCTAAACATATACATACATACATCTGATGTGACTGTATCAGTCATAAACAATATGCAAGTGTTTGAGAGAGAGAGAGAGAGAGTGTGAGTGAGTGAGTGAGTGAGTGAGTGAGTGAGTGAGTGAGTGAGTGAGTGAGTGAGTGAGTGAGTGAGTGAGTGAGTGAGTGAGTGAGTGAGTGTGTGTGAGTGAGTGCGTGCGTGCGTGCGTGCGTGCGAGTGAGTGAGTGTGTGTGTGTGGACGAGCGGTTGTGTGTTTAGTGGTACAAATCTCTGGATATTTGTAGGTTTACAGGTACATGAGGTTTGGGGCGACAGTTAATCGGTACACACCTCTTTAAAATACGTTGAAATGGAGTGTTTTCGGTTAGGTTAGGTAAGTTAGGTTAGGTTAGGTTAGGTTAGGTTAGGTTAGGTTTAAAAATCGAAAAATGTACTCGTAAGCATGCACCAAATTGATATGTACCGATGAACGCCAACCGCTCGGGTGTGTGTGTGTGTGTGTGTGTGTGTGTGTGTGTGTGTGTGTGTATATATATATCTCTCTCTCGCTCTGTCTGCACATACTAAACAGGGCCACGTGTCTCCAAGCAGAGCAAGAGAAAGAAAGAGGTAGAGGTCTAGAAGAGCAAGAGGAAGGCCTTGTGACCCCGGTGAAGAGGTGAGGAGGGACGCGGGACAGTCACTGAATAAGTCAATCAGTCAGTTGGTCAGTCAGTCAGTAAGTCAGTAGGTCAGTTAGTTAGTTAGTCAGTTAGTTTGTTAGTAAGTCAGTTAGTCACGTCAGTCAGTAGGTCAGTTAGTTAGTTAGTTAGTTAGTTAGTCAGTAAGTCAGTAGGTCAGTTAGTCACGTCAGTCAGTAGGTCAGTTAGTTAGTTAGTTAGTTAGTTAGTTAGTTAGTCAGTAAGTCAGTAGGTCAGTTAGTCAGTCAGTCCCGTCAGTCAGTAGGTCAGTTAGTTAGTTAGTTAGTTAGTTAGTCAGTCAGTCAGCCAGTTAGTCAGCCACGTCAGTCTTTCAACAAGCTACAGTTAACAAATCGGCCAACCAATCAATCATGTAAATATATAATCATTAAGTCTGTCAAGTCATTCCGTCAGTCACTCAGTTATTCAGTCAACCAATGAGTCAGTTATCTAGGGGTAGTCAGTTAATAAGTTGAAGTTAGTCCGCAAGTAGAGGTTAAGGGGAGATATCCACTTGAAATATATTTTTCTGGATACCCTTCTCCCTCGTGTTTAGCCCCATTAGTTTTGAGATTTTAAGACGTTCGCCCCATTAGTTTGGCGATTTTAAGATCTTTCACCCCATTTCTGTCAATTTTAAGACCTTTCGTGTCATTTAGTTGACGATTTTTTCATGGCGAGCGATAGCGAGCCTGTAATTTAAGAGTAAGTGGCCTTCGGCCGGGACATTTTTCTACCGAAAAGTGTACAAATTTATCTTGAAAGGGGGTCTAGGGGGTGTAATTTTAAGTTTGATGGAGGTCTAGAGAACATACTAAAAACCTCCCCTTAAACAGGTAATAGTGTATTTATTCCACTCATGCTTTCAAGTGAGTATATGAGTGTATGAGGCAGGAAGGCCATCATGCTTCTGCATTTATTAACTCGTACTGTACAGGTGATGTCCTTTTTATTGGATTTCACCTACATTTAGACGATTTTATGAAGCTAAGCAAGGATACTGTATATGGTAGCCAAAACGACTAATTGAGATAGTCAGTAGCCTTTTAATAAGTTACGTCGTTCCTAAGCTGGATAAAATTGTGTAATAGTTGCCAGAATATAATGGAAATTACGTCACCAGTACTGAATGGGTTAATGGGTTTACAAGCAGTGGTTAGGTAGTTTACCTTGTGTTGCTGTAGATCACCACATAGGCTACTACAAACACTGGATCCGGCGGCTACGACAAACGTATCTATTACACTATATGTCCAGTACTTTAGTTATTTTACAAAGCTTAATAAACCATAAGGCAACATTAAAAAAGACAATTATTCAAACATTTTTAGAATCCCCACATGCCCACGCTTGGCAGATCCCCAGAACAATCTTCTCAATCTCATAAATATACATATATATATATGAGAGAGAGAGAGAGAGAGAAGAGAGAGAAGAGAGAGAGAGAGAGAGAGAGAGAGAGAGAGAGAGAGAGAGAGAGAGAGAGAGAGAGAGAGAGAGAGAGAGAGAGAGAGAGAGAGAGAGAGTAGAGAGAGAGAGAAGAGAGAGAGAGAGAGAGAGAGAGAGAGAGAGAGGAGAGAGAGAGAGAGAGAGAGAGAGAGAGAGAGAAGAGAGAGAGAGAGAGAGAGAGAGAGAGAGAGAGAGAGAGAGAGAGAGAGAGAGAGAGAGAGAGAGAGAGAGAGAGAGAGAGAGAAAACATAAACTACAGGACTCTCCTCTGCATTCCAGTCCGTCTTGTCAAGTCCCTGCCCCAAAGGTTGGTAGGTTGTGTGGTGGGTGTCCAACATCAATGGTGTCTGGACGCCATACAGCTGCTGCCCTCACACTACACTCAAACACTATACCCGAGGGCACACCTTAGGCTGGGCACACCAGGGATAACCGACCCCCTTTGCTTGACTCATATATTAGGCGTCAGGCGTATGTCGCGTAACAGGAAAGGGAAGGCGAATATAACGAACCCCTTGGATGTCCTGACGACTTTTTATTATTTTTATCTTTCTTTTTTGGATGAGAGCGTGACTAGTGCTCAAAAAGTGATACTCTTAATGCTTTCTTTATTGAATTATGTTTTAAGCTGACTATAATAATCTGACA